>JASVER010000019.1:10163976-10547882 GCA_030449065.1 Oceanodroma leucorhoa | reverse complement strand
AGGGCCTTCTGTTATGCGCTGCCTGTCCCTGCCTTCCCCTCCCCACCGCCCCCAGCCCGGGGGGAGAGCGGCGCCGCGGCCGCTCTCGCGAGGCTTGGCGGCGGGAGCGCTCTCGGGCGGCCTCCTTGCGAGGGCGGCCGCCGCCGCCGCGGGGATGTTTGGTGCGGGCGCCATTCCCCCGCGTGACGTCATAGTGCATTGTTGTGAGCGTAGCGGAGCATCCCTCAAGCTGTCAGCTGTGCCGCCGCCGCTGCCGCCGCTGCGGGGAGCCGAGCCGGCCCGGCCCCCTCTCCCCTCCTCCCTCTTCTCCTCCTCCTTCTCCTCCTCCTCCTCCCCCGCCCCTCCTGCCCCGGGGGCTCCAGAGCTCGGTGTCACCGTATCATTGTCCGTGCGGCACCCCCCCGGGCCCCCCCGCCCCCCCGGTCCGCCCTCCCCCTGCCCCCCCCCAGAACCACCTCAATGAGATGCAAACATGAAAGACAAGAGGAAGAAGAAGGACCGCACCTGGGCCGAGGCTGCCCGCCTGGTAGGTGCCGCGGCAGCATTGTGTGTGTGTGTGTGTGTATGTGTGTGTGTATGTGTGCGCGCCGCGCGCGTCCCGCCGCCGCCAGCCCGGCGCGCTGCCCGCCGCTTTGTTGCCGGCGGTTGGGGCCGTTGGGGCGAGCGTGCGTGTGGGGGGGGGGGAGAGAGATCGAGTGTGTGTATGAGGGACTCTGTGTGAGAGGGGGAGAGCGTGTGTGTGTGCGGAGCGTGAAGGAGTGTGTGCGCGAGGGAGTGTCTGTGAGTGTGAGGGAGTGCCTGCGCGGGAGTGAGTGTGTGTGTGTGTGTGTGTGAGAGGGAGGGTGCGAGTGCGAGGGTTGGAGGGAGGGAGTGTGCGAGGGAGCTTGTGCGTGTGCGAGTTGGTGTGTGAGGGGAGAGGCCGGGGTGCCCCAGCGTGAGGGGAGCTCGGGCGTGCCTCTGTGTGTGTGTGTGTGTGTGTGTGTGTGTGTGGTGAGGGGGAGCCTCCCCCCGGCGGTGCCGGGGCAGCCCGTCCGGGCGTGGGTGAGCCCGAGCTGGCGGTACAGGCAGCCCGCTGCTCTCCTCCCGTCCCCGCCTGGAGAGGAGAAATAGCTACATCCCTTCTTCGGTGTATGTGTGAGGAAATGCCTATTCTTTTCTTTTTTTGCATGTGTGTGTGTAAATACCCAGGGACTGTTTCTATCTCTGCAAGTTCATGCCTCAGATATCCCAAGAAAATCCCTCCTTTTAATTCTAGAGAAAAGTGAAGTATCTGGGAATTGCCTTTTCACCCCTTTAGTGCAGACAGGAGGACTGGGGTGAGGGGCGAGGACGTTAGAGAGAACTCTGTCCTGGGATTTCCCTTTGCCCTCTCTGCTTCCCCCACTGAGTGGGGGAATATCCAGGGCAATGAAACCCACTTCTGGAAAGGTTCTGTGGCTCCGGAGAGCTGGTCCGTTCCCACTTCATTAAGAAACTGTCTCCCTTACCCTACTGTATCTGTTTTCATGATTCCGTATTATTGTTTGCTAAGTGTAATAGAGCACATTGTTTATGTTGTTTTTCAGTTTTGGAGTATGTACGGGTTCTCTCCATTCTAGGAATTTTACAACAGTTATGCACAATACAGCACGTATGGTTGTACACATTTGTATGTGTGTCTTCTGCAAAGTTGGGTCTGGTTCAGCTTCAGTTGGGTGCGTAGAAAGATGACAAAGCTAGACAGACAGGCTGCTGGTTATACTGCTTTTCATATCTACACCAACTTTATCTTTTATCCGTCTCTGATACAGACTTAAGTAACATGTCTGTGCTAATGGTGCATCTGTTTTTGGTAATGGGTATTGATATCTTATTACTATTATTTGTTTAGTTGTGAAGCACATTTCTTGTAAAAATGTTTTCACCTTGTTGTATGAATTCCTATATAGGAAGTTCACCCTCTCCTATATAAATAATTATAAGGTATTAGACAGACACTACCTATAGATGTCTCTGTAAGCTGTACTGAGGTATTCTCATATGCTTGGTCAGTGCTAAATTCTGGTATGGCTCATTGTACATCCTACAACATTTTGTAATAATGCGGCTTTAGTGAAGACGTTCTGATACAGTGTCACTATCGCTACTGTCGTCTCTTATTTCTCACAATTGTAACAAAAGTTGCTACAGTACTTGTTTCTCCATGCTTTAAACTGGCAACATGTATTTAGAAGTCTATAAAATACATCAATTGCTATTCTAACTGTACTCTTTCAAGTTGCTGCTGCAGTTGCCACTATAAGCTGTATTTTGTTTGACAAATGTGCATAAAGGAATTTTATTGTATATTGAGTAAAATCGCTATTCCCATGTGGCCCAATATATGGAAAAGTTTAAAGCCTCTGGAGAACAAAGGCTGAGCCAGTGCTGAGGAGAAGGGCTAAGACTCTCTCTTATTTTCATGATGTTATATCACCTCACGCTCCCCCTCGAAGGGTCATGATTTGCTAAAAAAGAGTAAAAATGATACACTGCTGTATATAAGTGGTGGAGATACACAAGATCTACACTGCGGTTTTGTCTAGCCTCCTGGGGTTGCCAAGTTATGGAGAACTTGTCCCAGGTCTATTATGTGAATGATACATAGTGCTGCTCAGACCAGCTACGGTCTTGCACCAGCCTTTACTTGTACAGTGACATATGTTTGCAAATCACAATGAAAGATTGAAGCCAAAATTGCCACTCCTTACAGTGTTTTATGTTAGGACCCTGATGGTTCATTATGACTTCGTTTTCTTGGGATTCATCAATAATGTATTACTGCAAGGTTTGATTAAATCAATTTCTTTCCAATGACAAGTAAACAATGAAGTGATTGATACCTACTCACAAAAAACGACTCATGAGTTACCTAGATCAATATGTTGTAAAATTGTATGCTGCTGAATTATTTTTAGGAACAAGAGGTTGAATTAAAACATACAGCAAATGTATGGATATTTACGTGTTAAATTTTCTACAAAAGCCCTTACATTACAACAATATTGGGCTTTCAAAATGGAGTGCTAAAAAGTATGAAATGACAGAGGTAACATTGCTGGCATTGCTTTTTCACTCTGTCGTGCATGTCCATATATTACAATCTAGACTTTAAATGACATACTTGCATGCTAGTTTCCCAAGTACTTTAAGTTCGCTCACTAGAGCTGCTGATTTTTCATTTTATTTTCTTTGTTTGATGTGAGGTGCCATACTTCATTTTTTATACAGCTTTCAAACTCAGTGCTAAAATATATTTTTCTTTTATTGTATGTACATAGCTAACATTAGCAACACCCAGTAGCTTCCCGAACACAAATGTTTCTATACTTATAACATGCCTATGAAGTTAAGTATTTTGTCCGCTGCTTTACCCATGCAGAGTTGAGGCATGGAAAGATTAAGTACCTTACTTAAAGCTGTGCAGGAAATCTGTGGGAGAGGCAGTTATGGTACCAACAGCGTCTCCATAGTAGTTCTGTTTCATAGTCATAAAATCATCTTCTGTCTGTGGCTACACTTTTTCCTCATTCACTCTCTATTACTATTTCTCTCACAGTAATTATGAGGGAAATGGATACGGTCATGTCTCTATATTCAATCTATATTGAAACTCATAATGCACCATGTAGTAGTTATGGATAAAAAGGAGTAAAAAAACTGGACTCAAGCCTGAAATCATTACACAGCTCTCCATTTCCCACATTCACAATGAAAGAAGCAGAAGTACTTTAGAAAAATATATTACATGACAGTCTTAAAATACATTGTAATGTGTAAGTCTAAGTGGTGAGGCTCCAAACTGACAATCAGTGTTGCATTTACTGTTTTTTGGTATTTGATTAAAGGGTCTTTGAAAACTTAAGTCCCTGCAATGCAGTGTTTTTTCAAGCTGTTCCCTTGATTTTTAAAACATAAGCAGGAAAGGACTCCCATTATATTCACCTCTTGCTCTAAATACTCCGTATGTGGTACAGGCAGTAAAACAGGAGCCACTGGCATGTCCTGTGTTGGAACTTGCATTTTGTGGAAGAAGTCTCCTGCAGAGAGTCGAATCTTTCTGTCTGTGACACACTGCTTTTTTCCTCATGCAAGTCTGCTTATCTTAGGGCAAGGCATAGCCCAGCTTACAAGCATTCCTGAGAAATGAACGCATGTGCAGGATCAGTGGAATGGTGGCATACCACTAACAGTTCATGTTACAGAACCCATTTTGTAGAACACGCATTTTTATGGACAAAATTGCAACCTGTCTTTACAACCTGCCAAAGGGCATATCTTTGATGTAGACCTGATATGTCAACTCACTTTGTACTTTGCAGCAAACTACAGCAATGCTTATGTACGACCTGGGCATTATTTCCATACCAGTTTTCTGCTTTTTGTGTCTGATAGACTAAGATAGAACACTTAAAGGAACGAGAACGAAAGAAAATCTTTAAAAGAAGGAGGAGAAACATCCTGTCTATACTCTTTCAGTTGATCTTCATTTGATGAAACTGTATTGTTGTTTTCTGGTCATACATGGAACTCATAAAAATTGAATAGAAAGGTTAAACACTTGAGTAGTTTAAGCAGTTTGTAATGATTCCTTTTAGTTGAAAAAACTTGCATCCGTTTAGTTTCAGCTGTTCTTAAACACACAAGGACTCTCAAGGAGTTGCTGAAGTCCTGAAATAGTGAATTCTGCCTCTTAATAATTTCATGCCATAAGATACTGTGTAAAAAATATTTAAATGAAAAATACTGGGAACAAAATGTGTCCAGGGATGCTCTGCCACACAAGAACTGATAACAGTTTTAAGTAGGTAGCAGTGATCCAACTTTTGTCATTTGACTGCTAGACACGATCCTTTGTTATTTGTGATATAGAACGGTGAAAGAGGCCTGAACAAAACGAGTGGAGGCTGCTCACTTTGGGAATGCAGAGCTCAGCATGTGTATGAAGCATAGAACATCTGCCTATGAAGGACAATAGTTTATGGTAACATTTTAAAAGGATTTTTTACGAATAGCTTGCCCTTATTATTGCTCTCTTCTCTTTCCTGTAAGTGATGTTTTGAAACACAGTTCAGTTAAATCTCTACCACTAGTTGACAATAAAGCAGAAGAAAATCCCAAGAATGAGAACAGTAGAACTTGTTGGGTTATTCGTGTGTTGGATCTCCGCTCCAGTATCTTTGCTCTTTCTTCTCCAAATTTTGTTCTGAAAGAAAGGTTTTCTTGTGTTACTGAAGACTATGTGCTTTGTGGTGATATGGAGAGTCCTCATGGTTCAGGTAACATGCATATTGGGTGAGTAATATTGGTACCTTAATTCTTGTGTTTCTTTCACTAGTCTCCTGACAGGATCCAGCTCTTAATTAAGAGTTGTTCTCTTGCTCCTGTAAACTTTAAGAAAATTATACTAATTAATTAAGGAAACTGATGGTGAAAAAAAACTTGAAAAGCAACAAAAGCCCATTGGAATTGTTAGCTTGCATGTTACTGTTTAATGTGGTTGGCTGTCCAAAAGCTGATTATTGCTTCATCTGATTTGCTAAGATAGTGTAGTTGAAACAGATTGTATAGTGATATGGAAGTATTTTTGCATTACATCTTCATATTTGAAGACCACGAATGAAACAAAAATTAGAAGAGTAACTTCTGTGTAGCTAGACCATTGATGATAATCCCTTTGACTTTTACCTTGAGTCTTCGCTTTTGTTACTATAAGTAACATTTTAAAGCATTGTGTGAAAGGAGCTTCGTGTATCTTTAAAAATGGGAGATGTGACATAGCTTTGTGTTATGGTATTAAGGATTTCTTTGTTGTTGGCTTAACAGAGACCTACTATTATTTCTATATTTGTTCGGAGTTAATTATTTTTCAAACATGCAGAAACACTGTGGCTTGGGAAGTTTTGATGGCCTTTCCCTTTGATCCACAATCAATGCTGCTTTGAAGAGCTGTATTTTATTTTGTTTTGCTCTAGGGTTTCCTCCAGTTTGTTTTATTCAAAGTAATTTTTGCACTTGTTAGACAAGGTTGAACCTGCACTTTTTTTTTTTTTTCACCTCCTGTGGTTGTGTTTTAAGTGTCAGTATTTTATTTTGTTAGTATGAAATAATACAGAAATTAGTGTGGTTTAATATTTTTTTATTTTAAAAGGTGGTCTACAAATAAAATATAAATTTAATCTATTTCAGCTCACCTTTTGCATTCTTCTAGGGCAGACTGAGAAGAATGAGATTCTAACTCTTATCTTGAGTCAGCCCTTTAACTGTTGGCATCACAGACCTTTAGGAAGGCAGGAACCCAACCCAGGAATGGGACCTGTTCTCAGTAATATGTCACATTTCTTCTATCAAAGCAGGGTAACATAGGAGAAAACCTTTACAGGAACCTAAATATGAGCATTCCTCAACAATGTGAAGGCGTTCTCAGTGCCTTAAGGTATGATTTAATGCTCGCTGTTATAGTCAATGCTTCCAGTGGCTCCTGACTTGCCTTTCTTTGTAGAAGAACCAATATTTTCCTGTCATACTGCATGTTTCTGTTGAAATAACTGGTCTGGTTTTTCTTCTTCCAGCAGTTGACAAGTTTCTCACAAACAAGATTTGGTCAGTTGCATGTGGAACTGGTGGAATCACAGTGAAATAGTTTCCACTAACCACACCCAAGGCCCTACCCACCCTTCACAGCTAGGTTGCTTTGGATTTGCTAGCCCAGTTTACCAATTCCCTGGATCAAGCCGTGTCATTGCAGCATCCTACTCTGGACCAGGTAGCATGCTGTTCTCAAGGCAAAAAACCAAATTCACTGTACTTCCTGCTGGAGCCTTTCTTTGTTCTTTATACTGTGACCAGCGGATTACAGTCACTTGGAGAGTCATTTGCTAAACTTGGCCTCTTGGCTTTGGAGCAATAGTGTTGTTTTGTTTTTTTTTAAATGCTGAAAGCTTCAAAATGTTTTCTCGTTTCCTGGCTGTGATGATGATAATCTTGGCATTCCCTGTAAATAGCAATAACTAAATAGTGGCCTCCTTTTCTGCTATCAAGACCTGGGAAAAGATGTGATTAGTGAAACTATTTCATTATGATTCCATGGGTTCCGGTTGCAACTGACCAAATCCTCCTTTTGAGGAACTTACAGACTGAAGGAATCAAATATCTTAGCCTTCACTCTTGAACAGTCAGCTTCCAATGCAAAGGCAGAACAACAACCTGGAATAGAGCCAGCTCTAAGCAACACATCCTGGTTCAGCCCATTTGCTCATCCTGTTAGTTCAGGTAGCAAATCCTCATGCTGCTCAAAGACAACAGATTGGCCATAGTGGCCCATTTAATCTCTTATCAACTTTGAGTGACAGTCACCCTCCCCACAGAAACCCAAATCGTTGATGTACTGGCCCTCTGAGGCTGCTCTGTCTTTGCGAAGTCCTGCTAGATAGTTTCCTATTGCTGGAGTTACTTTCTTGGGAGGAGATGTACCTGCTGGGAATGTAAAAAGGGTAGAGAGGTACCTTCTTACCTGCAGCTAATCTTGAAGAGATGACCTATGTCTTTCTGAATATCATACCTTAAGCAGACCACTACCTAACTATATTCACTTATGACTATAGTACTTTAGTACAGACATCATGAGTATCGAGAAATGGTTAAATAAGCCATCTGGCAGTGCATGCCTTCTTCCTAGAGCATCTTTGGTGTCAGTGCACTGATTCGGGTTGGGGACTGCACTTAGTGTTGGATCTAGAGCAGCACCATTCACTTTGGTCTAAGCAAGCTCTGGCGTTTCTGATACTGGAACAGGAAACCGGGAGGGATCTGATGTTTTTATCCTTTGAATGTTAAGAGTTCAGCTCTCTTTAATGGCTTGAGTTCAGCAGGACAAAGTCTGTGTGGACCCTGGCATGTAGCTTTCCTCAGTATCGGAGGACCTTTTAGGTGAGGTTTTTAACAAATGGGATCCAGCTGTTACATTGCAGGTTCTGAGTCTGATGTGGCATCCTGTATTTCAGGTGTCTGAGGAGACTTGTCTTGTAGTGTAGCATTGAGTTTAGTTTCTGTCTGACAGCATTTGCCAGGATAGGCAACCACAGTTCAATCTGTTTCTCTGGAATCATCAGGGGCATTCACAGACTCATTAAGTGGATTGCGCTATAGTTCTCTATAGAAAACATTCCAGGTCATGTCCTAGATTATTGTTCATGATTTTGGAGCATCAGAAAGTAACTTATTTAGAAGGCACACATTACCTACTCTGTTTTAAAACTTGCCCTCCTATATACATAGATTGGTCCAGCCAAGCCTGTGATGATGAGAATCTCCTCACTGCTTGTAGAGGCTCAGCTCTAGAGATCATTATCCTGTGGGTGACAGTCGCATCCTATAGAGCGTAATCTGACTTACACATAACATTTTCTAAACATCTACAACTTCAGAAGTGTTCTCTGACAGACAAACATCTTGAGCTAGTAGATTATTTAGTTTGGAGAACTTAATGTCGAAGCTATTTTCTCTCTTGTTGTGATCTTTGTTAAGTATAGACAGGATCAGGAGTTTAGTGAAGCAGTCATTCTAGTCAGGGTTTATATTGCTTTATCCTGGTTAGCTTTCTGTATAACTTGTTGTCTAGAGAGGGAAAAGAGCCTTGACCAAAGTATACATCAACCATTTGAAAGTCAAAGTTTTACTCCATTTCAGCTGACTCTTAGCAGTCTTGAGAACCTGCCTAACTGTGTGTAGTGGTTCACTATAGTTGATGAGATGCATTGTGAAATGTCTACAGAGTCTAGTAAATCACAGTCAATCTTCATGTCCCATATGATTTGTTCTTGCCTTTGCAACTTGAACCTTCTTTATATAAGATGAGGCTCTACCACTATCATTGTATTGTCAAAGTGCTTAACTTCATCCTTCATTAAGTGATAACTTTCTGTTTCGGTTATTTTTCTTTCAGTTGCATCAGTTTTAACTGAACAAATTCCACATCCAGATGTTTCAATACATCTATTGATGTCTATTTTTGGATAAATGTTAATTCCTTTTATGCATCAAAATTCCCAGTTATCCGCCAGCTGCTGGGATATCTATTGGCGTTGCTGTATCGGAGGAGCATGGGAAATTCGATGTCACTACGCCTATCTGCTGATACTTCCTAGCAAGGGTAGTGGGAGAAAATAGACCCTTATTGGCCATACCCTGTTGTCATTCTTCTGGACCAAGATTCTGGCAGCTATCTCAAAATTATCATACTCTCTGATCACACCAGCTTCTTTCATCTCATTTGGCATTTCTGTCATTTAGAAATTCTAGACAGGTAAGACCAATGAGAACCTCTTTACAATTCGGTGTTTAGAGCGGGAAAAGCATCTTAATTAGAGCATTACTTCAATAATCATAGAACTGATAATTATAGGAGATGGAGTTGGAAAAGGCCTCAAGGTCACCTTGTCTGTTTAGACTTGATAAGTCCCAAATTAGTTTTAGTTCTGTGAAATCAATAAAATCGCTTGCTAACTTTCATTACCCATAGGAACTAGGACTTCTCTGGTCTTTGCCAGAATCTGGTCTTTTTATGGAATTTCACATCCTACTTGAAAAATGGGAGAACTGGGAGAATAAAATGATTATGAGAAGTTTTCCGATGGGCATGATTTAGAATTCAAATGCATCGTTACCTCTTTTTTCCTGACATTGACTAGACAGAAAACATCAATTTTCTTGTACAGATTGAGAATTCTGTATTTGTTTAATGGTGCTCGTTCACATTCTCTGCTTTTTTGAGGCTTTTTTGGACTTAGTCTCTGGATTTTTTTGGCAGTTTGACGTAGCAATGCTGCAGCAGGTTCGTACTTAGAGCAGTAGTGCTTAATGCATTCTAATCTATTTCATAATTTGTTTCATTCGTAATGCAGGTTTTTGAGACATCTTGCATGCACTCATCTTTTTTTAAAAAAAAACGTAGAATAACTTAGTGGGGCTCACTGTGTAGCTGTGGAATAAGCTCAGTAAATCACTGTTGAAGACATTTTCAGATAAGTTACTATTGAAGATATGCTAATACCTTTTTGTTACTGTTTTCAAGATGACCCACGGCTCCATAAGAGTGTACCTTCCTGAAGTTGTCAGGGACTACCAAGCATTTGCCCAGATTGTTCTTGTACTGAGGTCTCTGGGTTTGAAATGTTTTTTTTTTTTTTTTTTTTTTTTTTGGCTAAGAATAAGAAAAATCTGTGTAGCCGATTTTGCTACATTGGCAATCCTTGACAAACAGATTGTTTGTCTTCCTTTTGTCCTGTTCCTGGGATGCTGTGCTGTCAGGTTGTGTTGCATTATTAAACATCTCCTGTCTGTTAAGTACATGTCAGCAGAACGACTGGACAGTTCAGCAAGTGCTTGGGCCTGTCAGGCCAGATCGTAGAAAAGAAACAGAAAACGGTGGTATAGAGCATAAGCTGTCTTTTATAAGGCTACTAATCTTTTAAAATAACGGTGGAGATTCTTGTGATGATTTACTATACCCTGCCCAATACTTCTCTGCAGCTGGAGACTTTGAATATAGATCACAGTACAACAGTGACCTCCTGGGCCATAGCTGAAGTGCTTTTTGCCAGGTATCCCAGTAGGAAATATCTGATGGGGGACAGAATAAGGATTGCATGTTTTGATGTGGTCCCTCGAATTCCTAACTTAGCAGTCCAAATCTTATATGTATATATATATCTATCATGTCAAGTATTGGGTTACAGCCCTGTGAGACTGACTGGGAGAATCACAGAAACACGTCTATGTGCCTGGGACATTTGGTCTGCCTATAACGAGCCACAGCATCCTTTGGGTAGACAGGTAGCAATAGCAAGAAATGGACACTGCTCCCAGCTCTTCGGTTGGTCCAGTTGTGTGGTTGTTTCATCTTGCAAATCAAATTCTTCATGCTAAAATGCTGTTCCTCAAGTCAGTGTTCGGGGATCAGCTGACTCACTGCCAATTTCCCCTATCGCTTTTGGAATGAAAGCTACCCACCTAAGTGGAACTTGTCAATGATAACCAACCCTATGTCTTTGTCTTGGATGCTCCTTGTCCTTAGTAAAAGTCTGTTAGTAAATACTGTGTTTTCTAGAACGTGGGATTGGCCCCCAAAGAACACATACTGAAAGAAAATGAAATTACTGCTTTAAGCTAGCTTGAACACTGCAGTTACCTTATGAAGAAGGATCTTTCCTGCTCTTTGTTGTACAGTGTTCCAATGACGGTGAGCCTCACTAAGTGGTTGTGATGTTAAAACATGCTCTTTTTTAGAATTGTAGAAGCACTTAAGAAGTAGAGAACTGTGGCTTCACAAGGTAAATTTAGAGATTTTTGTCAGTCTGGCTGTGCAAGTTACTGCATGCTGTATATATGCATTGCTGATGATCGTTGCATTTATTAAGTACCTCCACAGGAACTTCTCAGTACCTGTGCTACGATCAGCCCTTCACAGTAAATGTTTGATGTTCACTGTAACTGTTGTGGGTTATTAATTTAGCTTCCAGACCCACAGCAGCAGCGGCGCTTGAGGAGGAGACTGCAGAACTCGCATAGGGCTGTCTGGGGAAGTTTTCCAATGAAAGAGATCATAAATGTGGGAGAAGTGAACAAACAGATGCTTGACTGACTAAAGGGTGCAGGATACAATGCAAGAGAGAAGCAATAAGAGGAGCGGGCAGAGTGAAAGGCCTTGAGGTTAAAGTCAGTGTCTGAGCTATTGTGTTTCATGGACTCCAAAAAGGTAATCTTTCAACTGGTCTGTGAACTATGGATTGAAAACTGCAATAGAAGATGGGAAACTAGAAAAAATTTTGGAGTAATAGAGTCAAAGCAGTTGATCAAGAATGTTTTGTATTGATATTGGAAGTTAGATCAGAAAAGCATTGTCTTACCATCTTAATCTGTTTAGAAAAAACAACCAACCAACAAAAAAAATCTATGGTATCTTAACCTGTCAAATTAGCTTGGCCTAAGTGGGATTTTTTTGTTTCTTCAGGGACCTGCTAGAATTTTTTGTAGATGTCTAGTGAAATAATTGTTACGTTGCAAAAGAGAACACTTCTGTCTCCATTAATCTGTAGGGCTACCTACTTTGCTTAGAGGTAGACTGTTTGACACATTTTCAAAACATTCTCATCTTACTATAAATCTCAAAATCTTTAACACTTCCATTAAATTAAAAAAACAACAAAAAAAGAAAATCTCTGAATGTGTAGTCAATTTTAACTATCCTTAATGAGGGCAGACTCAGTTTCATACTGTGATTTTCATGCGCTAACTCATCATATTAGTGTCTGAGCTGTAGGAGAATGTTTCAAGCTATTTAAAGTAATGTTAAATAAAGTAAAATAATGCTCCTGTCTTCATTCTGAGCCAGATCTACTGGCTGCCTAGATAATTGAGGTTGGTATATATGCATGGTGGTTGGGAAATTCTTCTGAAAGAGCTGCAAAGAGAATGAGAGATTTAAAAAAAAATAAAAATCCCTGCACCTGTATGCTGTTATCAGCATTCTTAGAGCTGCTGTGGCAAGAAGCTTCATGTGTTAGTTAAAGTGTTGTTAAATGTTAGAGTTAATTTTACAGAAAAATACGGATGTGGAGGGGGAGAGAAGGGATCTGGGGAAAGCATTCTGAGGATTCATGTTCTGAAAATGAGGTTTTAAGTGCTACATACATACATAATAATAGTTATGAAGCTTATTACTTTTAGTGCTTGCATACATTTTCTGGGATTAGTAGAAGAGAATGAAACTGGATTTATGTCTGTTGGCATGTCATGTGGTGAAAAGAGTGTGTGCTGGGTGATACTGATGTAATCCTGGGGAGAAAAATGATAGTGCTGCATTGGGAAGCGGTGAAGAAGAAATGGAGATATTCTTATACCAACGAGAAGTAGAATAGCGAGTATACTGAAGGGAGGGAAAAAAAAATCTGACTGACAAAAAAGAAATGAAAGAAATGAGGAAAAAAAACACCCTTCTGAATTCTAGGATAAAATTGCATTTCATTTGTTTATTTATTTATTTTGCTACCATTTCAGTTAATTAGATAACCAGCTAAAGTTCCCAAACCTTCATCTTTAAAGTTTGGCTTCTTCTCAGACTTTGGGAGTATAAGGATCGCAATGGAACACCCAGATGAAAAAAATTCTGTCTTCTCTCCTCTGTAAAAGACAGGGCCTTTGTCTTGGAAATGAAATACTATGTTTTGATTATGTTGCATTCTGTTTATTTTTAGAACAAGTTTTATTATGGGCTATCTCAGCCAAAGGAGTATTTTTGAAATTACAAGTAATCCCTTTGAAATAATTGAGAAGACCCATTTGTCTTCTGAAATACTCTCTCATTCATTCGGTAGTAAGATCTCCTACTGGAATTTTCAGAACTAGTTTCAAATTATCTTGCCGAGGTTATTTCTAGAGCAGCAAAAAAATATAAATCTCCTAGAATCTTCTATGTCCAAAAGTCTGTCTGACGTGATGCTTGAATATGAGACTGTTGTAGTTTTCTTGTTGTGATTCTGGACACCTTGGTTTATTTTTATTTTAACATGCAGAAGACATAGCATGTAAATCTCCTAAGTATAATTTTATATCTTTGGATGTGATTGTCTGGCACAGTTAAAGGAAGGTTGCATTCCTGGATTTGAACTGTAAAGCTAATCTCACCATTAATTCTCAGTGTTTCAAAGGTACAGCACGAGCTCAGTAGTTACACTGGAAGCCCAAATTGAGGCAGTGGAAGTTTTCCATAAAACAGTTTTCATTTTTCTGTTCACTTATTGGTAGCTATTTTTGGAGGGAAGTGGAAGATGTAGTTAAACATGTATTATTATCAACTTCTAAAACATTAAATCTAAAATGCTGTGCCTAAACCCCATAGACATTGAATTTATTTGCCAGTAGCATTTCCTAGGAGCTGACAATTTTTACTGCGGCAGTTGCTGAGGAAATGTGACTTTGGGAGAACTCAGATCCTCATGTGTATGTATGTTGGTGCTCATAGAAAAAGAATAAAAACCATGGCTGATTATGCTGTATAACAGCCATGTTTTACTCTTTCTTGGTTTGCTTTTCTTGGGTTACAGTTGCCATCCTGACTGGTAACAGCTGAATCTGTTCAATGTATAGTGAGGGGTCTTAGGATAAGAAATACGCTGTGATATTAAGGACCCTTAAAGATAGAAGCTTGTCTTGAACAGGAAGCCTAGCTTTATGACAAGTCTCTGTATTTATATTCCTTTCTAAAATCCTCTGTGATTCCTCTCTGTTGACCAGTTGCTTTGCAGTGATTCTGGAGTTTGGTGATGGTAGTTGCATCATGTGTATGGCTGATGGCCATTTCTCACTGTAACCTGGTCAGTGCTTGTCCAGCTGGACTTGGAGGGGTCAGCCAGTCTTGTAGCTCAGAATAATGCCTTGAAACAGGGTCAGGAGTTTGGAGCCTCCACAACAATTGCAGATTATCCTGAACATTTTCAGGTTTTCCCCCTATGAGGGAAGACATGTTCTGTATTTTGGCTTGAGATCTGATTACAAACTGTTGGTTTAACAATCAGCATTTTGTCTCCTTACAAACTCCAGTTTTGAAGTTATTCACCTTTCTTCTTTATAGGCTGGAGGTCCTATTGAATTTGTTTACTTATGCCAAGTGATTGCTCCTACTGGTTTAAATCTCTAAGGGAAATCAGCATCCAGCTGGTAGACAGTTGTACTGATGAGGACCCATTGATTTTTCTCTCCTATCCACTTACCATCAATAAGAAATGTCCTTAGCTTTCATGATACTTCTTCCCTGCCATAATGTTGCCCTGTTACCTGGCTGGTCTCACTGTCAGGGCTGGTCTCAGTTGCTGATCACATTATATGTGGATGTGATTAACAGCCTGATAAAAATGTTTAAGTCAATATCTGAGAAGCCTCGATAAAGATAACGCTTTGTGGTGAGAGTTTTTTTAATAACGTGTTCTATTTGATGTAAACCAACGGCAAAGAATTGCTGTTTTTAACAGAAGAAACTTTTATATGGAGGATTAAAGTTTACCTAGCTTGGCATGATTTAGCAGTATCCAGAAAAGGAGAATTTAAGAAAATACGGACAATTCATGTTCCATTTGGGGGGAAAAATAATTCTTTCCTCTTTAGCAGAACTTTTGCTTATTGTGGTTTTTTTCACTGCAATATTATCTGAAGTATTTTCTTCCATAAGAAGGAGTTGAGAGCATGTAAACAAAATATTCTGTGTGCATTTCTCCAAAGTGATAGACTTTTGAAAGATTATTAACTTAAATTTAGGATGGTCAGATTATTTTGCAAAGTCCCTGGGAAGAAGTGAGCATGTAACTTTTCTCAAAACTTGAGGAAAGCTGCTCCTTCTATTCTGAGAAGATATATGAATGAAAAAAACAGCTACAGAGCCATTATATGTTTTTTCTAATCTGCCTGTATTTTTACAAATGTTTTGTAGTAATAGTTGTTAAATAGTGTATTTTTCAAATCTTTAAACAGATGCTACCAAATATCACTATAAACCACCAGTATGGACTTCTGTTCTGCAATAAATGGTGTGTTTAACAGGACAAGTGTGGGTGGACTTAGGTGATGAGATGGGGGAAAGGACTATGTGGAAAGACTGATAAGAAGGTCTGAACAAATAAATGACACAAAATGGATGTGAGTTAGTGAACTGCAAAATACTGTCCTATTTTTGAAAATCTTAGCTGAGTAATTGTCAACTGTGCCATCTGTAAGTAATGTGGGCTTCCAAACTTGTGGCAATTAAAGCTGCCTACCACCCCAGTCCAGCCCTGTATTTTATTCTGTGTACAAGTCAGTACTGAAGACTAATCTCTTATGACACTAATCGTCTCATGAGGAGAGACGGAATAAATCACAGTAGCCCTTCCTCTCTTCACTCATGAAGATAAATGCCATAACACGATGGCTGATCTTTGTTATGACACTAACCATTATATATTTAACAGAGATAGCAAAATCCCACTGACAGCTAACAAAAGAATTCTCTCTTTACACATTCTGAGAAGGCTGTATTTCTTTAGTTCAAAAACATGACTTATCATATCTGCTCTCAGAGCAATTTAAGCAGTAGATCTGGATTGTGCCAGTGAACCCTGTTCTCTACACAATGATGTCATGATTCACACTAATGAAAACTGATGTGAAATAATTGTGCAAGCTTTGGAAGGAATAAACTGCATAACATCCACGGATTCCCTTAAGACTCTACTCTTTTGTATTGACCGTTCTGACAAGAAAGAATAACTCTCCTATTTAAAACAAACAAGCAAGCAACACCCCTCCACCCCCCACCCCAAAAAAACCAAAACAACCACCAAACCCAAAGCTTTCATCATTTTTCATTTTGTGGAGATTCCGGTTTTCGATTTTGCCTCCAGTACTTGAACAGGTGGGCTCGAGGAACTGAAAGTGGCTTTTTGTTGTGTCTGTGATTGCAAGGGACTTTTAATTTTTCCAGCTTTATCACTTGCTGTACGTCTCTTGGGAATTTCCTTTCAGGTTCTCCATGCATTAGACACATTCTGGTCTTTCTGGGATAAAATTACTAAGAAAGATTCTTAGTAATTTTCTGCATCTCTGCTTGCTTATTAATTCGAAGGGAGTGATGCTGTGTATCATCCTGCGAGTGAGTAACAGAGCAAACAACTGAGTTGTGAAGCTTATGGACTTCCCTTGTGAGGTTAAGAGGATCAATGTGACTTACACTGGCTTTTCACCTAAGCATCAAAATGTGCGGTAAATTTCATGAGGTAGTTTCATGCCATCTATCTGACAGAATTAAAATGGAAGTATAATTTTTACAGTTTTATTTTTATGTTTGCTGTTAACCATATTTTAGTAACATGGATAGAAGTGCTTTTTGTTTGGTTAGATACATTCACAGTGCATCAATGGAGTCAATGTCAGTTGCAGCATGAAACTTGTCTTACCCTTTTAGTGGGTGAGTTTTACCTGGATGAAATACTTAAAATGGCCGAAACTAATATGTAAGAATATTTAGGTAGAGTGCATAGTTTAAAATACTTTATTTGTATTCTGCTGTCTTTCCCCCCCGCCCCTTTTTCTTTTTTTTTTGTTATCTTTTTTGCCTTCTGGAAATCTTAGGTCTGTATCTTTAGGACATTGTCTAACAAGATAAGTTCTGATAGTAAAGCAATGGCAAAAAAACTGGCATAACTGTCACCTCCTGTTAAATTTGGTACATCCAGAGAGTAGCCAGTAGGAGTTTTACTTCTCACATTAAAAGTAACCCTTACACATTACATTTGCTTGAGGAAATTAAGCAATGAAGTCTTTCAAAACAAAGACATACTCATTCTTTCTGATTTTTCTGGGAGTTTTACTCTTCATATTTTTTTTTTATTTTACTATGCTGAAACATAAGTTATACAGCAAACTTTTCAGTGTCTCAGGAAAAAAAAATGCTTATCAGCTTTGAATAGAGAAAACAGCATATATGGAAGTGAATATGTTTGGGGTTTGGTGCTTCTTAGTATTTTTTTTCTTGTTCCTTTAGTAGTGATGGATGTATTCACACTGGTGGTAGTTTTTTCCTCTGTTATCTGTAATATAAAGGCAGCTGACAGGGCACTCATATCCATTCCGCTCCATTAGTTCCAGTCACCTAAGCATGGCCTCTCGTCATTTTGTACAGGGGTAGGTGCTAAAGGGGAGTTTTTATCCCTGCTGGAATTAGAGGCATTTCAGGATCATGGCCTGTGTGATCACCAAATGAGTGCAGTTTTCAGCAATGTTTTTGGGTGGCAGAGCTGTGTTTTGCTCCTGGCTCCTTCTCTGGAATAACGATTCGTAGTTGTAAACAGCTTTGACTCATGTTTTTCAGCTGGGTGCACTGATACAGAAATTGAAACTTCTACTCTAAACTAAATAGGCAGAGAATATGGTCTACAAGCCACAGGAGGTTCACAATACAATTTGTCCTGTCAGCACCTAAGAGCTACATTGTGCTGCTAGCTAGCTATTCAGTATTGACTACCTAGGCAGCACTTGTGTACTTGTGTGTGGGTTTTGGGGAACCCATGGCAATGAACTGCGTCTGTATAGATGTACTGATGTTTCAGGAGGTAGAGGACATAAGAATGTACTGTGGGAGTGTACTGCGGTAAGGACAAGGGGCGAAAGGTATTTCAGTAGGGATGCGGAAAGGTGGGAGATAAGGAAGTTAGGGGTATTGCAACACCTCAAAAGATGAGAGTATCACTTTGAGAGTAGAGAAAGGCTGGGCAGAGTCAGAGGCAATGGGGTATTGTGATAGAAAGCAGGAAGAGGTATGGCTTGCATGGCTAAGCAGAAGTCTGGAGGTTGGACTGCACTGTCAGAATTGAGCAGTCATTCTGGGAATCTGGATGCTCCATCGCTTGAACTGAAGCCATCACTAGTAATCCTGCTGCTAATAATGGAACCCATACCGGAGTAGCAAGTTTGACATCCTGCTCACTGGGGTATGTATCTTTGTGCTGGTTTTGGCTGGAATAGAGTTAATTTTCTTTACAGCAGCTACTATGGGGCTATGTTTTGGATTTGTGCTGGAAAGAGTGTTGATAACACAGGGATGTTTTAGTCACTGCTGAGCAGTGCTTACACAGAGTCAGAGCCTTTTCTGCTCCTCACACCCCACCCCACCAGCGAGTAGGCTGGGGGTGCACAAGAAGTTGGGAGGGGACACAGCCAGGACAGCTGACCCCAACTGACCAAAGGGATATTCCATACCATATGACGTCATGCTCAGCATATAAACCTGGGGGAAAAAGAAGGAAGGGGGGACGTTCGGAGTGACGGTGTTTGTCTTCGCAAGTAACCATTACACATGATGGAGCCCTGCTTTCCTGGAGATGGCTGAACACCTGCCTGCTGATGGGAAGTAGTGAATGAATTCCTTGCTTTGCTTTGCTTGCGTGTTCAGCTTTTACTTTACTTATTAAACTGTCTTTATCTCAACCCATGAGTTTTCTTGCTTTTACCCTTCTGATTCTCTCCTCCAGAGTGAGCAAGAAGCTGTGTAGTACTTAGTTGCCAGCTGGGGTTAAACCATGACAATGTTTGATCCTGATCTTACAGAAATCTGACAGGATTCTGTGTGCTCACTGGCTTCATCCACTGAGGTGTTTATGGATCTGTGCTGACAGAGCCTTTAAGTGAAAATTCCTGCTTGCTTGGACAGGGTAATTGCATTAGTGAAGAGAGAAATACGAAGGTTTCCTTGTGTTTCAGTATGTTAGACCAGATCAATAAGTTATTATAAGTCAGTTGTTTAGGGTTGAAAACTTTACCCTACGTTTTCTGGTGTGATGTATGAGGCCACTGGCAATGGCAAGATGTCATTACTGCTAGAGCTTGTGCCTTTTAAAGGAATAACACAATTGTATGTTTAATTGCAACTGAATTGTAATCCAATTTCTTTTGAATTCAAAATGTCAAGTGTACAGTTTATCTGGAATTTCCAAAGCACTGTTGCTGCCTTTCTATCAGTTTAAAATATGACATTATAAATAAATTTTAAAAAGAACAATAAAAGGGTCCAGTCATCTCAGAACAAGCCTCAAACCAGCCAGTCAAAGCAATGGAATGAACAAACAAATCATTCAGCTTCTTTCTTGCTCTTTCCTTTCATTCCGTATTTTAGGAGATTATGCTGCCTTACGTATCTGGCAGGTTAGCAAAGCTAGGCGGTTTCAGACCGACTTGCAAACAAATTCTTCAGTAGAAGTTCTCTTGCAGGAAACACTCTCCCAGTTGTTCCCTGTAGTTCATGCTAAAGGCACTGTGAAGTGCTTTTGACTGAAAGAGGGCTGGGGAAAAATGTTTTTTGCGTATACTTTAAACCATTTGAGCTCTACAGGTCAGTAGCATTACCTCTGAACCTAAAACCAGTGGCCTAGCAAGCATGCACATAACTGATGTTAAAATTTAAGTTAATGTATTTCAGCAGGTTTAGGTATTTTTATGTGTTGCTTTCTTGTTCATGTTACATCTTTGTTCCTTTCTTGCTTGATTTTAATTTTCTTTCTTATCTGTAGTGATGCATGGATTACAGAGACAAATTCATAGTATTGAGCATACCATGAAAGACCTGTCTTATGAAATGCACCTTCTACTCAGATTTTGTAACTTCCTTATTGTAACTGCAGCTGCTCAAAGACAAAAGTCCTACCAGGAGAATTACTACTCCCGTTTCAGCTTCTTTTAATACTTGGAAGCTACTTTTTACCTTTTTACCTTTCTCTTAATCACCATCAGCAAGAGTTCCATGAATGTCTATTTGAGAACTTACATTAAAATAGGTTGTAGTGCATCTTCCCTTTTTATTTTCATCCCTCTTTTTCATGTATCATGTACCCTCCCTCCTCTTGATCTTCTTGCTGTTTTCTCCTCTTCATCCATCTCTATGCACTTCCTTTCTTCCTCCACTCTGTACCCTACCCTACCCTACCCTACCCTACCCTCCTCTCCTTACCATTTACCCATCTTTCTTCACACAAAGGGCTTTGAACTTTTACCAGGCTGCTGATAATTCCCCAATGACTAAAGCCGTTAGTCAAAAATGAATACAAAAGATTTGAGTGGGGCATTTCCCACAATAGAAGTCAGTCCTCCTGTTAACTTCACACAAACAGCTGGAAAAGACAATGCTGGATTTTTTCCAGRACGCTGTTCTTGTACCCTGTTTGGGACCCCATCTTTCAATTCATTAATTTAGTAATGGGTGGCTAGAAAATATCATATATTTTCTGCTTAGGAGAAGGAAAGTTATTTTTCTGTTCTTTTATTCACCCTGCTGTCTTTGGGCAGTAAAGACTGTCTATTGTGCAGTTCAGCCTGACTTGTATTTTAGCTATTGAGTGGGAGCACTGGCAGTAACTGTACTGTTCCTCTTTCTCCTCCCAAGTTATTTAAATAATGTTCTAAAGAGAATTGTTTCAGCTTGTGAGTAGTGGCTCAGCCTATAGTTTGACCAAGCAGACGTGATAAAATGATCCTGATTTTTGTCAGCTACCTGACCTTCAGATCCCTTCTTCCAGAAATGGAAGAGGCTCTGGCCAGTTCCAGCTGACTGTACTCTGCCCGCACAATCAGCATAAACAAGCCCACCTGCTTGCTAGACCGACCTGCCTGCTGCTTTTGGACCACAGCACAGTATCAGACCACACTTGGTTCTTGTTTAGAAGGATCATTTTCTGTCAGTGTAATAACTGGTAGCTGCAGGAGTAGCGGCCGCTTCTCTGGCAAAGCTTCCCACTTTCTGCAGGAATGTTTATGGATGGCAAGAAGGCCAGCTTTCTAGTTCGCCTTTCTTCATGTTGTCCCTCTGCTTGTGTTCCCTCTAGTGGCTGAAATGCAAACGATTGAGCAGATCTGATTCAGGTAGTCACAAGCAGCTGTGTATATAAATTAAACTAATCATTCCATCAGTTATATAGAGGTTCTCTTCTGATTTTGTAGGCAGGCTGAGCATTCAGGATTTCTCTCTTATGCAAAGCTGAGAGACCCTTGTCCCTGCTCTAAAGTTTTCTTGTTAACAGTTCACTGGAAAGTGTTTTTTCCCCAGTGTGGCAACTGATTTTTTTGAGCAGTTGTCGATGCACAAAAGATGCCATGGTGAGAAAAGGAATTTGGATTTCTTCTTGTCCCTTGTAACTGACATGACTTTTCCAATGAAAGTGGGAATGTATGTGTTTGTGGCATCTGTGTAATTAGTATCTCTGAAGTTGTAGGTTGATATGTGTAGGTGATACAAACATAACAATTTGTCAGGCTGCTACCATATGCAGGGAGGTTTGATTTCCACTGTGCTTGGTAGGATCTGAGTTGTCTTCTCTTTGAGCCATTAACCAGGGTTTGAATGAACACCAAGAATGTGTTCAGTGCAGTGACTTCTCCTGTTCTCTTCCAGATTGTCCTGATGGATATCAAATTATTTGTCCCAGTTATTTAGCGGCTGTCCCTTTTTAAGGCTGTGGTTGAATGGCAGGAATAAATAGAGCATATTTGATCTTCTGTGATAGAGGTTGCAGTCAGTACAAACCATTCTTCTGCCATTGTCCTTCTTAACAAAATACATCGAAACAAGTATACTCTTCATGACAGTACTTTGGCATGTTTTAATTTCAGCATTATTAGTCACTGCCATATACGATACGAGTGTTGGTGGATGGAGTGAGAGGAAGGAGAAAGATATTTAAAACAGATAAAGGCTTCCTCCCCTGATGTGCATTACTTTTTCTGACCAAGAAGTCTATGACTTAACTATGCTACTGCATTTTAGTATTTTATTTGCCTTAAGGCACAGTTAGTAATTCAGTTTGAATTTCTAATATTATTTTTAGAAGTCTTAGAAATGCAAAAGGGATTGTGGGCTTTTAGCAATGTTAATGGTGAGATACAGAGGCAAGAGACACTAGTGCAATTATCAGTTCAGTGTATTCATTAGCTCACAGACTCTTAAATAATAATCTGATGCTGTTTTCCATAACTGGGGGAAGAAAATGAGATTATCAGTAAAATGTTTTTACAAGTAATTATTTTTATTTTCTTACTGTGACAAATGGTTAGGTTAAAAGTAGGGGGGCAGGCGTGACAGCATGGTGGGAGGGGCAGAAAAAAAACATCCTTACTAAGGTTCTCTGCTAAATTAATCTTCCTTCTGATAAAGAAAACTTCATCAGGTACACAATAACAGGATTTTCAATTTAAGCAGTGTTTGAATTGGAGAATTAATGATTTTCAGTGAGGGTATGAACGGTTCTTTAAATAACAGGGTTTAAAGGGTTAGATGAACAAAATTAAATTCATGGGGTATATGACTGCAGCCCACAGTACATGTCCGGCATAAAACAAGTCCACATAACGGGCAATTGTTTGCTCCAGCACTTTCAGCCTAACATACTCTGCATTTCAGTTTGTCATTATACCCTGAATGTGTTCGCTTCATACTGTGGTATTTCAAATCTGCCTTGTGGGTTTGATTAAACTTTCTGTAGTGGTGTTATGCATCCTGCTTGTTGGTTTCATTGTTGTTTGGTGAAGATGACCTTCCGTATCCATATGTCTGGCCATTGTTTCCACAACCAATTCAGTGCAGCTTCCTCAGCACAAACTGCTCTCCCTTCTCCCATTGTCCAGAACAGGGTGACTTCTGATGCTTGCGTAGCTTTATTGTTTCCTTCCCATTATTGTCAAACTCGCGTGGTAATATTTGGCACTTTTACTGACTTAATAGAGTAGGATGTGATGTCATAGAGAAGGGGACAGGGCTACCCAAATTTTCTCAATTGCAGGGAGGAGCTGCCCAGGTGTGCTGAGGGGCCTGTACTCAGGAAGAGAAACAGGGAATCCTCCACAGTGAGTAACCCCACTTTCAAGTGCACACAGTTTCCTTCATAGCCGTGTCCAGTACAGTGTAGTTTCCTCTTCTGTCCTTCCCAGTTTGCCCTCTGGAGTGTTCCCAGTTCAGTTCTCTTCCCTTTATTTTGGTGTATTCTCATTTTACCTTGTCCTTTGTCTTTGTCTTCCTTCCGAAGGTTAAAATTTCCATTTTTGTCTCTTCACACCATTAATCTTTTCTCATCCTAGTCTTAATCTTTATACACATTGTCATTTTTCCAATGTGTCATTTTGGTTCTGTCACTAATACATCCTATCATTTCCCTTGCTGTGCAGTGGTCCTTTTCCCAGCCCTGTGTAGTTCCTTCCATCCTTACTCGTTGCTGTACTCTTTCCTACCCTCTCTTCTTTCTCCTTTCAAATCACCTTTCGGTTTTCCTTTCCTGATGGGTCCCTTTTGAATCTTGCCTGTTGATGTACGTGAGATAAACTCAGTTCAGCTCCCAGACCTTTCTAGTACAGCCCTCGCTTCTGCATTTTCCTTTGTGGAACTGAAAGATAAAGGATACAAAGCTCATCTGTAACAAAGAACTGAAGGATTCGGTAAACTGTGTTTTGGCTGTGAAAGGGGAGAATAGGCAGTAAATCAGAACTGTAAAATGGTAGGAGAGGGCTGAGTTGGTCAATTTGTAGTGAGTAGGGAGGCTTTGGCTTTAGGTGAGCTGCTTGAATTACAGCCCTGGCTAGCACCCTTCACAGTTTGATGACTTGCATGGTACGATGTGGTGGTGTCTCTAGTTCCTAGTGGGCAGGTATCCACATAGTAGTAGCTACTTTCACAATTGCCATCATTTGGTAACTACTAGAGAGAAGCTCAGGATCGGATGAATTTGGAGACCAAACTGATTTCTTATTTACCCAGGGTAGATATGCACGTTCTGGCTGAGATACGTTGGCAAGATACTCTGGGAAGCTTGACTGCTGTGGCCTGTGCGGCACCTTTTACTGCTGATTGAAAGGTTTCATTTTCCAGGGCTGTCAGTCTGGCATTTTACATGAGCAAAAGAGTGGCTGTTTGTTTAACAGCTTAAAACTGATGGGGACAAAAAGGAAGTGGAAAACCAGAAAAATCTGTACAAGATGGTTGTATCTGGAAAGAGGGGTGGGTTAGTTTGGGCTCAATTGGAAAAGGCAAAGGAGTGGAAAACTGAGCTGAACTGGAAAAATATACTGCACTCTGTCATGTAGCATCTTGTGTGCTGTGACTGTTCTGACTACTTCATTTTTCATTGTTTTTAGAAACAAAAAGCATTTTAAAATTGAAACCTATCTCTGTCAATTCTCACAGTAGCTCCTGCTCTACAAATGGAAGGTTTTAGCCAATTTTGTTCCTGAGGTCATGACAAAACCTAAGTGTACAATATTCAAATGACCTCAAATAGTTCTAAAGTAATAAAAAAATCAAAAAACGAAGATCAGCTGTTTCTTTTTGTTTTGTTTTGGGGTTTTTTTTCCCTCCTGCCTGAAAGGAGCTCCATTGCTGTGTCATAAAATCAGTTGCATATTTCAACTCTTTTATTTGGAACCTGGTAAGAATTTTTCCTGGGCAGATGCAGCAGATGATGCACAAAAGCAGCAAGTAAATCTTATTCTTGCTGCAGTTTCCTGGATTGTATTTGGCCTTCCAACAGACAGAGGACTCCAGTCTCAACATTACTGTTCCCTGCCTTTCACAAATGACTACATAAAAACTGCATGATCGCATAACCTTTCAGATTCACAGGACAGCTGTGTCTTGCCACTTACACATTTACTATTTATTTTCAGGCATTGGAAAAGTACCCCAACTCACCAATGACTGCAAAACAAATACTGGAAGTCATTCAGAAAGAAGGGTTAAAAGAAACAAGGTCAGTGTTTATATGTTCTGTATTTTTGCTATCTGTTTGAAAACCATCTAGGAATGATATATAATCCTTACAAAACATTAAGTTTTGGTGGCTGAATTGATTTACAGTACCAAAGTGGGAAATACAGCTGATGGGTTTTGTTTGGTTGTTAGTTCAAGGCTTTTAAAATGGTTGGTGACTGGCTTAACTTCATACCTTCCAAAAGGAGTCTGTGGGCCAGCTCCAGTCTAGTGGCCTTTCTTTAGAAAGACAGTGCGATCTGCTCAGACAGCCCAGTGCTACATCTCATTTTTGCTTAAGGACCGAAGCCTGACAACTGGGTTGCTTCTGCCACCATGTGCATGGAGAAAGTGTGAGATGGAGCTCTCCTTCTCTCACTTGGGTTTGTGGTCTGGCACTTAAATCATTCTTATGGCATGCAGGTGTTGACTGTGGTAACAGGGGTTGTGCCAATAAAGAATTGGGAATGGAAGGAGAGAGGTGTTTGGACACTGGGAGCTAGTCTGTGTGGCTGCAGAGGCTGGATACTGAGTTACTTAATAACAGCATATTTGGGTGTAGATTTCAACTATAATCATTAAGCTGGTAGGGGATAGGTGGGTTATCCAGAGCCTATGGAAATCAACAGTTGTCTTCCATCGATTCCTGGTTCAGATGGACATGCAGCTTCTTGTTCCTCAAAGGTGACTGACTGCTTGGTAGGTCTTCTAGTGACCTGCAGATGAAAACTTGGGCAGGAAGTAAAATAAGTTAAGGAAAAACTGGTTGGTTGGTGGGGGTCTCCTACAAGATGCAGTTTCCTCTTCTGAAAATGTTATAGTAAAAATTTTCTGTTCTAATAAATTATTTTAATACTTGTTGCTGTCTCAAAGCAAAGGGAGATATCCGCTTTTATTTTAATTATATTCTTTTAGTGTGGAACCTAAAATCTAGGATAAAAGAACTTCAAAGCTTGTATAGAGGAGTAGTAACACATTGTCTGTTACTTCTGAGTTTATTCTGGTGAACCAGAAGTAACAATGGGACATATTTTTACTGAATTCACTGTTGTTCCTAAGAAACGGAACACTGCCTGATCATTTGCACTGCATAACCATGCACTGCTTTGTTGGTAGCCTCATAACGTGCTCATAATAGCTGTATTTTGGTAAAATTGCAAAAGAGATGGTATGCAAGATGAAGTTGAATTTGCCTTTTACAGAAATAAAATGCTTTAGTTCCTGTCAAGAAATTGCTTCAAGTGTATTTGGCAATGATGCCAAGGAAACAAGGGGATGAAAACTTTTGAAAATGAATGTCCAAACGTGTGTTATGCTGTAAGGATTTGCATACAACAACAACAACAAAAACCCAAGAAAACCCAACTTTGAAAATCTGTTTTTATTAAGATACAGTTTCTCACAGCAGTGAATAGATTGCTTTCTTCTTCTTATGTCTTGTGATATGAGATAACTGCACGGGAGAGGCTCACAAGCCTGTTAATAACATTTCTTTGTAATTTTAAAAATTCTTGTTTCCCTGAACAGTGCAGGAATAAAATTTTGTGTGCAAAACCTATGGGAGGTAGTGAAGGCAGCATTGTTATGATTTAAGTATAGAAAATGTGGAAGCCCTTTTTAATTGTTGCAGAATGAATAATAAGAGAAAGATTCCTTTAAAGAGGTTCAAAGCTAGATCATCTTTCATTTCTTCAGTTACTAAGAAACTGAGAATTGCAGGGAAATAGGAAGGAAATTCAGACTCATTCTGATTTTTATTCTTTGTATGGTATGTGCAGGTATGTGTGAACATGTAATAGATTGCAGGATGCCTTATGTGGTCATGAGTATCTAGATAACTGAGAAGGATAAAATTCAGTGTTCTTTACTCCTTACTTGAAACATTGGACTATATTATAGGCTAGGTCATCCTAAACTGATTAGCCTAAAAATTCTAAATTCTGCAATTGTAAAAACAAAAAATGTTGATTCTGTGTTGATTCTTTTGAAGTATTTGGATTCTCATTTAACTTCTGATTTCATGTGAAAGTTGTGTTTCTGCTGCATTTTAATATTGATTAGGCACAGACCTGCAAAGTTATCTGAGTGCCTAGCTCTTAATAGGAGCTGATAAGGTATTTGACTTCATACACATATGTGTTGATTGGGCCTCAGTGTGTGAGTAATGTTTTGTTTTCACAGTCCTTGAATTCAGAGTCTCCCGTTCTCTTCATCCAGCTCTGCGATTTCTTTCAGTACCTTTCTGCCAGTATGGTACCTTTGCTGTTACTAAAGATAATCTTTCCTGGTCTCTATGCTACACCCAGCTAAGATGAGCAAGGGATGTAAATTTATGATGTGCAGTCACCTGGTCATAAGCAGTAGAATGGCACTACCATATTTTATTCTGTATTGATTTGTGTATTCTTCAAATCTGAACTTATACCAGCAGTATGTTACTACTTTAATATACTTTACTTACTCCTTTATACTGATTATCATTGTCAGTAGAACCTTGGCAATCCTAAATGAAGTTCTTCAAAAATTTTCCTCTCTACTGTTCCATTTATAGATGAAGAAGATTAATTGGCTTAGTCATTTTTCAAATATATTGCAGCATTAATTACTCTTAAAGCTTTTTGCTGTGGTAGTAAATCTGAATGAATAACGTATGATTTTCAGCAGTCTCATTGTCATTATGTGTAATCTTTAAAAAGACACTGTCAGACTATTCAGCCTCTTCTTTTCTTTGTTTGCAATAAAGACATCAAGTTGCACATTTATTTTTTTTATTACTCCAATAATTAAATACAATAGGAGGAAAATTCCAAAGTTACAAAGCAGATGATATATGTTAAAAATTAAAATAAAAACTTACTGACATATGCTGTGAGAGGTTATACACCTACCCGGTTTCCTATGTCTTGGGGGATTTACAGCTCAATTTTGTTTTTTAAATATCTTTCCTGTTACGATGGCTGGTTGTAAAATGGTCAGCAGGCAGGCAGTTCTTCTGCTACCTAAAAGGAGTAAAAACTTTTAAGGCAAACCTTTTTGGGATCTGGAAAATATATGGTTTTCTTCTGGGGTGGGGCGGAGAAGTATTTATTTTACATTCATGCCTGTGTTGATAGTGAACAGTATCAGGCCAACAGTCCCGGACACTGAAATCTCTTTACAAAGAAGACAGCAGCTCACTCCAATGCACAGTGCTCTGGATTTTCCTTCCTAGCATCTGCTGTCCCGTTCTTTTGAGAACAATTCCCTGTCCCATTGCAAATTTCTAGACTCGCAACCTCCTGTTTATGCATCCTAGCATGAGATTTTGCTGATTTTGCTAGTGTGACATAGACTACTAGTCAGAATATGATCCGCTTTAGCCTCAGTGCTCCTTTTCCACTGTTGTCCTCACTAGTTGTTCTCCATCTTGTATTTCTGCTGTTACTTACTCCTGTTAAGGTCCAGAATTCCCCTTACTGAATTGTATTCAGGCCTTCTGCAGACCATTTCTCGGATTTATTGATTGCTTTAACGTGTCTTTCAGCATGCATGCATCCCTTCCAAGTTTAGTGTCATCTGCTTCTTAGAACTTGTTTCCTTTTGCAGCACTGTATTTCTCTTCTTTGCTTATGAAAGTCCTGTGAGAAACAATGTCCAAAGACTCATTAAGTCGGGCTATATGATACCTGCTGCTGCTTTTCTAACTACAGGGTCTGCTACTATGTCATAAAGAATATTTTAATAGGTTTGAAGTAACTTGTTCTTGACAGGTCTATGTATTACTCAACTTCTTATCTGCTAAATACTTCCACATAATTTTTTTTTTCCGTATTTTGGGGGAATTGAAATTCGGTTGCTGCATCTCTACTTCCTTGGCCTTGACTTTTTTTTCATTTTTTTAAAGCTAGTCACTAGATGTTTTCCAGTCTTTTGGAATCACTGCTATCCTCTACAAATTCTCAAAATGGCTGTTGATAATTCTGAGACTGGTCCAGTCAGCTCTAAATACCTTATGGTGAATTGGTGTTGGTTTTAGTACCTTCTAATATAGACACCTTTCTAATTAGGTGTCAATAAAGAAAAGGCACTAACAGCACTTCTGTGCTTTTAGTGTAAGTGCTCAGTGCCACCCCTTCACGGAAGAGCAAGCCAGTTTCCTATCTGTTGGTGTGCTTACAGGAATGTCTTTGTGCATGGTGGGTGGGTGAGTTTGCTGAAGTTTAATTTCCTGAAGCCCATTTTCTTCTTTTTATGTTCTCACTTATTTTCCTAAAAATGAAGAATCATCCCTCCATGAACACTTAATATTTTCAGCTGCTTCTTCCCCACTGGTTCAAGTGAAACCTAGTACTGCCTTCCTTCCTAACTGCTTTTTACATCTTCTGTTCAAGGATTTTTGTTCCTAACACAGTCCCAGGAACTTGCCAGATGCTTCTCTGTCCCTATGTCTGTCTTTTCACAAGAGGTGCCTGCATGGTCATAGTGGGGATATTTAAACAGGTCATGTGTTTTAAAAATTTCTGCTGATTCTCATAGAAGAAAAGCTTCTCTCTCTAATTCTCCTGGTTTCTTGCTATACTAAACTCTGCCCCTAGTACCATCCTTGGTTTTGCCCTCTTTTGTCATTACCCAGAAATTGCCTGTAGGACTACCAGGAATAACCTCTCTATTCCCTTCTGTTTGGGACACTGCACCTTCGTGAAGGATAGGGCCAATTGAAGACTGCTTAAAATTATCAGGGAGATAAAAATAAGGCAGAAGTTGATATGAATTAGATGTTTGGATTAAGGAAGAGGAGATTGAATTTAGACATAGTAAGTCTTCCAATACATAAAAGACAGGAAAAAAGTAACGGAATGTTACCCTGCATGTCTGATAATGGACAGGACAAGAAATAAGGCCTTTAAATTGTAGCAAGAAAAGATTCTGATTAGATAGTACAATTTTTTTTTTTGTTTTACAGGTATAATGGTTTCTGTCATGAGCTGTGGGAGAGATGTGAGAGATTTCTAGATGTCTCTAAAAACAACTTAGATTTATGTCTGTTGGGAATTATGTAGATTTGGTTGATCCTGCCTTGAACTAGGGGAATCAACTATCATATCCCTTGATCCATATTTTTCTATGAATTTTTTTAGATCAGTTTGCAGTACTTGGACCATACATATTGTTTAAGTCCTAGGGGAGAATATCCAGCCAAATTCTGATAAATGTTTGATGCTAATAACCCTAGATTATGTCTTGGCTTTCTGTAGTTCCTTTTCTCCTTTGCTTGGTGAGGCTGGGAAATGGACTTGTCTGGATAAGATTAAAGCCAAAGATTTTCAGTACAAGTTAAAAGTCAATAAACTTTCAAAATGGGACAAGCAATGTTTTATTTTTTGGAGTGCAACTTTAGCCCACAGCTATCTAGCTTTTTACTTTCCTCCTCCATGAGACTCAGGACTGTGAACCCTGGAATGGGATAATTTCATAGTATTTTTGCTGTTCAGCTAAAGTAACTGGCCTCTGTATTGACAAGTAACTTTGATTATTCTGTTCAGGTAATTCACAGAAGAGGTTAAGAAAAATCCCTTCATCTCATTCTGTTTTTCATTTTCCAGTAGGAATCTTAAACTTCTTTCTCTGGATGTTTCTTTGTTGATCTTCATTTCAACTATGAGAATCATGGCATCAGTCCTCCTTTTTTTTTCACTGCATATTTTGTCTTTTGCTATGCAAGATTAAGCTATCTATTGATTTATTTTTGTGACGGTAGCCTTTCAGAAGACTAAGAGGAGATGCTTGGCACTGGCAATAGTGCTGTTTCTTCTGCACTCCACAGTGTTGATAATATCTATCATGAATGATATCATAACGTATTAAGCCTTCTGAGCCTAGGAAAGCAGCAAAGTATGACCCTAATAAATCTCAAGACACTCTTACCAATTTTACACTCTTTGTGCAGAAATATTAAACTAGTGAGTTAGCTAGAATTAAACCCACTTTGAACCGCTGAGCAGAGTCATCAATGGAATAAAACACATGAGCCGTGCAGGGTCTGTCTTTAGCTCTGAAATGAGATGGTACTCTTGAAAATATTACCGTCACTTCTGAATCCTTTGATCTTTTTGACAGTTTCTCTTTAAGCCTTTGCATACTTCATCCTGAGAACTATTGACTTAAAAATAAAACCTCTTCCGAATGCTGCTGTTTCCGTAAATAGGCTAAATGAGCTGGCAACTGTCTTCTGTTGTTTATCGTTTTCAGGTTCTTTGTTTTATTGTGTATGCATGTGGACAGAGAAATTTTTACTTCCTTTCTCTGTAAAGTAATTTGAAGATGTCATTGTGATTCATAATTATTAACAAGTCATAGCTTTTATCTTCCACTTAAAAAAAAAAAGAAGGAAAAGAAGGCAAATGCCCTCCAATAACCAAAAGCTCTTAAAATTTTCACTGAAAGAACCACTTTTTTTATTTTAAGGCTCTGACTGTTAACGGAAGAGCACAGACAGTTAAGAGGCTTCTGTGGTTGCATGTGTCTGACAGAATTTATTTGGGCGCCTCTTCAGCTGAAGGAGTGCATTGTTCTGTCTTGAAGGTAGTTAGTCCCTGCAACGGACTGAAAGGAAGCCTTGATGGGAAGAGAGAGAGAAAGCTATTCGCATTCTTTTGCCTGGCATTATTAGGTTGATTTTTTTAATGCTTTTACAGACGTGGCTTTTGGCTGTAGAGCAGTAAAAGAAACAAACTTTCAGTACAACCTGTCTTTCTGCATAAATTCTCTTCAGACAGCTCTTTGAAACGCTGTTCTTCCCAGTGTAACAACAAACCGCCTTAATTTGGTAGGCAGTTGTGATAGCAGCAGTTCACCAGCTGAAAATCTCAGGCTTGCTCCTTCTTCCTGGGCATTCCCGGCATTGTTGTGCCACAGTGCAGTCTAACCTGATAAAAACTGATGGGTTTCCAACATTATTGCTTTCCAACGTTGGAACTGTAACTTGCATAATCACACCCATGTCACCTCTGTGATAATTATTTCAGTTTTTGATAGTGATGTAGCCCTAAAACAACCATGATATTAACTTGAGCCTAAGAGCAGGGTTGTTAATTCTTGATTCCATGTTGCTGCATCGTGATTAACCTACCGTTCATTTAAAGCTAGCTTGCTTATGTCTGTACAATGGTAATCCTGTCTTTGTATTGATTTGGAAAACCGTTTTTGGGTGCTAATGAAACAGATGTAAAATAATAAAACCTCAAATGTTCTCCCTCAGCTAATTGCAAAGACAACAGAATTTTTATTGATTAGTGATGGTGCTTCTTCCATTGCATATATCTATAAAAGATATATTTCAATATAAGACATTTAACTACCTTGAATGTATTTTTTTTACTGAACCACCATTATCTTCATTTTCACTCCATATTTCAGTTTTTAGAAATTATCTGGGGTATTTTTTTTTTTGTTTTAATGCTGCTCCTCTTCCTTTCACAGGACAATGGAATCTCTGTCCAGTGACTTCAACAAACAGTCCAGCAAAATCAGTCTGCATGTCAGCATTTTTTATAAAATTACCTGTTTGTTTGGTTTTGGGTGGGTTTTTTTCCATGATGCATGTAGCAACAGGTACCCCAGCTGTTACAAGCAGGCTAAAAATCATGCTTGTGTCACAGATGCAGATTCCTTTGTTAGTTTTATTAAGGTGTGGATTTAATTTTGGAAATATTTCAGATGATAAATGGCACAATGTAAATAGTAAGAATCTTTTGAATATGACACAGAATACTTTGGAGGATACTGTTCTTACTGCTAAGAATATTGAGCATATGTAAAAAGAGAGTGGAGACAGAAGCAAAGTGATATTTTTCAAAGCTAAATGCAGAGCTAAGAATGCAGCCTGGTCCTCTGCTCCTTCAGTCCCAATATCCTGTCCATTAAATTGGTGTTGCTGGCACACTACCTTTACTAGTTCCCGTCCACATGCAATCTGTTGTCCCAAGAGTTTCTGCTACATGAATCTTCCCTCTTTCTCAACCTGGGTCACCAATCCCATCGTCTCCAGTTACTCCAATCTGCTGTCATCTTTTTTCCTTCCCATATATGAAGACTCAAACTCTATTCATTTGACCATTCTATGTGCCTGAAATTTTCTTAAGTAATACCATGTCGACATCCCAGATTTCAGTATTTATTTCACATTCTGGCTCAGGACCAACCAAGCTTTCTTCTTTAGTTTGGTTCCAGGACTAATTATGAGGAAATAAAAACACAATTTCATCATTTTATCATGTCTGAGACCTTCAATAGATGAATTACAACAGTTTAGAAAAGTTCATATGGCTTCCCCTTTTGCACTTTGCCCCTGATTTGTCATTATGTTGAAGTATGTTCCTGTATGCTCAGGTGAACTGAGATTTCAGAACAGTTGATTCTCTTTTTTTAAAGATTATTATGTTACTGTTACTTTTCCATATATGTTTTTGCACATTTAGTGTTCAGTACTTCAGTTTTCCATTTGGTACAATAATCTCTGTGTCTGAGTGCTAAAGCATATATTGTAACCACCTTTCCACCTTTCATGGAAGTAATAGGAAATAGTGCTGCTTGACTTTTTGTTTTTGTTTTTTTTTTTTGTTTGTTTTTTAAAGTTGTTAAAAAACAACTTTTTTAAAGTTGTTTAAAGTTGCCATAAAGTTGTTTGCTTTAAATCTATTAGCAGCTCTGCAAAACATGTCTGCAAAGATTGGAAAAACAGGAATCCAGTCTGTGTGACACACTTGCTTCCTTGGTATTCTTAAAATATTTTTATTTTACTTGTACAGTTACTTAGATTTCTGCTGCTCCCACCCAAGCCTAACCTGTATTTTCTGAAAGAACATTATGATAGTGCAGTGTATAAAGCTTTTTTATTTATTTGATGGTTTACTGGTAAGGGAGAGTGGCCCATATGATCATTAGATATTCAAGTTACAATAATTCAGTGGAAATGTGAAAATTTGAAAGCTAATTTCTTTAGCTGCAATAGAAAAAATTATGGTTGTTAAATTTTGTGATGTGATAAACATGTCAACTTCTAAAAGTCTATATTGCAAAAATATTTTATCTTTGAATGCATGCGCGGGTCCTCTTTATCATAGCCTAATTTGCTGAAATTAAGACCCCCATAATATGTTAACACCATACTAAAGATACTCCTTTTTTAATACAAGAGGAAATCCAACAACTTAAATGTAACAAGTAATGGATAGCAGTGCAGATGCTGATGGTCTCGTAAGATTTACTAGTTACTTTGCGCAGTAATGACAACACTTCCTATTAAAGGACATTTTATTTTGAAGTAGGAGAGGAACATCAGCTGTGACTAAATAGTGTAAATTTGTCAACAAATTCTGTGTTGGCTTTTTTTGCATAGTGTAATAATTCCTTTATCAATATATTTTGATGTTTAGTGTAATAATTTGTGTTTTCTTTTTCCTATGTTGTGTCTCTCAGTATTGACTACTATTGAAAGAGATTGAAAAGTAGTACTGTAGTTCAGGCTGATGAAAAGAGAAACCTGCATTACAAATTGGTGTTACCATATGCATAGCATTATTCTAAAGTATATATTGTGTGATAACTTCCTACACTTCTCCTAGAAAGTGTAACTTCTTTTAGCAATATTTAAGTAAGTACGCTACAGATCTTTTCTTTAATGTTTCTGTATTTCAAAGAGTAATTCTGTGTTAAAGTTTGTGTCCCTTTTTCAGAAAGAGAAATTAAATAAGGATATCCAAGAGATCTAAACACGTTCCAAGCAATCAGATACTCACAGAAGTTATGTTAGGAAAGTTTCACCAGATCTTTAATCCATCCTCCCAGTAGTGCAAGTTTTTTGGTTTGTTTCTTTGTGGTGTTTTTTTTGTTTGTTTTGGTGGTTGGGGTGTTTTTGTGTGTGTGTGTATAGTATGTTTCCCATGGTGTAGTGCTTTAAGACAGATCTCTTTTTTAAATGACGGAAGAGATGAGACCTTCCACAGCCTACAGTGTTTTCCTGTTCTTTTATCCAAAGTCTGCCTGCAGTTCTGTAAACTGAACCATGACTATGTGGAAGGTAGGTAGATAAATATGTTCTTCGATTTTACTAACTTTATCATCCTGCTTTGCCAGCATCTTTTTAGGAGGAGCAAGGACGTAGAATAGCTTTCCAGTAATAGTTGTCCATTGTTGTCCAGAGCCAAAACTTTCAAAAACATCTTTGGGAAACTGAGATTTGACAGAATGTTTCTCTTTCCATCATTGTTCTGAAATGAAGATCTGTCACATATTACCATTAAAGTACATAGGTAATAAACTAGTATTTTAAAATAAAAGTTAGAAACAAGACCTGCAAGAGAGCTTAATATCAGTGTATGCTAGTTAGGGACAAAATGCGAGAACTGTTGCTGAGTAGCCAGCAACCTTGTTCAGCTCTCTTGTGCTTAGAAAAGGCAAGAATAATCTACTGTATTTCCTTTAGGAAGTATTTGGGCAAATGCGATTCAACACATAAGCCTGTCAGGAGCAGCCGTATATATCAAAATTTCAAACACAGAATGATAGGGAGACTTTAGCTAGAAGGATTCACCTTTTGAATGAACGCTCTGGTAAAATATTCTTAGGAAAAGAGTTTAATCTGTTGAAGAATTAAAACCTGCAGTGAAAATTGAAGTCTGGCTGGGAACTTGAAGACATGCGTGTTTTAATGGATTTATGAGCTTTTGTTGCAACATCCGAGTAACCCAAGAAGCTGCTTTTTCTTGCAGGTGTAAAATGAATTATTCTAGGTTTAAACTTGCTAGTTGCTGATTGAGATTTATTTGTTGGTTGTTGGATTTTTTTGGCATTTCTGTTTTGTTCTCTGTATTTCTCTTTTACATTGAAAAGTTAGCATTTAAACCTGTTATTTATTACTGCTTTGAATGTCATTTATTCCACAGCTGACTTTTGTCTTTATTTCTAAGCACTCTGTCTTAAGGGACATGCACAACATCCCACAAAATGGTATAATCTTTTTTTATGCTATTTCTAGTATTCCATAGCAACTGGGGAAAGAAAGAAGAAAAAAGAGCCTAAACTGAACACCACAACACAGGCAATTCATTACAGATTTTCCGCTTAGTATTCAGTAAATTATCAGGTCCTTATTTTCATCATTAGCATATTTTTCACAGAGCAGAAGCATAGCCGTTTCTGGCAGACTGAATTAAATGTGTTTTACTTGAATGTGAAAGACGAAAACATTGTCAGGCTTTCTATGAAAGCCTCATTTTCTAGTAATAATTTATTTTCTGGAACAGTTTGCTGTGGATGTCTTTATGTTTCTATGAAGATATGGGTATGTGTTTCAGTCTACCTGTAATTAAACCATTTCTTAGCTGAAGGGAAAAAAATACGGAAATAATTCTTTTCTCTTTTTTTTTTTTTTTTTTCTTCATATTGCATGAGCTGAAAAATTTACTAGTTCTCTTATAGTCATGCACTGGCATATTTAATTTAAAATTTTGAAGTATGTTTTTATAGAATCAAGACCAAAAAAAGCCTCAGAATTTCACTGTCCAAGGACTATGAAAAAGATCAGGTATAACTGTTCAGAAAATTTGTTACATACGTGAATTTCTTTTCTGTCTAAGGCTAGCTGATAGCAATTCCATTTTATTTATTTTGAGTCTCATAGGTAGTCGTCTTAATTACTGTGAAATTAAATTACGTGCATGCTTTTCATTTCAAAACAGAATTTAAAAAGTGCCTAGACATCTTTCGCTTGCTTACGTACTATCAGGTGAAGGAAAAATAGGTTTTATGCAAGATCTGATTTTCTTTCAGCAGTATAGAAAGCTCCCATCTTCTGATTGTAATCCCAATAAACTCTGCATTTGTCAGTGAGGCTGTTTTATGATAGCTGTATGCTAGAACCAGTAATTGTGTGGCTGGCAAATATTTACAGTATCAACAGAGAACTGAGAACCAAAATGTATATATCAAATAAAAGTATAAATAAAAGAACTTTACTGTATGTATGAAACTCTGTTTATGTGCTTGAGTGTGTAAATACACCTACAGACACAAATTCACCTTTCTACATACACACATGCACTTATATGCATATAAAGTTGTAAATCACAAATTTATACTTAAATACATTCTTTGCTCAGTTATTCCAATAGCAAAGACTGTGGGAAAGAGCTCAAAAGATTCCTAAGAACTGCTTTGCTGTTTGCCCTTAATAGCTAAAAGGGAGGACAAATTCATCCCACCACCACCCCACCCCACCCCCCATTTCTTTTGGTTTTCATTTTATTTGTAATATGGGAATAGGAAAATGGGATCTAGTAGCTCTTTTTCTGGAAGGTAGTACTTACTAAAGTAAAAACAAGCAAAAATAGCTAACTGAGTCACCCTATTTAGCATCTTAGAGCATCCATAGCTACTGCTGTTATCTTTTATATGTTTCAATAAGCTTGCTTAAGATATGTTTATCTGCTATCAGGAATCTATCAAGATATACCATTCTGTACCTTTTTTCCTAAAAGAGCTTCACTTGTGTGCTTTTGTATTTCATTTACAAATAAAATAAACCAACCACGGGATCTAGACAATTATTATTTTCTCTTGCAAACGGCCTCCATTACTTGTTACTGCTTCCTTTCTTTTTCTTATGTTACCAATACACCTGGAGTTTTTGTTTTATAGACTGCTAAATACTTTAGGTAGCCATTATCAAATAAGGAATCATTGTGTCAAAACTAACATGTGTCCCCTATGGTCATCACAAAAGAAAAAAACTATGACCTACAAAGGACAGCACGGAACTTTTTGAGAAGAAATCTTTAAGAATATAAGACAAGCAGGAAGTTGTTGTTTTGTTTTTTTTAGGACTGCTTGCTTTCAGTCAGGGAATCTTTTCTTGGCCAGTGAAAATTAGGCAGCTTCAAACTGTATGTATACTCTTAACTGGTCCTGCTTGACCAACCTGATCTCCTTCTACGACTGGGTGACCCGCCTAGTGGATGAGGGGAAGGCTGTGGATGTGGTTTACCTGGACTTTAGCAAAGCCTTTGACACTGTCTCCCACAGCATTCTCCTGGAGCTGGCGACTCATGACTTGGACGGGTGTACTCTTCGCTGAGTAAAAAACTGGCTGGACGGCCGAGCCCAGAGAGTTGTGGTGAATGGAGTCAAATCCAGTTGGCGGCCGGTCACGGGCGGTGTTCCCCAGGGCTCGGTTTTGGGGCCCATCTTGTTTAACATCTTTATCAATGATCTGTATGAGGGGATCGAGTGCACCCTCAGTAAGTTCGCGGATGACACCAAGTTGGGTGGGAGGGTTGATCTGCCTGAGGGTAGGAAGGCTCTGCAGAGGGATCTGGACAGGCTGGATCGATGGGCCGAGGCCAGTTGTATGAGGTTCAACAAGGCCAAGTGCCAGGTCCTGCACTTGGGTCACAACAACCCCAGGCAACGCTACAGGCTTGGGGAAGAGTGGCTGGAAAGCTGCCCGGCGGAAAAGGACCTGGGGGTGCTGGTCGACGGCCGGCTGAATATGAGCCAGCAGTGTGCCCAGGTGGCCAAGAAGACCAACGGCATCCTGGCCTGTGTCAGGAATAGTGTGGCCAGTAGGCAGAGGGAGGTGATCGTGCCCCTGTACTCGGCACTGGTGAGGCCGCACCTCGAATACTGTGTTCAGTTTTGGGCCCCTCACTACAAGAAGGACATTGAGGTGCTGGAGCGTGTCCAGAGAAGGGCGACGAGGCTGGTGAAGGGTCTGGAGAACAGGTCTTATGAGGATCAGCTGAGGGAGCTGGGGTTGTTTAGCCTGGAGAAGAGGAGGCTGAGGGGAGACCTTATCGCTCTCTACAACTACCTGAGAGGAGGCTGTAGCGAAGTGGGTGTTGGTCTCTTCTCCCAAGTAACGGGTGATGGGACAAGAGGAAATGGCCTCAAGTTGCGCCAGGGGAGGTTTGGATTGGATATTAGGAAAAATTTCTTCACTGAAAGGGTGGTCGGGCGTTGGAACAGGCTGCCCGGGGAAGTGGTGGAGTCACCATCACTGGAGGTGTTCAAAAAACGTGTGGATGTGGTGCTTCGGGACATGGTTTAGTGGGCATGGGTACTGGGCTGATGGTTGGACTTGACGGTCTTAGAGGTCTTTTCCAACCTTAATGATTCTATGATTCTATGATTCTAACTGTTTGTCCCCTTCATCTAAAACCAACACCACTAAACCCAATCCAGCCATTAACCTTTCTCTGTAGTAATAACTTAAGGTTATTAATGCAAACAATTGCATCAAAATATCATTCAGTCAGTTGATGTATTGAACTGTTTAAACTAGTAGTGATACAAGATTATTTGTGCCCAGCCTTACAATCCAGGAATTCATGACATGATTGGTACTGTCAATTAATTTAATATTACACTTACCATTTAATTCTTGTAAAAAATATTTAGACACAGTGATTGGGATGACTAACAGAAAGCAATTTCTGGTTAAGACTGAATTTTGTTTCTGATGCCACATTATGTTACGATTCTTTGGCTCTTTCTTTGTATGTGTGTGTGTCTCAGCCGTTGCGTTCAAAGGGACTTTATTAATGACTTCTGCAGAATCAAGCTTCCTTTCAGATGGAATAATATGCCTATCAAGAATGTCCAGTCTAAAACTTCTGTTTTAGTTATCAATGCTTTGTTTTTACAAATTATTTGATGGTTACTTTTGTTATAATTTTAAAACACTGTGACATTTTGAAATTAGATTGACTTTTAGTTATAAGTTAAATAGAAACTTAAGTCTCTCGGTTCCAGACTTAATGAGCTGTTGTAAGTCAAAAAAGAATAAGGAGATCTACTAACAGTATGAATTGCAACAGCTGGATTAAGTTAAAACACAAAAATAAAAGTATCTGCTTGGTCCTTTGAGGGAAGGAAAGAACCTTTTGCTATGCTGTTTTGCCAAGTTAAACTCCCTTATGTACAACAAGTATAACTTAAACATTTCAGATCCACCCAAATATTTTAATTTGACCCAATACAATAAATCATCTGTTGCTGTGTTTTTAAAGGTACAGGATGTACTGTGATTGCCCATTCTGTATTTATTTTTAGGCTTTCCTTACAGGTAAGAGCTCTTAACAAAAATATTTTAAGGACATAATTGACATTTATTAGTCAACAAAGTTGTAGTAGTTACATTTATTTTGATGTAAAGTGTGAAAGTATCGTCTTGCTTACAGAAGTATTTTTGTAGGAATAAATATTACTAGAAAACAGTAATTTGCTTTTGGATCTAATCTTTATTTATTTGTGATTACTCCCAGCTTACTTATTCTTTATATCAGTTTGTTTTTTCTGCCTGTATTCGTGGTTGTGTAAAACATTCTCAGGTGCTGAATTACTCTTCAAATACAAGAATATTGAGAAAAATCTTTTGTAAGGGAAGGAATGTTTCTTTTCATTCATTCCTTCTTTCACATGATACAATAGATTTTAGAAATTATTTTTTGTCAATTGAGTGTGAACTGAAGATGTAGAAATAGGTCGTTCTCATATGTTCTAACTTCCTTTTTTTCTTTTTGGGTTGGATACAATGTTTTGGATGCTAAAAATAAACATGACACTTCTGCATAATTATCCCAGAATTCGACATTTAGTTTCAGGAGTCTAAATTCCTTCAGTTAGAAGTCATGACCTAATTGAAAATTGGGGTGAAGAAACAATGAAAAAAACCTGTGGAGATTTCCCTGAATCTTTGTGAGTGAGAAGGAATAAGATATGATACGTTTTCTTTGTTTTGATTAGAAATGAACAAAAATAAAATGAAATTTAGTGATTTCAGTTGTTCTTGTTTCATAAAAAGGTTTATTATTATTTTATACTGCTGTTTTAAAAGAAGTATGATTCTTTTATCAGAATAGGATATTATAGGATGGAGAGAGGGGGAGGGCAAGAGAGAATGAGAGGAGAGCAAGAAAGAAGAATGAGAAAGGGAGAAGTGGAAGAGAGAAGAAAAGATAGGGAGAGAAGATAGAGTGAAGATGGAGGTGTAGAAAGAGAAAGGAGAGAGGAAAGGGAAATGAAAGAAAAGAAGAAAAGAGAGAAAGAAATGGAAAAGAGAAAAAGAAAAGAAGAGCTGGCTGCAGGGGCTGCCTCTGTGAGGAGAGGCTGGGGCTGCCCCGGGCTGGACACAGCCAGTTCCAGCCGGCTCCAACCGACCCACCACAGGGCACTGATGAGCCCACCTGCCAGGGTGGCGGTGCTTCTGTGGTAACGTATTTAAGAAAGGGCAAATCCACCACTCAAGCAGAAGAGGAGGGTAAAAAAGAGAGTGTGAAACAGTAGTGTGAACACCAAGGTCAGAGAAGAAGGAGGGGAGGAGGTGCTCCAGGTGCCAGAGCAGAGATTCCCCTGTAGCCTGTGGAGGACCACGCTGGAGCAGATATCCACAGTGCAGCCTGTGGAGGACCCCATGGTGGAACATTTGGATATTTCCTGAAGGAGCTGTTGCCTGTGGAGAGCCTAGGCTGGAGCAGGCTCCTGGCAGGAACTGCAGCCCATAGAGAGCCCACACTGGAGCAGACAAAAAGTGTGAGGAGGAAGTAGCAGAAGAGAGGAGCTGATATGGACTGATTGTAACCCCCCCCATCCCTCAGCGCCACTCAGTGAGAGGGAGGTAGAGGAATCAGGAGTGAAGGAGGAAAGTTGAGCCTGGAAGCAGGGAGCAGTTGTTCTATTTTTTTTTTTTTCCTTTGTTTCTCTTTACCCAAATCTATTTCAATTTGCAGTAAATTAATTTTCCTCAAGTCAAGTCTGTTTTGCCTCTTATGGTAACTGGTAAGCAATCTCCCTGTGTTTATCTCAACCCATGAGCTTTTTCATCCTCTTTTCTCCCTGTTTCCTATTGAGGAACGGGAGTGAGTGGCTGGGTGGGCATTTGGCTGCTGGCCAAGGCTAACCCACCACAAGAGGAAAGAAAGGGAAATAGAGGGAGGAAGAAAAGAGGTAAGAGAAGAGAAAGAAAAGAAAGAGAAAAGAGAAGAAAAAAGAGAGAAGGAAAAGAGGAGAGAAAGAAGGAAAAGAGAAGAGGAGTGAAAAAGAAGAGAGAAAAAAAGAAAAGGGAGAAAAGAGAAAACGAAGAAAGGAAAGAGAAGAGAGGAAAGAATGAAAAGAGGAGAGAAAAAAGCAGAAAAGAAAATAAATACAGGGAAAGAAAAGAGAGAAGACAATGAAAAGTAAGAGGAAAAAAAGCAGAAGGGAAAGAACAGAGAGAACATGACAGAAGGGGAGAGGAGAACAGAGGGAGGGAGAGAAGATGGAAAGAAGAGAGAATGGGGGAAATAAAAACAGAAATGAAAGGCAGGAGAGAGAAAAGGAGAGGAAAAAGAGGAGAGAGAAAAAAGAAAAGAGAAAAAGAGGAGGAGAAAAGAGAAAAAAAGAAAAGAGAGAGAAGGAAAAGAAAGAGAAAGGAAAGAACAGAAGAAAAGGAGACAGGAAGGAAAATGAGAGAAAAGAAAGAATAAAAAGGAAACAAGTCCAAGGAAGTCCAGTGTGGTTGAGGAATCTGTAACTGAACGCTGTTAGCAGCRAAGTTAAAATTTTTAACTGACTGGAAGAGCTTGTATGTGGTACTGGTATGTGGTAACCAATACCCTGGAAATTACTTTCCATCAAGTAAAAACTGTAAAATCCTTTTATTAAAATAACTGAGCTTTGGTGGTTTCAACATTGCCATTCAATGAATAGATACATTCTTTCCAGGTAAAAATTTCCATAGAAATTGTAATAAGCATTAAAAATTTTCTTACTTGATTTGGAGAATTGATTACTTAGGCAGATGGATGGTGTGGTTGAAATGGCATGACGTTTGAATCTCCAGCAGGCCAGCATGTTGGCATGTGTCAATTTTTAAGAATGAACAAAGTTAATAAAACAATTTAATTAGGATCACTCAAACTTAATAAGATTTTTGCTAGTGACAAGAAAGAAAAATAAATCACTTTTAAGTTCAGCATAGCAATTTGCTTTAATGCTGTCCTTTCTATCAGGGAGAAATATTATTTAATAAAGTAATCTCATATTACAGTCTGGTAGCTCAACATTGAGTAACATATTCAAGATTTAAAGATTTCTGAAGTGAAAAAAGAAATCCATAATTCTCATAAAATATAAATGATAGTTTTAAACTGTGCAGTAGTTAGTGAACTGTGCTTAGCAATACTTGTTGATTATTTCCTTTAAATGGTTAAATATTGCCACAATTTAAGCCTTTTCCCTGAAATATGCTTACCTTTTGAAATTTAATTCTAATAGGTCTCAACAGCATGTTGTGGTTTGCTTCTTGTGTTTTCTTTTCATTACTGGGTGAAGGTGGAAGGAGATGTCTGTATGTAAGCACCTATTCTAATTTTATAAATTTAGTTGCAATTGGTTTTAATGGCAGCGACTGGAAAACTGCATTGAAATCTCGTGAGATAGCAGGGACATGACATTAGGCTTGAGTGGAAGAACGTGTTGGGGTGTGGGGTTCCTTCAAGCTTGGTAATTCTGCTTTCCCTCAGCAGGGTTTCTGCCTCTCCCCTCCTCTGTGTCTTCTTGTGCCAGATGTAGCAACCCAAGGGGTTACAGCTCAGGCGAGCCAGCTGCATCTGGCATGTAGGTTCGGGAGCGGCTGGAGGGAGCATGTTGCATTACTGACAAAAGGTGAAATACAGGCCTTGCTCTGAGGAGTCTGAAATGGGAACCAGTTTTGTCAGTCTGAGGCCATCCTTCTCCAGTTACTGTAAACCAATATTGCAGCCGAAAGAATACTCCCGCTCTCTCTAAGCTGCTTTTCCTTTTCTGGGTTGCCCACCTCCCTGGGTGCTGGCACAAGCATTCACAGGGCTGTTTGGGGAAATAATCAAGATTTAAAGAAAAGAAAAGGGGGGGGAGGGGGGGGGGGAGCAGGGAGAACATGTCATGGAGGCAAGAATAGAGGTAAGCCTTAGAGGTAAGCCACTCACGCTGCTGCATTGAGTCGCAGAGCTGGCTGAAAGCAACGTGAGCCCAGTATTAATCTCAGTGCAAACCTCGTTGGTGAAAGCAGAAACTGCTCCCATTGCCTTGCATACAGGTACACAGCTGCACTATCACTGTCGTAACTGCAGGGTGGTGTCTTGTCACTGACACAGCTGCTGTAACAAAAGCCCCTGCTGTGGATGATAAGAAAGGCTGGAGATTCTTCTAATCAATCAGGGGAGGAGTGTGGCTGGAAGCCGTGACTGCATCAGGATTATGTTCCTGGTATAGCATGATAAAGTAGGAGTCCTACTCAGCCTTCTGAACTAGACCTGGCCTACAGTGGTTTTCTGGCAACACTTTGTTCTGCCTTCTTTTCCCTTTTTCACTGTGCAACAGAGTTAATGAAGCCACTGTCAGATGTTGCATGGGCTTCCTCTGTGGGTGGTGCAGCAGCTCAGAAGTCCTGTTGTTCTTTTGCAGTATGCTCTGTCACTCTGTTGCAGAACCCCAGCAGAGGCAGCTAATCAAAGAGACCTAGCAGTTGCAGCAGATTCCAGGCTTCTTCAGGAAGCTTCACGGAAAATCTTCTGGGAGCTCCTGCTTCTGGGAACTTCTGTGGCTTGCTGCTGTAGGTGAGGGCCAGCCTATGGAGGCATTTGCCTCTGCCAACTCCTACAGACAGCTTTTGTTGGCTACTTGCTGGTTGTGGACTACCTATGTATTTTGTCTTCAGCTGACTGTTGGTCAAGCAGTGTCAAGCACCTGTCTGATGAATGCCTGAGGAGTAGTAGCTGTATAACTGGTGGGCAAGAGTGCAGCTCCCACAGACCAGGAAACAGAGGGAGCTAAGAGACCTAGCAGTTATCACAGCAGTTACTACAAGGGGGGCATAATGGGGTGCAGAAAATTAGCTCAGGACAATATGGGACTGCTTAGGACAATATGGGACTGCTTAGGACTGTGCAGTGATGGTACTGATGTGCTGTAGGGCATGGCACCAGCAACTGTTCCTGGCACATCAGAGGCCTTGGCCCAGAGAGAGCTCCAGGTCTTGGGCTGCACTTCTGGGTCTAGGACTTGCACTGGGGAGGGCTGTGGCCTCACCCGTGGGAAGTGCACTCTGGTCAAGGTGCTGAGTTGCCAGGTAAAGGAGCTCTGGGAGGAGATGAGTAGACTGTGCAGCATGAGAGGGGACAAACAGGAGATCAACAGAATCTTTGCAGAGGCAAGAACCCAAGCTCTGCAGTGTGAAGTAGAGGTACCTAGAGGTTATATTCAAACGAGCTGTGGATAGACACTTCTAAGATTGGGAAGTTGGAAATTTATGACTTCTGGCAATAGAAGGAAGATTCTCTGCCTGCAGAGAAGGATAGATGTAGTGCCCTGGAAGGAGATGAGCGAGATTGTCAGGGGAGACATCAGAGCCAGCTGAGGCTCAGCCAAATGTGACCGTGAAGAAGAAAAGGAGGGTGATAGTTATTTGAGACCATATCCTGATGGAGGCACCCATCTGCCAACCTGGTATACTTGCTAAAGCTGGAAGTTTACTTCTTGGTGGGTACTTGAATCACAGATGTTGCAGATGGACATATCTGAGGCTTGTTCAGCCCCCAGACTTCACCCCTTGTGGTTCATCCATGTGACCACCATGATGTTACTGGGGTGAGCCCAAGTATATAAAAAAATGACTGCAGAGCCCTGGAGGCAAGGGTGAAGAGCACAAATGCCCAGCTGGTGTTTTCCTCAGTCCTGCCAGTGAGGTGGAAATGCTCAGGTGGCAGAGGGCACATCCCTCAAGTCAAAGTGCAGCTGCACGGCTGGTGTCACAGGCAAAGCCATGGTGCCCTCTTTGAGGAGTAAGGACTGCTGAACAGGGACAGGATCCATGAGATGGAGTGTGGCAAGGGCATTTTTGCTGACCGGTCTCAGTAACCTTTTCTGGAGGACTTTGGAGTAGCTATTTAATGGGAGGGTTGCTGCAGTTTGAAGAGAAGTGAAGGCATGGGGAACATTGAGGAAGTGTCTGGGGAACAAAATGATTGGCGAAACCTTACACTTTCCTTATCCAGGCAGTATGACTGGGATGTCCATTTCAAGTGCACAGAACATGGGAAACAATCAGGAGGATTTGCAAGTCTGTGTACACCTGCAGAGCTCCTTAGGGTTACAAAGACATGGTGGGATAGTTCACACAATGGAGTGCTGCCATGGATAGATGGATGGATACAGGCTGGCAAAGGAGGACAAAGCTGGCAAAAGCAAAGTGCTTTGCCTTAGAATGGGTATTGAGCCTGTCGAGCACTTACGAGAGACAGATTAGAGGACAGAACAACACGAGTAATGTTGTGGTAGGCATCTGCTGCAGACCGTCTGGCCAAGAAGTAGATGAGGCTTTTAAGTAACTGCTGGGGGGCATTGTAATTATTGCAGGCCGTAGTAGTTGTGGGGGATGCAAGCGAGCCAGGACATTCCTGAAAGTCAATTTCTTGATGCAGGTGACTGATGAATCAACTAGGGGACATGCTGTTATGGACGTGTTACACATAAACAAGGAAGAACTGATTGAAGGTGTGAAGGTTGATGACCGCCTTGACCATGGTTGATCATCAGACTATGGACAAAAGGGCTCAGGAAAGCTGTTTTATCTTCCTTGGTTAATGAGAATGGCTCATTCCAATGCACGGAAAATCAAGCAAGTGTTGCAGAAAGCCAATATGAATGAGCAAGGACAAATCATGCCTGACCAGCCTCTTCACCTTCTATGATCAGATGGCTGGTTCAGTGCATGAGAGGAGAGCAGTGGATGTTGCTTATATTGACTTTAGCAAGACCTTTAGCATCATTTCCCATAGTATCTTCATAGTCAAATTGGTGAGATAGGAACTCAATAAGTGTTGAGTAAGGTGGATGGAAATTTGCCTGGACTTCAGGGCCCGAAGTGTTTTGATCAAAGGTGTTAAGTCCAGTTGGTGGCCAGTTACTAAGTGGTGTTGCTCAGGCATTGATACTGAAGTTCTTATTGTTGGATGTTGCTATTAAACGCCTAGACAATGGGACAGAGTGCACATTCACCATGTTTAGAGATGATCCTCAACTGGTGGGAGTGGTTGGTACGCTGGAAGATTGGGCTGATGTTCAGAGGGATCAAGGCAGCAGAGAATTATGCTACCAGGAACTTCATGAAATTCAACAAAGGCAAGAGCAAACTCCTTCATCTGGGACATAGTAACCCATGCAGCAGTACAGGTTGGGGGCTAACAGGCTAGAAATCAGCTTTGCAGAAAATGACCTGGGAGTCCTGACAGTTAGCAAGCCAGATGTTAGTCCAGCAATGTGCCCTTGCAGCAAAGAAGGCCAAGCCCATATTGGGCTGTGTTACCAGGAGCGTGGCCAGCAGGTCAAGTGAACTGATCTTTCCCCTCTGTTCAGGACTTGTGAGACCACATCTGGAGTACCGTGTTCAGTTTTGGGCCCCCTAGTACAGGAAAGAGATTGATATACCAGAGTGAGTCCAGTGGAGGTTCACCAAAGTGACTGGAGGCTAGAGTATATGATATATGAGGAAAGGCTGAGAGAGCTCGGCTTGTTCACACAGGAGAAGAGAAGGCTCAGGGGGATCCCATGGCAGTCCACAGCTCTCTAATGGGAGGTTGTAGAGAAAACAGAGCCAGGCTTTTCTTGGAGGTTGCACAGTGACAGCATGAGAAACAAAGAATGAGAGGCAACAGACAAATTGGGAGCATGGAAAATTCTGATTAGCTACTAAGAAAAATATTTTCCCAGTGAGAGCAGTTAAGCACAGGAGGAGGTTGTCCAGAGAGACCGTGAAGTCTCCATTCTTGGAGATTGCACTTGACTGGACAAGGCCCAGCTCCAAGTAGCCCTGCTTTGAGCAGGAGTTTGGACTAGATGGCTTCTGGAAGTTCTTCCAATGTAAATTAGGCTACAATTATATGAGTGTGTGAACCTTGGTGGAGCTGAATGTTATTAAAAATAGCTGTAACTCTTTTTTTGGGGGGTGGGGTGTATTTTTTATTTTGCATTTGACTAACCAGTTATATCTCAATAACACACACAAGATATTCTTAAAGCACTACAGACAAAGTTGTGGAGACTGGCCAATTAAAAAGCCAAATTAAACAAGAGAACTTGGGATAATTTCATAGAAGTCCCTTGTGTAGGATGATTAAATTTTAGAGGCCAAAAGGCACTCGATGATTACTGACTATGTCTTGTTCAGCATAGTCACTTTACTTTCCACCTTAATTTTTTTTTGAGGGGTTAAGCTTCACCCAACTTGAAGCCAAGAATATTTGGAAGGGTGGGGTAGTTTTTTTCATTTTATACATTGCACATTTTGTGGCAATGTTTTTCTTGGGTTTAGTACATTTTTGATTGTAGCACAGTCATTACTTCATTTTTCTAAACATATGTATTTAAACCCCACAAGGGCCTGTGAAATATGATACTAAAATAAGACATCATATATATCAAAACCATGATTTCTTTAAGAAAGCCATTTTTTAACCTCTACTCCAGAATTCCTTTCATGTGGCAGGAATTCATTTTTTTCCTTTCTTTGTAATTTTGTCCTTCATGGTGATCATTGGTATTAGAGTAGAAAACGAAAAATGTACTACTGCTTTTTTTAATGAAATCAGTTAAAACTATTAAAAGGAAATATTTTATTAAAAGAGGAAAGAAAAAACATATTCTTGAATAGGAAGCAGCTATCAGAGAGAACTGTATTATTTGACCAGTATAAGAATTTGTTACACAAAGAAATCAAATAGTTTCTGTTGAATGAAGAGGGTGTTCTCAGTCCAGAGGACACCTTAGCTGTTGTGACCATCTCTGACGCACACTGATTTCTTGTTCCTTTGGGATAATTTTCTTTCTGAAACATTTTTCTTTTAAGATGATTTCAAAAGGTACTCTTTAGCCTTTGCCAATGTCTTTCAAAAACACATTCAAAATGCCYTTTTTTTTTTGTTAGCATTGTATTATTTGCACTACATCTAACAAAATGGTAAGGATTCAAAGTACAGCGATGCATTTGCTATATAGCCTTTCTTTAAGATTTTTATTCACAAAGAAGAAAAACCTGGGGTTTTCCCAGGTGTTAGGGAACACAGAAAAGTGTAAACATTCTCTGTAAAACTTGTATTCTCATTTCCTTTCTGGTCGAGGAATGCTTGTTGCCATATGTGTATATCATTTAAAGAAGTGTCATGGTGTTTCAAGCATACTTTTCAGAACATTCAAGATATTCAGGGAGACCTACTCAGAAGCATGGCTGACAACGGGCAAGGGTAATCAGCAAAAATAATGGGTAGGGATATTTAAATTTCAGGAAAGCATGTTTGTATCTTTCTGTCTGCAGTGTATAATGTGGCATTGGTATGATATGTTTAGGTGCTTTTTATTTTTTTCTTCTCAAATGTACCTGCTATACTGCTAGCATCTTGTTTTCAAATACATTATAAACCTAGAGTAAATTTGTATCTCCATAGGAAATTTTTCCTTCAAAAACATTTTTTTGAAGAAAAAATATTTTCAGGGGAAAATCCTTGTCAATAACTCTGCAAAATTCTATTCAGGAACACTTTTAAATTTTACACAGGTTCCGGAACTTTTGTATGTAAAGGCTTTCTTGTGAGAGAAAATGGTTTAAAGAAAAGAAAAAAAAAAGAAAAAGCCTCACTGGCTTAAGGAGTACTGAGATTTGCGATGAACTTTCATTCCCGGAGCTTTTCATTTTATTGTTTTAGGCGAGTCGTAATAAAGCTCTAGTTTCACCACAGATGAACTCCATTTGGGGTTTTTTTTCTGGAACATTACTGTGGCTATTGTCACCAGGTATGACACCATCAGAAGTTTTCCCAGGCTCTAAGCACCAGGAGATACAACACACTTTGCTCTAGATGTCAAAAAGATTCATTATCAGCGTTGTAGGATACCAGAACTTCATATACCTTGGCCTCAGACCACACAGTGCTCTAAAGGTAAGGGTGGAAATGCTGAACTTGATTGAAATGTCTATCAAAGGCCATTGTACAGAGCAGAGGGCAGATCTGATGTGTTCAGTAGTCTTTACCTCTGAGGAAAAAAAGGAAGGTCAGATACACCATAGCGCTGCAATACAGCTAAGAGGTGAAAAAAACTAAGTCTATGCCATCATTTGCAAAAGTGAGCCAAACTCTTAGCTACTGAGAGGGAATTAGAATAAAAATTTATTGGTAGTCATGCATGAGGGTTTTGCTTTACCAAGAAACCTAAGTATCATCTTAGATTGTCTGGTCAGTTAGTCGCTCATGACTGACTGTGGGTGAACGCAACCAGTCCAGCAAAGTCTTAAAGAAACAAAACAACCTCGTCTTACCAGCGTCCCCTGCCTTTTTGTCATGTTCACCGTCAGCTAGCAGTTTCATTCACTTGTCCACCTTGGTTTTCACATGATGACATATGGCTAGAGGTTTATTATGTTTGTGCTTTATTGTGTGTGCTAATGTCACGTAATCACTACACACAATGGCCGTATGTAGATGTACAAAAGGCCCAGAGGGAGATTGGTTCATGTAAGAGGATCCTAGAAGTGATAGAAATAAGTCTTAAGGGTAGTGGCATAATCTCCAATATTTGTTTATTACGTATATCCTTTCACAGAAGACTTGAATAATCTTTGTCTCTCTAGGTGGCTGCTTCCCACTCCTTCAAGGAGAGACAGCATTGTTTAATGCTTCAGAGTGGTCTGGTAAGAGGTAGAGGACACCTGTTAGTTGTGTGAAAGCAGCTTCACTTCTGACTCCTTCCCTGATTCCAGGTGTAGTGAATTCAAAATGTAAAACCAGACTAGGTGAGTTTGTAAATGAGATTTCCTGCTAAGGAATGCAAAAAATACCCTTTAATGATACCTTGCTTGAATTTAGTATCCATGTTGAATTTCTCTCCAGTATTGCTCCAGATTATTTCACATTTGAAGGACAATGAAAAGATTCAGTTTCTTGGTGACATATCAGACACTTTAGTCAACTGTGATTCTGGCTGCTTGTAACTCCCTCACGAGCTACAAAGGGCAGGGTTCAAGTTCATTGCTACATTCTTCTGCTTTAGATATTTGGGATTCACTACTTTGATTAACTTCAGTGAAAGCTGATAGGTAAGTTCTGCTAGCTTGTGAGACAGATGCAAGGTATCTATGACAGATGTGTTACGTTTTAGCATGTCTGTACTCGTCCTTTTTTTTTTCGATCATACTAATAATATTCTTGCCTCTATTTTCATCTCATTTAGAAAAACAAGAAATCTATATGAGGGTTGAGTATGAAGCGATGTCAGTAGTATTTATAATGGGTCTTTTTCCCTATCATTTTCTGGGATTTGTTTGCAGTCTGTGAGACTACGGTCAAATCAGCTGTACTAGTCTGTCTTGTTGCCTGATAGCTGTGAGCTTTCTGGCTTACTTGCTCTGCTCAAGAATAATAGCCATGTTTGTGATATTCGAAGGCTGAAAGTCAGGTGCCCCATATGAAGCATAAGTAGGACTAGAGATGTAAAATTTAATTTAGGCTGCTACCCAAATGAGAATAAAACTGATGTTAATTTTGGCTAACGTGGATAAAATTGATTGAAAATAAACTTTAAAAATATATGTATTTCTTTCAAGAAATTTCTTTTATCCTTTAGAATACATTTAAAGATCCAATTGGGAGAGTTTATATTAGGAATAAACCTTAAGTATAGTTTATTCAAACTGTATAAATAGTATTCTACCTGTATGCACTTCAATTCCTATAAAACTTTAGCAAACTGTTTAAGGCTTAAGACTTTATTTATTATGACTTTATTTATTATTTAAGTGGTTAAGACTTCAGAACATAAAGAGTTTTGACAGTCAAACCAATTGTAGGTATCAAGAGTATTTTCTGTAGTTCTCATTAGTAGTCCCTTTAAAATTAAGAAACCGATTGGAAGTTGGAAAAGTAAAATGCTTTTTTCTTGTTCCAATTTATGAATAAAAACTTTGTGTGAGAGGCTGGGATCTACCAGCTCTACAGTTTCACTAGTCTTTATATAAAAATAGTAGGTGGTTCCCTAGCTATCTACTACCCACATACTAAAAGATGTTTTTATTGTTTAATAAATTATGTTGTATATGTAATATTTTGAAAAGTCTTCCTTTTTTTCCTTTTATATCCAAGACATCTAGTGTATATTCATTCAGCATTTAAAAGCCAATCTTTTCCTCAAATTGCAGTTTCTTTCCAAAAATAACAGAAATAAGTACACTTGTAGTGATTTAGTAAATAAGATGTCATTGCTATTTTAACATCAGAAAATACAACTTAGATTAATTTTTGTAAGTTAAGTTAGATAATTGCTGAATGCAAGTCTCCTGATTAGCAAAAAGTAGTATTACATTAAAGCTCTATTTATTTATTTGCTGATTGGGTATTTTAATCATTTCAAGCAATGAACAAATTAACCTTGCAATAGGAAAAGAAATGGAAAAAATTCAAAAGCCAGATTTAAATTGATTGTTCAAATCAAGTTTTCTGTTTGATAATTTGAATTGGTTTAGTTTGGATTAACATGTTTGGTCCATGATTTTGCTGTCTATTGTAAGAAGGATGACTCAGAATGAAATTTGACCTGGAACACGTAGTCTGTATTTAACATTGGATGAAAAAGCAAATATATTGCTTGCGGCCTTACTGCGTAGGGATCTACAAAATAACCAGGGAAGACAGTGGAGACTTCGTCATCATGGGATTTCGTTTATTTAGACTAACTTGATGCTTTTGTTGCTGACAAGTTTGTAGATAGTTGGCAGGAAATCTTGCACTGATCAGCATTGTTTTCAGCCATTTACTCTGTGCTCTCTACTTCCCTCTGTGCCAAGGGGAGGATCCTGTGCCTATACCATTTGAATATAGTAAAATGTCTGTGGTTTTTTTCTGTTCACTGGACCTCTCCTCGTTCTTCCTCCTGAGCCTGGGCTGGAAGAGCTTGCCTCGGCCCCAGCACTAACGGCTGCTGCAGCACTGGCAACTCAGTCAAGCATAGCTGGGGGGGAAGAGCAGTTCTAGAGCGGTCATCGGCAGTTTGCCTGTCTTCTTGATTATAGGACAGCTATCTTCTTGTCTTGGTATTACTGCTTAGGTTCCTGGTGTTTTTGTGTGTCACTCCCAAGCTAGGTCACGGCTACAGTCTTGTAAGGCAAGTTCAGACATTTTGCTGGCACATAACAGCAAGACCACAGGCACACGTCTCCTTGAAGTTTGTGGGAAAGCTGCTTCTTTGGCTTCACACTGGGCATCTGGTACTGCATGCATTGCTCTATGAAACACTTCAGCAAGCAGTGCACATCTAGACATCTAGTCAGTTGTGCACCATTTCTGGCTGCTGTATATGTCGGAAAAAATATACTTAGGGTATATGGTTAACCTCAGGCTTAAACAAAATTTTGATTTATTAAAGAGGTGAAAGAATCCTAGGATACAGTGCTGAACGCATGCTCAAGAGATCATTCAATACAAACGGTAACACTGGGACAGATTCCAGTACATGTACCAGCCAGGACTGGTGTGTATTTGATCTTCTCATGAAGGTCATTTCACAAACTTCCCTGCTCTGTTCTGGTGTTGATTAAAACATCAACAGATACATTCACACTTTTAGACTATCTGTGAACTTTCTTTTTCTTTCCCCAGTGGCCATGAAGAACATTGACTCCATTGACTTCAACAGCCTTTTACGTTTTTCTGAAAAACTACAATTACGCTTTCTTTTACTTTTCTGTTTTCTGGACCACACAAATGTGTTTTCTACAGCCTTCCCTCATAAGTCTCATTTTCTTTATCTGTTATTACTCTTGTGTACTCCGAAACTGGTGTAACATACATGCATTATAAACTGATTTTGTTCTGTGTGACTTCATATCAGGTCTAGAAATTAGTTCTGGAGCCTTTTGGTTTTACTTTTTTTCCAGCAGTGAGTAAAAATTGTTGCTCCCTTGTGGCTATTTATGGATCTGTATAAAACGAGCAGATGATTTCAAATAAATAAATACTGATCACATTTACAATAGCGAAGTGCTCCTCTTACAGCAGTCGTTGTTCGATTTGGGAACATACCAGGAACCCTTGTAAGCTCTGGGAGGGGGCTGTGCTGCGTGCAGGGGAGCTGAGTGGCTGAAATGCTGCCTGCTGCAGGACCTGAGGTGCCTTGTCTGCATAGTGTCAGGAAACTTTCACTGTCTGCCACACTATATTGTATGGACAGGTTGGTTTTAGTCAATTTATTTTGCATATTTAAAACTTTTTTTTTGCCAAGATGATAATTTTTTTCTCTTGGCAAGCAGTCTAGCAAAGACCATTAGAATTGAAAGTATAACCATAGATGTTTTCAGGGTTTTTCTGACAAAACTGTGTTTGAGAAGTTTACAATATGAAAATAAGTAGTGTTTTTACTGGTGTTTTTACAGATTTTTGTAGGGTTTTGGGGAGGGTGGCAGGGGAGAAAGTAACTGAAATCTGTACTTCCCCTACATGTTTTTGCAGAGCTTTGTATGTAGAGACTGTGTAGTCCAGCATTTCGATTTAGGTAACACCGGATGCATAACCAGTAGAGGGAGCCCAGAATCACAAAATATTGGAGATATTTTTGACTGGGGGAGTTGGGGTGAGAAACTTGCTTTGATAACATACAGGAATTTTGTGATTATATTTGGGAGGATGCAATGAATACTACCAACTTACAGTGATTCTGGGAAAGAGCTTTTATGAAACGTTGAAATGCCTGATGTCTTTTAAATGATCAAATTGTATTAACAACTTTTATATTGGATGGCTAATCAGTATTTTTTTTCTCTTTCCTATGTTGCTGGTTGTTGTAACTTCATATCACCTTTACAGAAAGTAAGTAACTTTTCATTTTTTAAATCTATTTGAAAGTGTGGGGGTGTGGGTATACTGCTTGTTTGTATGTATAGATGCATATGTATACAAAATAAACATACGAGCAGAAAATGATCAATCTTAAAGACATAATGCTGCAGAGGTTGACTCATGTATAAATGACTTTTAGAATACCACAATGGTTTAAAGCAATCTCACCCAAAAGATGATCAATAGTATGAAAGTTCTGCATCTAAAGGTTGTAAATAGTAAACATATTCCTCGTGTGTAGACTATGGCAACAAAACTTGCAGCATATTGGTTTAAAATATGTTATGGCTCTAAAAATTCACAGATATCAAGTTACAAAGTAGAATATTATTGTATCCGATTTGATTTAACTGAATCGAAGTTGAACTGATTTGGAGTGTTTCAGGAACTTAGGTCAAACAGTGCCATTTTAGACATGCAAAAATACTCAGCCTTGTATTTGGCAATCCTTGGCTGCTGTATTAATACATGCCAGCAGCACTGAGCAGAACGAATATGTCCTGAGGCAGTAGGAGAATTTAGAAAGCATGCGATAAGTACTATGGATCCCTCAGAAACTGCTCTATGATTCAGACATCAGTCTGCATCATGGGATCTTTGATTGCTGGCTTTTCTAACAGCAGTCCCATGTGTTGTGATAGCATGTATTGCAAGTGTTTCCGGCATCACTTATGGGTAATGTTTGGGAATGTGGTATAGTGTTTTAAGGATGCCTGTGCTGACAGAAGAATAGGCAAGTCACTGCTTAACATGGGTCAAAACAGCAGTGATAAAGGACACAATGGAATTTCAGTTTGAGCTGCTAGCTCAGAATAAATCCCACCCCACAGTGTCCAGATTATTATTTCATTTGTAATTTAAGTATGTGTGGTTTGTTTTGTGCTCATTATAGACATATCCAAGTCCAATTTTCAAGAAGGGTGGATATGGCCCTTTGGTTGCATGCCAAATTATTTAGGAATTGCAGATATCTGTATGAAACAAGCATAACAGTAGTTAAAGTACTTCTTGGCTCAGTAGCTGATACGGATTTCTTTGTAAGTCAGAGAGTAGTTTCTATTGTCCACTTGCCAGTTGGCTAGACTTTGAAGATTAAGATATCTGCTGTGAGCACAGTAGTGGTCATGAGATATTGCCAAATCCTCTATTTTGGGTTCATTCATCTTGTATCATTTTAATTGGTTAATGATATCTAAAAATAAGTGTGGAATCCAGAATATCTACATCGGAATAGAAGGATACAAATCGTGCATACATACACACAGAGTTTTGTTTCTTGTTGATATATTGAGTTTGTCTTCCACTGCAGAGTCAGCAAGTTCTTTCTATCTTGCAGAGAAAGTCTTAATCTGTGATAATGTTTCACTAAAAAGATCCAAGACTGTAAGAGTCGAAATCACTTCACGTTATGTATGTTAACATATGGAAGAAATTACACGAGTAAAACTGCTCTATTAAACGCTTTGTGTCTTTGCTTGTCAAACATTAATACAATAAGGAAAATGTGTAAAGAGAAGTATCCTACTTATTCCAAAACTGTTTTAAGTAATCGTTAAACTCAATGAAATCTCTTAATGTTTTCTGTGCTACTGCTGGCAGTATCGTTATATTTCTACCATATTTAGTTTTGTATTCTATTATAGTAGTATATCAAAAACAGATGTGGAAAACAACAAAAACTTGTTAGGATTTTCATATTGCATGGTTATATTTAGAATACTCACAAAATAGTATCTGTTAAATATCTGATGTGTTTATCAACAAGCAGCATTTTTACCTGTACTTTTTAATTTTAGATGTAGTAATGTGATACATTAGGTGACCAATAGTAAATAAATTATATTGGACAGGACTTCCTGTCCTGAGGACACTTTATCGTTTAATTTTTACTGGAAGAGCAGTTACCACACTATCTGTCTTGCCATTAAATTAATACATGTACAGTGAGGATGAATTTTGTTCTAACAGAGCCATGGAAATCAACAGAAAGCATCATCATATGAAAGATGACAATTTCAGTCCAATTTTATTTATTAAAAAAGATCAGTCATGCAATTTTCAACAAAGATTGGATGTTGTGTTACAATATTGCATAATAAGGAACAGTAGTTTCTGATGGACTTTTGAAGCCCTGTTCCTGGTTTATGATTGAGTATATAATTAATCCTGAAATACTTAGCAACACGCTTAATTTAATGCACAGGCATTGTTCCACTTAACCAAGTGGAATATATTTACGTGGCTAAAGATAAGCGTGCGTGCAGGCTAGGGACCCCAGGGAAGAAGCACAGTTTCAGATTCAGTCCCTGAGTACACCATGTACATTAGTCAGTAAATGGGGACAAAGATGTGATAGTACATCTATAAATCTTGTACTTTAATTTTTAAATTAAAATGAAATAAAACAATTTATGACTACCTTCTTCCCCACCATTTCTTAGATCAACTTTTCAGAATAGTGTAAGTGTAGCTAGGGTAGAAATGTTTGCTTTCTTTTTCTAATGTAAACATGCATATATAACAAAGACATCTCTGTACAAGTACTCCTTTTTTCTTAATGTGTTGTGTTTCTTTTTAAATAGTCCCTTAACATGCATTCCACAACGGTATTACAATTACTACCTTGAGTGGGTCAATCTCTTAATCTCTAAAACAAATCTAATTAGAAAAAAACAGTGCTTCATAGAAGGTACAAATGTGCTTGTATTTATGTATAGTAATGCATGCTGACCATGGTAAGCCAGAAGAAGGCTTAACTATATATCACTTTTAATTTTAAATGTGTTCTTCCTGGGCTCTTTATTATTCTTTTGTTGCCTTTCATCCTATGGGATGCAGCTGCCCTTGAACTTGGTGCTGTTTTGATCATTCATGTGCAGCAGCCACATTGTCTGTAACATTTTAAAAATGAGGCTTCATGGTGTTATTTACGAAGTAATTTCACATAAATATTTGGACTTTGGTTCTCTTAGAATGTGGAGCTGGTTGCTCTATGAAGAAAAGCATAATTATAATTCACAGACTTTTTGCCTCGAGCCTAGGGGACAGATGCATATGATTAAGTTTGAAACTGGCCTGTTATTGTAATGTAGATGTTTTCAGGGTTCAGAGAATTAAAAAAAAAAAAAAAAAAAAAGGCAAAAAAAAAAAAGCCAGGCAAGCATGAGTTTTAAAAAAAATAGACTGAGGGAATAGTTTTACAAGAGGCACTCAATCTTGGACTGCACAATTTTATTTTTCAGTGGAACCTCTCCATTAGCTTGCCTGAATGCAATGCTTCATACTAACACTCGTGTAGGTGATGGAACATTCTTCAAAATCCCTGGGAAGTCGGGACTCTACGCTCTCAAAGTAAGTTTAAATTTTGTATATGGAAAGTACATAGTGCTATTAATCCATTTTATGAATGTCTCAATAGATATAAAAGTAAACAGATTAGATTCTTTGGAGAGGAAATGACCTGATAGTCCTTCTAACTGCTTTCAGATGTCTTTTAAAAGGATTTATAATGAAAGTAAACATTGAATGTTTTATCTTAGAAAGCATATACATGTTCTTGAATTTGGCATATGGTATAAAAAACATGTAGCTTAGCTAAAATGCTGCTTTTTCAGAGTTGTTCACAGAAAGGCCTTTGTTTTACGAGCAGTGAGCTCAAGAGGATCACTGACTTTCTCATTAAGTAATTGTATTAATGTTTGATTTTTGAATACTGCAAAATTATTTGCAAGTCTAATATAAATCAGCTTTTAATTCACAGGTTGCATCATTGCTTTTGAGAAGGAATAAAATTATAGTAATAGAAGTTTGCCTTTATGCTATTTCTATTCCTTTTCCTCTTGATTTTTCTTTTTTGGTATGTATATGATGGTTTCTGTGGGTGGAAATTTTTTCTTGCTGTACATGATCAAACTTAGAGGGGCTTCACAATAGGAGTGGAGGAATGTGAGGCAGAGGTGAGAAACACGAAAGTGAGATTATATGTTTGGCAGTCTAAATGTAGCCAATTAAAATTTTGGGCTGAGGGGAAGGGTCTTTTGTAATTTATGACAGACTTATTTGATGTAAGGGTTTAAAAAATGTAAAACCATATAGATCTGCGTGCTCCTGATAACTAAAAATTCTGTATCTAAGATTGAATTAATAGTTTTCAGAAGCTCTATTTCCTAATTTACTAAAACAAATGCTGTTGTTTTTCTTTAAATCGGGAGATATTCTTGGCACAAATCCAAGTATTCACAATCACTCCCATGCTTGTGAGCTCCAGGTTGCTTCAGCTATTTGAATTCAGGAAACAAGCAAAGGCAGAAAAGAAACATTAAAAGATTTGTGTTTTGCTGCGGCGTTGTGGACACTCAACTGGAAAACTAGGGTTTTTAACAGCCAAACAAGTCTGTTTCTGTTAAAAAAAAAAAAGCAGAAGATCTTGCATTTTATTTGACTTTTTTAAAAAAGAGTATGTTATGACTTCACAAAACATCTTTTTTACTTTTGCTTTGCAAGTTTTTTCATGAAGGTCTGTTTTTATGTCTTTCTCTGAAGTAACTCGCAAGCATATTTTATTTTATTCTGTTTTTTGAAATGTAAGCATGAGAGTACACTGCCGTAATCCGTTTTTGGAGATGCAGCAGGATCATGATTGATTTTTGTCTTGTTAATTTTAGTTTTCTTTTTATTTTTTAACTGTAGAAAGAAGAATCAACATGCCCTACTGATGGAACATTGGATTTAGGATGTGAATCTGAGTTAGATGGCACAGAAATGGCTGAGACAAACAATAATAATGGAGAAGAAAATGGTGGTAGGTGTTTTAATTTCAGTATTAGAAGGCATGTTTTGGGAAAAGAAAAACTATTGTTTACTTAAGATTTTCATGGTGTGATTTCTAAACAGTATAAGTAATGTTTTGTACTCAGTGGAACTATTTTTGAGTTACTCCCTCTCTTTTTTGGCCTTACAAAGAAATCAGGAACACCAAGTGCCTTTATTTGACTTAGATTTGTAAAAGACAATGAGTAGTGCTGTTGGGTGTGTTTTGAGTAGGTAATTTTTTGGCTTACAATTTTTTTGTTCTAGGCCCCACAGCTATAAAGAGTAATTTGCCTTACTGGGCTTCAGACTTGCAGTTGTCAGATAGACATCTCACTGATTTCAGCGTGGGCACGTGGGGTTGGTCCCTCAGTAGAGTTCTGGGCACAGGACAAAGGTTTGTACTTTTTTTGGTTTCAGGCAGAAATTCTGCGGGGTGCCATGTTGACATAAAGACATGTTGAAGTATCAAATCCTGTGGATTTTTTTTTCTGAGATAATGACAAACTGAAACATTACAAGAACTTGAAAATGGCAACCTTAGAAATATTTTTTCTTTTCAAGAGGTAATAATTGCTCATAAAGAAAACACAGTTCTTCAGTCACTTAAACTTACTTGCAAGTAACAGAAATTCATATTATTCATATTAAAACTACACTCATGTAAGGCTTATAAAGTGAGCGCTTTATACAAAAACCAAGCTTCCCAGGACCTCTGAAATAAGCCTTTCCTTGATCAGTTCTCTTCTGCTGCCCCCTCACAACCTGTCCCACTGCTGGACTGCAGCCTACTGTTATGGCTCACTTCGTATAGGGTGAGAGGGTATCCTGTTTACAACTAGGACATGAAAAGGCTCAGCTCATGTTGTTGTTCTGCTACAGACTTCCTTTCTGGTCTTGAGCAACTTAGTTTCCATGCTGCACCTGTACAGGACCGATACTTCTATTTCAGTATTGCTCGCTCGCTAGCAGCATTGAAAAATCACAGAATGCTCTGTGATAGAAGTAATGGAACTACCTAAGACAGGTTGTTGTGGATCTAGTGGTGAAGTTTTGAAGCTCCGTGGAAAAACAAAAGTCAAAAATTATTAAATGGCTCTGCTTCTTCATTTCTTTGATATATTATGTCTCTTAAGTTAACAGACTCTGCATATGCAGTATTTTTTATGCTTATGTAGTATATACTGCATGTATAAATGAACATACATATCTGTAGTTCTTCAACAATTCCTGTGTGATACTCAGACAATTTGTTGATGTATGCTTCCCTAAGTCACAGGAAGAATACAGCAATGAAAAGCAGTGTAAATACAGTTGCAGATAGGGAAGCAAAAGTTGATGTTACTTGTTATAAACAAATAAAAACCGTGGCAAAAACCTGGTGATTATTTAGGAGTGGTAGGATGTAAATAAGGATGCCAGAATGCCAGAAGTAGAAAATTGCTGGGTTTTGACTGGGAGGAGGCTGCATACTATTTTCACAGTTTACAGTAATGAAAATAATTCCAGCACTTGTGGTGACATAAAAGAGCAGCTGCTAAAATAAAACATTTTAAAATATTTGGGATAGAGCAGTAAATTACACCTAGATTGTTTTTAAAGCTGAGAACTTTCCCTCATGTTTCATCTTTAACAAATCTTGGAAAACGGCGATATATTTAACTTTTTGAAAACAAGACATTTTTAATTTTCTTGATGTCATGCAGTGGATATACTTAAAAAGAGTAAATGGGATGGCAATAGTGAGTCTATATAAAGGCCGATGCTGGATGTGATCAATAAGATTTTGAAGACAGCATATCTTGTATCAGTCAGCTGATACGGAACGTAGTTTTGTCAAACATATTTGATAATAGCTTTTCTTGAGACTGCAAGTTTTGTTGTTAAAGGTATCTATTGATATATATGTAGAATTCTATAAGTGATTTCATTTACAGTGTAGAATGTTTGGCTTAAAAACAGGACCATGCCCGAGAAATGCAGACAGTTTTAAGTGGATTGAAAATTACACATTATTTGGTCTGCAAAGGCATAGGAATCACCATCCACAGTAGATACTTTTGCTGTTCTCTTGAGGATGTGGTTTGACCACTCTTCATTCAATATCTTTGTCAATACTTTTTGAAAAGTATAAAATCCTTCTGGATTAAATTTATTGATAATTAATAATGTTGAGACCCCTCTTGATTGCCTTGTAAATGATTACAGTTGAACAGCATTAATTTTTTTAGACTTTAAAGTGAAGAAAAAAAGTCTAAAGGTCACATTTGCACAGTGGAAACACATATTCAATAAATCAGTAAATCTGAAAAACATTTAAGGATTACAGTAGAAAATGAATTGACCATGAATGAGATGGTTTTGCTAATTAGTCCAATGCAGTTCTTGGACTATAATTCTGGTAGTACTAATTAAAGAATATAGGCACAGTGTCTCCTTTGAGTATAGCACTAGTTAAATGATTACTAATGTATTGCATTCATTATAGATGTAAGAAAGAATTAAGAAAAATAGGAAAGGATTTAGAAAAGACATACAAGAACTACTGAGTGAACAAATACCTCCTTTGCTCTGGGAAATGTAATAGGGACAGTCTACTTAGTTTATCAAAGATAAGGTGGTGACTTGATCGGTTTGTAAATATTTGAGAAAAGGTATTTCTATAGAAAATATTTGGTCTAGCAGACCAAATCTAACAAGATGTCTATCAATTAAACTTTTCACACTAAAGCTGGAATTTTTTTACTTTCCAGGAAACTATTCTGTGGCATAAAAATAATACTTGATTCAGTACAAAAAACGCTTTATGAAATTCTCTGACTTGTGTTTTAGAAAAGGTCAATAGTTATAATGTCTCCTTTTAGCCTTAGTGTTTGTGATGCATATGAAGATGGACATTGTTTGCATGTTGTATTCTTAATTGCCCAATGGATTGCATTTTTATTTGCTCTTGTTTCCACTGTGGTAGAGTCCAGAAGCCCCAGTTCTGACAGAGTGATCAGAAATTGTTTAGCAAGTGTTTAAAAAGTGCTGCTTTAAAGTTAGCTGGAAGCAGAGGATGAAACCCTAAGCAACAGCCTCAGTCCATTTGTGGGCTTTTAGATGATAGTCTTCAGCTTTCGAAGTAAAAAGTACCAGCTGACACTCAAACAGAGAAGAATCACATTATTCCCCAGCAGGCACATTTTTCCCAGTATAAATGCAGGCTACTGAACAGTTTTATTAGCATAAAAATACAAAAATTTCTCACAGTTATAAACACATGACTTGGCAAAAGCTGTTACTCCACATAAGTATTGCTAAACTGACAACTGGAATGGTCACACCTCAGGATTTTTCAGATGCTGTGGAGAAATCTTTCTTTTGCCACCTTCTCCAAAGGCATATGTTAAAGAAACTCTTTTATGCTAGAGTTGATTTGGTTTGGAATGGGATTTCTATAGAAGCTCTCTAGCAGTCTCATCTCTTTTCGTAAATTCCATTTCCCTCAATACAGGGGCAGCATGTAAAGATGCAGTCGGTGAAAGAATTAAAATCCCAATTACTGTTGCCTGGGAAAATGATGACTATAATATCCTTTTTCCCATCAATAGGATGTTCTGTTCTCAAAATGCATTTGTCCCTGGGGTTTCTGAAGCCAGGGCTAATCCATCAGCCATGGAGCGCAGTTGATTAAAAATTGTCTTCACGCAAGGCAATGGAATGCACAATGATGTAACTGTGGAGGAGGTAGCAATTCCTACGGTAGCGTGACTTCCCTCCCCTACCCAAACATAGGTTCTGATGTTTGCCCAAATATGAGCAACATCTGTCTCCTCTTGATACACGCTGGTTTTCACTTCCTAAAACTGTAAGTTCTTCAGTTACGAATATGAAACAGCAGAATTAATTTCTTAGGCAGTTTTCTTAGAGATGATAGACAAAATGATGGAAGACAGAGGATCAGGTCCATGCTGAATCCTGAAATTTTGTCTTTGTAGCTACTGTGCTCTTGAACACCTTGTGCTTTTTGGACTAGGAAGCCACTAGGATAACTCCTATAGTGAGGAATGAATATTCACCATTGTTTGAAACCTGAGTCCACATTATGATGTTCAGTTCCTTTCTGGGAATGGAATTTCTGGCAATTCAGGGAAACCTGTTATCCTTAGCATCTTGTCTCTTGGGAATAATATTGGATGATTCTGCTGAATATGTCTGTTGCACATGGCAACATCTGGATGTGGGATAGGCTCTTCTAAAAGCAGAAGGGCAGTAGCGGAATAGCAGCTCGAACATACAGAGTTTTAGATGACACATCAGAATGAGACAGTTTTTCACTTTTTTTTGTTTTGTTTTGTTTGTTTTTATTTTTTTTTTCATCTCCCTGCAAGTAGCTATAAAGTAAAAATACTGTACCCAGGATTGAGTTTAACTTCTGTTTGTTTCATTGCCGCTGGAGGGGAGTCATAAGAATGAGAGAAGATACTGTGGAGCTTGAGGGAGAGATCTTTCTCATCTGCTTTTTTTGCTGTACAGTAGAGTTAATGAGGCCTAAGAAAGCAGTGGCTTAGTGATGACAGGCTGTATACTTTTAATGGAAAATGTTGACTTCCTTTGGAATAAGGATTCACAGTTTTCAAAGCTTTGTGAAATGTTTGGGCTCAAAAGCATGCTGAGAATATAATGTGATTCAGTGCAAGCTACCAAGCTGATGTGGTATTTGATGTCTTTTTCCAAAAAATACTGTTCAATGTTATTTATCATTTCACAGTGCTAGTATTGCTTTTCAAAAAGAATATTACAGTCACAGTAGTGCCCTTGATATATGCATCTGTTTTTGCTTGCTTTGGTGAACTTGTACAATTAACTAACTCCCAAACTGGTTTTCATTTTCAAGAGCTGATAGCAACAGTCGATTTCTGAATTGTTCAGATTTTGCAAGTTGGGCTCTAGAGATCAAAGAGTGATGGAGGTGAATTACTTGATACATCTGTGTTGGCAAAGCATGACCATTTATGTCAATACAAGTATAGATCTGTGTCACCCGCAGAAAATATTGAATTTTATGGATATTTTAGAGAGAGATGTTGTGTGTGTGTTTTCCTAAGGGAGTTTTCCATGAAGTTTCGTATCTTCAGAGTGTGTGCATACATTTTATGCTTGAGGTAGCAATATTAATTTGTGTTTTGTAATGTGGCCATTAGTAAACAATCCTTCTCATCTGCTGTGGTTTCTGTAACAAAGAAGGAGGTGAACTGCTGTTGATTTTACTGGTTTGATTTTAAATCGGTATGGTCTGTCTGAAATCGGAATTAATTGTGCTATTTGTTTTGGGAGATTAAGTCCCTTAAAGCACTCCAGGAATTTTTCTGTCCATCTAGTTACATAAATCTGTTTATAATTATTCCTAATAACTTTCAGTGGCAGTGAGACAAAATAATTTTAAGTTGTATTCCTATAAAAATAGTTTCTTTGAAGAAACATGTCTTCTAATATGTTTTATGTAGGTGTCATATTTCTTGGGTGGGGGAGGTAAAAGGTAATAAAAAATTAGAGATAGCCTATAAAATTTGAAATTAAAAGATAGAATTGCTGATTTTTATAAATGATAGCTTTTCATAATAATTACCAAAACTGGTCTTGGAAAAATGGAAGAGAGGAAGTCATTTTAAATGGAGGTTGTTGAAAACATTTTTAACATGCTCTTTTTGCTAAGTAATTCTAATTCTGTCATTCATCTTAACACTCTCTGAACACTCACTAAGGAGGTCTTATCTTCAGAAACCCAGCTGCTCTTCCAGCTCATAACCTAGCAGTTTGTGGCTTAATAGTTCCTTTTTGCTTTATTCCTTCACTTTGTCCTGGCCCTTGAAGAAGCCAGTTTAAAGAATGGAGCCTAATTATTCTCCACTAAATGGAAATGCCTCCTGTAGGCTTAAAACTGCTCTTGTTCTCTTTTTCTACTGTAGCAATAATGGTGAATCTTCTTTATTTGCTACCCAAATATTTTTCCTTCATCTGTCGCATTCTTTCAGGGTTCTTTTTCTCCTCCCCCGCATCCAGTTTATTTTTAGGATTCTTTTCTGATAAAGCTTTTCAAGCGAACATGGATCTGATAATATTCATGCATCTTCAGTGCTTATGGCCAAAGTAGTTGCAGCTTTCCAAAGTTGTACATATGTACAAAGGCCGCTGGCTCTTCTTGAATTTGTTTTTCTTTTACTATGTTCTTTGGTTTCCATAGCAGAAATGCCTACTCTGTTCTTAAGGCATTGTTTTTTTCACTAGGATCATCAATATTCATTTCAAACACTTACATATTTTTCTGTCATATTTTTCCCCTTTTTTTTTACATCTGACCCATTCAGAGAAAAGCAGTTGGACTTTATCCATATAAATGAACAAATAAATAAATACAATTTTCTGTGGTCACAGGCATTGTAGTATAGTGAGATTTTGGCACAGATTTACTTAAATCTCTAAGTAACAGAACATGTTTTAAATAATAATTACGTTGATTGTCTCATATGTGTATTTCATTTCCTATGGAAAAGTCAATTCATATTGTTTAGTAAACAATATCTTGATTATCCTCTAAATAAAGCTTGTGTATCAATTTTTAGTATTTTTTGCTAATAAAGTGAATAGACTGTATAAGTTATTAAGCAATTACATAAATTAACATAATGTATTTAGATTTTTAATGTTTGTATCTTCTCCTTTTGGAAAATAGGCACTGACATCTCTCATTTACTAGATGGTTAGGAGCTGGTTTTAAATGGAAATGGAAATCTAATTAAAACATGGAAAACAATATTTAAAATAGCTTCCTACTATTTTAAGCTACTAGATATATGAAGAAAGGTATTTATAATGTACAAAATGTATTTTAGAAAGGAAGTACCATTTATTGTTAATAAATGAAGTTTACTTTCTCTAATCACCATATCATTTTAAAATTTTTAAGCAGTGGATCTCAGCCTCACATATCTCTTTCTTTAATCATAGACTAYAGGAAAAAGTTTGTTTTTCAAAACTCTGAAGGAACTAGATTTGGGTTGCACTAAACTGAACCAGCCTAGAGTGAGGTATTCCTTCTGTACCTGCAGAAGAGATTACGGTGGTGGAAAGCTATTTATTGTTTCAGTGGGTTTCGGTCCCAGTTGCTTTACCCATTAGAACAATCCCTGTTCCTTGGTTTAACTGTGTTGTCAAAGCTTTAAAGAAACAGAAGCAAAAGAAACCAATACACTGATAATATTTTTATGTAAAATTGAAGTAATGATAGAAGTAAGAAGTATGGCCCCCAATAGACCCTGTCACAATTTCAGGGTTTATTGTTAAAAGAAAAATGAATGAAAGCACAAAATTAATATAGGGCTATGTTTATTTTTATTCCTGTGCTGTATTGTGACTTTTGACATTAGCGGTTGTAGTGTTGAGCATCATCAATTAGTGTTGCTAAACCCCTCGAGGATGAACTTTATCACCCAAATAAATAGGGGAGATTCTTGGATAATGTCCTAGATCAGAGTAATGAGAATCAGAATTACCCATTTGAACAAGTCATCCCGGAGAACAGGAATAGGTTTTTCATGACAGGTTATGTTGCATCCTCTCTTGGGGAGGAACAGTTCAGTATATAATAGTTTCCATTCTTTAGGCGTTTTAAAATTTGTTCTGTTCTTCTCTCCTTAACTCTAGGGTTTGTGTGCTCACACTATGTCTGTCTTTTTCTTCAGTTCTTTGACTCTCAGACTTTTCCAGAAAACAGTAAAAAAAATCTCTTTGAAAGAAAAGACAAAAGTTGGGTAATTTGAAATGTCGGGTTTTTATTTTGGTGTAGGTGTTCTTTGTCTCAGGAGCTTAGCTATTGCAGTGATTTAGATTATATAAACCAGCTATTGTTTGTTTTCTGCTGACACTTTGCTGCTCCTTTAAGTTGTCTTTTTTGATAGTAAGCTTTGCTCATCATGTGGAAAAGATTGATCCAAACCAGGTGATTCTATAAACTCAGAACCTGTTTTGTGTTGCAGCTTCTTTGTATATTTTGACAAATTCTTCAAGTATAAGGGAAAAAAGTGACAAATATCAGTTATAAATCTTGTGACAATATAGGATTTGTCTCATCTGCTAATGAAAATTTTACTCTAATATGAAAATTATCTTGACATAATGCCAATGCCATAAAACAGTGTATTCTCTATTTGTGAGGTAAGTATTAATTATTTTTTCTTTCAGTGTGAAAACAAATGTTTAATACCACATGGATCTTATGGTGGCCATTAATTATTGATAACTATATTGTCTCTATTCTATCTTTTTTTCTTACAAACAYGAAGAAAAAATCACTACCGTATTTCTTCTATGAAACATTGCTAAAGGCAAGGGAGTTAGAATGCTACTTCAGGCGTCTGCTCATCCACTGAAGGATGGGAGGAGAAAACCACAGGCAGACAGAAACATTGGGCTAAAATTATTTCTGGCATGTGTCTGTGCAGCTGCTTTGAGTGTGTTCAAACTTTTCTAGTAGGTGTGCGAAGTATGGCAAACCTTGGAAAACCATATACAGCTGTAGAGCATTATAAAGAAGGTATGTCAACACGCAAACCAGCTTTGAGCAGCACTGGAAGACAGACTTGAATTGAGTCAGCAGAGGTGAATGGAAAAAAAGCTGCTTAATTTCTGGATCCATGCTAATGCTGTTTTAGCTGGGCTGTCTTAGGACACTAGTGAGAGTAATTGTAAGCAAGGCATTAAGAGTGGAAGGTTCTTACATCCCTTTTAGTCAAGCTTGCTGACTACCAAGACTAATAGGATCCTCCAGCTATTTCCCCAGCTTTCATATCTGTTTAATAAAGCTGGTTTTTTTTWAAATAATTAATCATATTTCCTTTTATTTTTAACAAGGAGACTTTTTCTGTGCATCACACAACATGTATTCAAGAGGCTGTTTAATGCAAGTAGTATTTGTTCATTAAAACATGTATTATTTAGAAGGCTGACAAGTAGCAGTGCGTATTACCTGAGAGACCAGAATTCCTCTTTGCAGGATATTCCAGTCTACCCGTTAAACAGGAAAGTGTGTGTTCTTAGCTTTACCAAGAAGTACTTATAAAATAGATGAGTCTGGCTCCGAAGAAGCCATTACAATCTGGCATGAAGTTACATATTTATAAATATTTCTAGAATGCAGGGTCATCAGTGTCTCTTGTATAAATACATGTTTACACACATAATAATCCATTAAAAATGTCCTGGTGAGGAAGATAATTTTTGTCTAGCTTCTGTGTGAAAACCATAGTTAAACTATTTCGGTTAGCTTTCAGGACCTGAAAGGCAAAATATGCAAGGCCTCCAGGACTGCATAGAAAGGGTATGATGAGGTACAAATATTTGTGAAGCAATGCATTTATTTAGAATATGGCCAGATTTTTAGCTCATCTGGACCTCAAGATTAGTTTAATTTCTTAGAATGAGCTTGTTGTTTTCCAGGCATTTGCCTTTTTTTTTTTTTTTTTTGTGTCCTCAGGACTTTCCAAGATATAGGGAAGATAACCCCCAGAAAGTATTCTGATTTTTTTTTTTTTCTTTTTACAAAGTTTGCCAAAAACAGACATCTGAAGAAATGTCTTCCAATCGTGATTCGAGCCTTACTAATGCACCGGTGCAAAGCAAGCTAGTATCTTCCTTCCAGCAGCACACAAAGAAAGCACTTAAGCAGGTAAGCTTGTATTGACTGATAATCAATTGGCTTCCCTTTAGCATGTGTGTCAGTCTTATACGAATAAGATCTCAGCAGAATTTCAAGGCGTTTCTGAGGATTTTTAGTGCTTTGTCTAGTGGTGTATTGCTGGGGTTTTTTTCTTCTTTTTTTTTTTACCGATGGTGCAGTCCTGCTATTTATTGTGAGTTTATGGTTTTTTTAAGTGCTTTTCAAGTAAGCAGAATTGTTTATATTATCACATCTCTGCTTTTCCTATGTAAGTATTTGTGTTGGAAATTTTATGTGAGGCTTAAAATAAAAAAAAAAGATTTTGAAAGAAGTTCTGCAGATAGGTAAGAATCTGGGTGTACTTGCTGTTCAGTTTTTCTTTATGGTCTGTTAAGTAATTTTTCTTTCATACTGTATTTGACACTACAGTGTATAAAAGTGAGGTAGTTTTTATTTTTTGAATAAGTCATGATTTGGATGATTTAGGTTGCATGATAAGTAGTAAACTCTACCACTTGTCACTTAGCAGATGTATAGCATTGAGAATAATTTAAAAAAGGGCAAACTAATCAGAATAGCTTAATTATTATGAAAAGTCATAACACTGATGGAAATCTTTGAAAACATTCCCTAAGGCAGTAGAGTTAGAGCAACATCAGAAAGTTAAGTAATCGATAAGAAGAAATTAATTTTAATTAAGTTGATGGTAATTAGATCCTGTACTTCAGAGTATGAGAGTATTATTAAAGCTATCAGTAAAATGTTTTCTCTATGTACCATATTAGACAAATGGATATTTGTATTGTGGAATAGTAGATGATTTTTGCTTTATTTTCTCTGAAGTTTCAGGTGTTGGGTACTGCCATATACATGCTGCAGATTTGATTTAATTTGATATTGTAGCAGAGGTGAATAAACTTTAACAGTGATTTTATTTATAAAATTGCTGTTGGAAATTTATTCTTTCACTTTCCAATCTTTCTATTGCTTTTATGGATACATAGTACCTACAGTTTGTACAAAGAACCTGTAGTATCTTTGAATACACAAGAAACTTTAGACAGTTGTATGCAACACTTCTCCAACTGGTACTAACTTACCGGTTCCATGCTAAAGTAACAGAAGATGAGCGATCATCATGCCTTCAGCAAGTGCTTATACTATATAAACATATATATACTGTACATATGTTGTAATGGGGTCTTCCCTAGCTATTGCTTTTTTTCTATTACTAAAAAGTCTTTGCAGAATGAAAACCTGTGAGATAGTCTTTCAAACAGTTTCCTACTCAATTTATTTAAAAACAGTGGGTTCTTCTCATTAACTTGATCTTGTGTGTATTTGTTTTGTAATCCATTAAAATTAAAATGAGAGACAAGTTGATAATGTGCAGTACTGCTTGAAGATCTGAGCCAGAATTAGAAGATTTTCTCCACTGTTTATCTACTTATTAACCACTCTAGTCATATGTAATTCTCTTAAAGTATTATATGCTGGATTTACATATGATTTGATTTTTAATGAATTCTAGAGGTATATTCCTGGGTTTAGACTGCGAAGAGCAATCTCACGTTTCCTTGTAACAGCCTGCATTTTAGGATGTTCTCATGAATCAAACGAGTCACAACACTGCATTTCTTGAGCTATGCTAGGAGCTTGGAGGAAAGGGCATTTTCTGAGCCCTGGCTCTTGGTCTTGATTTCTCTCTGGCAGCAGTGGATCTGCGGTACTTTGCAAGGGCTAAGGAGGTTTGCAGTTGCAGTGGACTCTCACAAGGTCTGTGTCACAGTTGAGACCTTATCTCCTCACCTTTCAAAGGCTGGGCTGCCATTTTGGTCTGGAAACTTTTCTAGCTTCACCGCCTTCCATAGTGTCCTTGTTGGGAGAAAGGTTTTGAGTGTTTTACCACTGAGTGTGTTTCATGCTTCGTTTTTGTTTTTGAGGGAGTTTCAGTTTTGCTCTTGTATAGTATCTGAGTGTAACATCCAACAAAATAGTTCCCGTTCATGAGGGTTTAGACAAAAGAGTCTATGGCGTAGCGCTGCCTTTCATGCTTGGCAGATTTTACAGATTTCTGTTTCCCTTTTGCTGTTGGAAGTGCTTGGATATGTGTGCCCAGCTGTTGCTGATCTGGTACCTTTGAAAAGAAGGTTTATGGCATGCTGTCACACGCTGATTTCCTGTCAGTACTGATCAGTTCCATACTGATTTATCTCATTTTCACACTCGAGAGTTTTGGCATGCAGACCCATGTAAGGATCTCTTCCTGGGAAAGTACTGAACTACATCTGCATCTGCTAGCAGTGGTACATGGTCACACTACTGTGTGAGTTATTATTGCTCTGGACAAGGCTAACTCAAGTATGGACATCAAGTCATGGCATAGTATGTACCATGCTCCTCTCTGGTCCAGTTTCTGTTCCATTGACTTGAGGTGATACTTTTTTTGGAAGTCTTCGCTATGTACAGATTTGTCTGTATCTATCAAGATGTTCTTGGAACATTTCTCAGAAGAAACGATCATACCTGCAAACTGGCCTCACGTAGGTAATACTGAGCATGTGTGAATATACAGGACATTGAGGTGGTATTAGTGTCTGTTGGACTCTGATAGCCAAGTATAAGAGCACCTTGTCCATCAGTGTACCAGTTGTTTCCTGGGGCAGTACCAAGAGAGGATAAAGAACTTGAAGATGCATTATAACGATGTCTGGGATGATAGTAGACCTCCCAGACATGGAAGAAAATCCTGCCTCACTTTTGGCACTTTGGAATCAGCACCAAGAAGGGTACCCATAAATTTTCTGTTGGGAGAAGAGAAGGATACTCCATTCAGACTCAGGATCTGAATACAGACCAGGACATGTCTGAGACTGTGCTGGGCATCCAGATCTCTTTGTAGAGACAGAAACTCCAGAGACAGCAGCCAAGTGGGTTTGGGAGGAGAGAATCTCAGGAAATAAGGGAATCTACACAAGGTATGTTACTGCCGTGGTTTGTTTTATTTTTCTTAACTTTGGGCTTTGTCTGCATGCTTGGTGGCTGGGCTCATATATGCCACTATTTTATTCATAAAATGGGTAGATGCAGTTTTTTATGGAGAAGGAAGGCACCCATCCACATGATTCGTTCTTATAGTAGAAGTGGCAACTCCACACCCCTTTTTTTCCAGTGGATGCTGTCAGGCCCCAGGCAGTAAGAGAGCTGTGGGGAAGTTATGGTTTGGCTCATGTGATGCATCTGAATTATAGGACGTTAGACCTATACAGCTCCAAATAACATTGCAGGCTGACTTTTCTAGCACAACTGTAATTATTATTAGAAACCAACCTACAACCTGAAGCAACAGGAGACTAAATTTCAGAGCAGAATGGTGAGCAGTGTAATTTAGCCCTGATTTACCCAAATTCACAGGATTAGTTTATGAAGATTTCTTTCTTTCTTTGTTTTTTAAGGACACAGGTGTCCAAGTGCCTAGGTTGGCACTGAAGGTAGAATCCTCATCTCCCTTGATGCTGGTGTGGATTTGCTTTCCTGTCTTCAGCTCTGTCACACTGCTTATCTTGCTTTGAGAGAAGAACAAGAGCAAACTCACTAGTCTTGCTCCCTCCACACTCATTCTGTTAAGACTTCTTTCCTTGGCTACAGCCAGATGCACGTTATCTTGAAGCATTTTGCTGTCCATAGAAAGTAATCCAGTATGAGTCTRTTTGTGGTGTCTATCCTTTGAGTCATTTGAACAACTACTCACTCACAYGTTCTAATATAAGCCTGATATATTTGCCTGCCCTCCTTTCCTGCCCTGCCTTCCTCGCCCCAAAAGAAACAAAGGTGACAGAGGAGATATTTGTGATTATGTCCTTATCACTTAGAATTTGAGCACAGGGTATCTTCCTGAAAGGCTCTGAAAATCCACTGTGAACTGAGAGATATTTTTTGTACTGAATTCCTCAGTATAGAGTTTGCTGCAGTTTCTCAGTGTCTCCGTTAACCATTTYCCTGTGTTTCATTTCAGATGCTACAAATTTACCAAGGCCACAGTTGAAGAATTCTGGCTCCCTAGCTGAATCATTTGATCAGATGTCTGGCAACATAAGTGATGATTCTTGACAAATTTTCCTGTCAACAATGGAAAACAAGGAAAATATGTTGCTTTTTGACTTCTAGAGAGACATGGGAAGGGACAGTGGAATATACAAAATGCATTCAGGAAAATGGAAGTTCGAAGATGATAAACTAAACTGATTTTCTGATTGCCAAGACAAGTCTAGGGAAGAGGACAGAGAAACTATGGCAGGGAGACTGCATAATGGGGAAAAGAAGCTGGAAGAGCAAGAGTTCCAGCAGGAGCTGTTCAGGGAGTACATGCATTGCCCGAAGGCAGGCTGCACGGTATGTCCCTCTAAAGGTCCCTATGCATGGGCAGCGTGTACCAGCTGTTCAACACAGTGCTTTGGTAAGACGCAAGACAGTGATTATGAGACTTTCTTCTGGGTTATCCCCATGGTCCTCAGCCTTTACCTGTGATGGAAAGAAAGGGACAGGAATTCACACAGTCCCTGTATTCTTTTTGTACGGCTTTTTAATAACTAATCCCCCAGTTGCTGGGGCATTCTGCTTGTTTGTTTTTCCTACGGGGTTGTTTGCATAGCATGCTTTTTGCAGCACTCCTGCATGTTTTCTCTTTTAATAAATGTATTTTCCAGAATTTCTTACTCTGAGAAATAACTAAGTAGAATTCTAAAGCAACTTTAGAACAGTGCCATGTTGAAGTGTAGTTGCCCCTCTACCTCACTGTAGGATGGTRTCCCTCACTTGAAATATGTCCTGGCATGAACATTGCTGCCACTGCTATGTAGTGGAATCTCCTTTCCAAATATAAGTTGAAAGTGCCCTCTTTGTTCTGCAGATGCAGTTGCTTGTCCCAAGTCTCAGACAATCAAGCTGATGATAGTGGCCTATTTCTAAGCATTGCACTTGTCTGATAATGGTTTTTTTTAAGTAACTTGGGGAACTATCTAAGATGGATTGGTCATTGCTGTATTAATGACAAATATCACTACTGGAGATGAGAGTCCCAGTCAAGCTTTTCCAATGATGTCACATTATTTTTCCATATAGAGGCAGTGGGTGTCTAAGTGAATATCTTTTTATGGGCCATATGAAAAGAACAGCTTTTGATTTAAATAGTTCATAACATAAAATTATACCCAGATGAAAATGAATCATGCCTTGATTTTGAAGTGCATCCTAGAAATGGTTGGCCTTTTCAGGGAAAAACAGGAGTTGAAACAGGTCACAACTCTTCAGGGCTCTAGGAAGCCTCCTACAGAATGTGGACAAGCAGTTAATCTACAAATGCTGTTCCAGGAGCTCTTGGGTAGGTCCCTAGAAGGCTCTGTGCTCAGGGCCTGTGGGCATGTGGCAGAACCCAGGCTGAAACAATGTCTGGCAGAAAGGCATTRCACTGTAACTGCTTACATTGGTGCAATGTAACTTGGTGCACCTGTTTCTCTGAGAGGTAGTATGACAAGATTTTTTATCTGGAGACTGGTAGTCTAGCCCTGAAGCCCCCACTGTATGCTTTGGACCCTTTGCAGAGTATGTTTGCAAATTTGACCTAATGGACAATGTTGACTACTGTTTTAACATTTTGTATGGATATTGCTATCTTTATTTTAAACTGCTTTCTACAAACTGTTTCCTTACCTATATGTGCTTTGTTGTGCCAAGAAACAGATTTCCCCATAAGGCATTTTTCAGCTGWTAGCTATTATTAGTTTAATACTACACAAACAATTTAAAAAACCCAACACACTTCTCTTTGGAAAAAAGTGTCACTGAGTCAATACATATGCCATCATCATTCCCATTCACGTGCAAGTCAGAACAGACGTTGAACACACCACATGTGTTTTTGTCCTTCTCTTGTTTCTGTGGTTGGGAAAGCAACAAAAATGTTTACTTTGCAGTTTATCATGATCTGCAGCAACTGTAGCTATGAATGCATTATTATTATTATAGAAGATAGTGCTGGCTTGCAGGTGTACAGGCACACACATAAATACACACATCTCTCTGTCTCTGCACCACGAATGTCCAAGCACTTTGGTTYAATGTTGGTTAATATACAGATAAATGTTCAGTTGTTAATATATACTGTAGTTGTACAGAAAGACCCTGACCACTACTGGGACCTAAAGAACAAATACACAGCAATAAATTATTTTTATTCCAAATACAGATATAAGTGTCACCGGGTAGGAGGATGGCATGGGTCAAGAATAAATGCTTATTCAAGAAGTTATTAGCAGAGTTTGAAAATAAACTCTAGGTCTCCAAACTTCCAGTCTGGTGTTCTACCACTGCTCTTCCTCTCCAAATGATCGGTTTTGTACATTTGGCACCAATACTGTTATGTTTGGTGTACAAGTCTCGTTGGAAGTAAATTAATTTGCTCTGTGCTTTGGAAATGGCACTTTGTAGCTGTTCCCATAAGACATCTTTATTATTGTTTTAATTTTACGTTTGCATGCTTATAACTGAGTACTTCTAATGTATAATATAAGAAGTAGTGGTATCCTGAAAATAATAATGTGTTTATTCTTCATGATTTGTGGTGCTTACTGTTTTATTTTAACTGCTCTGTGTATCCATGAAACAGGTTGCCACTGAGAAATTTTAATTTAATAGAGACATGGGAGTTAAAGACTGTCTTAATTTTACTAACAAAATGAGGGTGAGGGAGAGGACAAAGGCTGAATTTTATGGTGGTGTTAAGTGAATCAGTGATAAACTATAGATCTGTTTCATCTTTGCCAATTTGGAAACCATGACCATGATGTAGAGTTGTTATTTATTTTGTGCAATAGACATTTCTCAGTGTATCATAGCTTGTGTTTTTCACATGGCAGTATGGAAGAATTCCATRGCTTTATATTTCTGATCCATAATGTGTGAAATTTCAAAGGTTATATTTCATTACGTGAGTTTCAAAATGTAGACTTGAAATTTATGTAACAAACAGAAATCTGGGACAACGTTGCTTAATGCAACCAAGTGTTACATATCTTTGTTGTTAGTAACTTAATTTTTAACATTCTCAGCATGTCATGCATTTAAGCTCAAATGAAAGTGGTTTTCTGCATTAAAGGCTTATCTGTATGCTGCATTTTTTCATTCTGAGTTGAAAAGATGTGGGAAAGAAAAATAATAAAAAAAATATCCCAAGCAGCAGTAAAATCATAGAGCATAGATCTTGACATTTTGCTTCTAGTGCTCTTTTGGGGATGTATTTTTTCCCTTTCTTCAGTTACCTTTTAGTTTATATTGTTTCCTTTCATTCCTACTTCACAGATGACTTTATTAGTTTTTACTGAAAAGAGTCAACCATTTTGTCACATGGGTGAAGAAGTCCTTCCTGTGTTGAGATCAACTAAATATGAAATGGTTATTCTTAAGAACAGATAATGACATTCATGAAACCTCCAACACATTGCTATACTCCAGCAGGGGCATAAACTCCCCCMAAAAGAGAAGGAGACTTGCTCTTGTCACCTCTTTATAAAAAAACTGCTTGGAATTAGAAGATCACTGTTAATTGCATGGTGTTTTCCTTTTACCATCTATCTTCAGAGTTTGTGTTTTCTTAATACTCATCTTCTTATGTTATTTTGAGTTCTTYGGATTAAAATGGATTGATAGGTTAAACTTAAAGATTTTGGCAATAAAAACAATTTCATTAAACAAATTAATTACGCCAAGCCCTGCATAATGACTGTGGCAGTGTTATTCAACAGATGGTCACAGGTTCATTTTTGGAATTCAATATTGGGAATTCTCCATACTCATTATGGGCGAGAGATTCACAGATGTCCTTTGCAAATCTGCTTGTGAAAGGCTGGATGTAAGTACTATATTTTGGTGGTGATTTTAAGAGAGCTTTTAATGTTTAACTTGTATACCACATGAACTTTCATTATCTTTCTCTCCTTTTTTGTTTGTGCTGTACAAATAGGATGGTAGTAATGCTTTACAGAATACTTGAACAGTAATCAGTTCTAGGAGTTTACAACTTGCAGCTTTTTTAACTCAAGCATTTAGCACAAAGTGATTGAATACATTTGAAACATAAACATAGAGTCTCATTAAAGAAAAATATACTTTATGTAAGCTATCATATGTGCTATATGTGTTTGTCTCTTACTTTCCGTAGTAAAAATGACACCTTATCATTTGGTAGCATCATTGCCTCTTTCTTGCAGGTCTGTAGGAAGCCCAGCTAGGAGGTTATATATCTCTAAATATGGATGAGATGCAAAAGGCTATGTTGGTAAAAGATGCCAATGTAGTTTGTGTTAGTTCCTGTTTCCGTACCTACAGTGAGATCTGGAACCATATTTCTTTGCAATAAGTTGTAAAATTTCTCATTTTCTTTGGTGCTAGTTACAAATTTGACTCATTTACTTTTGTGTTTATTCCCTTCACCAGAAGAGCCAAAACTGGGTATTTATTTGGTCATGGTGACAAGGAAAGCACTAAATTGGCTTGGTGCACTAAAAGCTCAATATAGCAAAGCGTTTGGTGTATGTTTCACTTTGAGTAATCCCATTGACTTCCCAGCTAAGTAGAATTAATCTTGGGATACAAGATTCTTGTCTTATCCTACAGTAGTCTTGTATCCTAAAATTAATACCCCTCAGGCTAAGTGTAGAGAAGTTATATATTTGTCCTCAGCAGAGACTGCACAGAGTGTCCTTGGTTTATACTTAACTCCTTATGGTGTTTTGCTTTACTAGTAACTAGGTGTCAGTGAGCAATTTCTCCSTCCGCTGGGTTGATCCTGATGTTGTCTTGCAAAGATTTGTCTATCCAAAATTTCAGACCCTGCAACTTTAARTTCAAAGGAGAATTTAACACAAAATTGTTGTGATTAGCTGGGAATAAGATGTCCCACTAACCAGGATGACTGAGCAAAATCTCAGCCATGTCTTTACCCTGCAAATCAAACATTAGATTATTTACTTGATACTTTTGTACCCTCCTCCCTTGCCTCATATCTTTCCTTTGACAAATGAAAAGATAGAGAGGCATAGGGAAGATTATTCGTCTTTTCTCTGAGCACAGTGTAATTCATTGGCACTTTGTGTTAAAACTTTGTCTTAGATTTTGATGTCCACATGGTTTTAATTCTTTCTCCATTCTACAACCTGTCTTTGAGGTGTCCACATGTGTGTAGCTTTACTGTCAGCTTGAGTCATCCCGTACATACTGATTTCCAAACTTAACTATAGGCGCTGAGCGCCGATCAGTTCCTTGCATTGTGAAACTGGAGGAGATGGGGRGGGACTGGCAGTGAAACAATGAATGTTAGCGAAAAAGAAACCCTGAAAAGCAAATTTGTGTCAAAAGGAACCGGTGTCTTTAAGGTTTGTGCTTGATCCTCACATGTTGAGGTGCTTAGCCTGTAGCTCAGAAGTGGGCTATGCCTCAAAGTAAATAGTTCTGGTAGCATCATTTGCCTGCTCCCAGCTGTGTTCCCTGCTCTTGTGGCTCTGAGTGTCTGGGGAGTGCTGGGATGAGCCATGCTGTCTTGCATTAGTGCTCTGTGAGCATGGGGTGGCCTGTGTTTCTCAGAAGTGCCAGATCAGTTGCATAAATGTGTGCTTAAGGTCTGCAAGTGGCCTTCCTGTAACACGAAAGAAGGTAAGTGGTGCGCCTGGCAAAGATTGGGTACCGCTGCCCTCGCTCCAGCAGCGCGTGTGTCACTAAGGTGTACGCACACTGACTACCGGTCATTGATGGAGGACACACTGCTGCTTACTTTCTCTCGTTCATGGCAGTTCAGTCTAAAGCATTGAGAATCAACTGTGAGGCTTTATAAAGAGTCTACCTTTGTCACAGTGGCTGTATAAATTATTAAAATGGTATTTCCTTATGGATGCTGGCAACAAGGCTGTGGTCCCTTGTAGAGGTGGAAATTGTCTTGACAAGACAGGAGGAGGCTGGAGGAGAACGTGGGGCATTGTTTGGGCTCTTACTCATTTGTCTAGGGAGGATGACACTGAAGATGGATAATTCTCTTAGCTCTTCATCAGGCAAATCAGGCTGTGGGGCACAACAGTACAAAGTTCGGGTTGTCATATTGGTATGCTGTTAGCACAGAAGTTGGCTGTCCCTTCAGTTCATTTTTAGTGGACTATTTGTTACTGCCTCAGTGGTATTACTATTAAATAAGGATCACCTGGTTTGACACTTAGCTTGGCAGGACTGTGCACTGAGGGTCATTTTTGGAATTTGGGGGAATTTTTGAGAAATGTTAACGTTTTGGAATTTTCTGTCCACAAGTCTGGCTGTGTTTGCTCAATACCAGTATGAATTTTCTGTCTCAAAAATGTGTAAAGTATAGGCTGTTCTTCATGGCTTTCTGCTTGCTTGTTTGGTTCAGTGCAGATCTGAGAGACCAGCTTCCTCTCTTTGTTTGATTTCCAGTGTTCTAATTTGCTTTTTATTGCACAGTGCTTATGTGTCTTTTAAGAAGTGTACTATAAAAGGGGTTAATCGATGAAATAGCTTTTGTGTGGCTTGGTGTATTTTATGTTGTGTAGTGTGTTATTTAGAGAAATAGAGGGATATCGATTTATTTTTTTTTCAGAGGTTTTTTTTTTTAATTTAGCTATGTGAACATTTTGGAAAGATATTACAGATTAATTGAAGTTACAGACTTAAACCTTATAAGGCATCAGTAATTCATGCTCATAAACCTACAGGGATAATTCATATCAAATATGTTCCTTTTTGATATAGTATTACTTTAATAAATCCCCCCAGGATCATAACACAAATCACAGTTATAAAAGGAGAGTGCACAGTAAGATTGGAGAAAAATAGGAGGATAGGAGAGATCTGTATTAAGCCCAGCCCATTCTGATTAATTCCAGAATTTTAATGCTTGCAAATGTATTAATTGGCAAGTATTCACATGTGTGTTTCAAGATCTTTTGAATCAGATATAATTTTCGATATAAAACAGTCTGACAGGTATTTGCTATTTCTAATCTTTAAATATTTTGTATTACATTATCAACCCTGTATTCTATCCATTTATGAAACACAAAGCACTCCCATTTGTAGAGATTTATTCTTGTATCATTTTTCCCCAGATTTGCCAGAACACCATCATGTTTGTATTCTGAAGGTTAATGCCCAAAGTCAAGCAGACAGAAGCCAAGTGCTGCAAGGTTTCCAAGATTAGGACTGATTCCCTTCACAAAAATAAATGATTCCTGCCATGTTCAGTGATTTTGTGCAGCACTACTCACGGCTGAGTGAGTGCATCAATACTGTAGTCCTTACATGCTGTACATACTGATGACACTCTGTGTTAACTTGATTGACTGAGCAGTATACTGGAGAAGATGCACCTGCGAGAGATGTGCAGACATATATAATTTTATTCTGGTTTTGAAACATTTATTTTACATTTTTTTTACTCAGAAGTTTTAGTTTCACATTCCATGGGTTATCATGTTGTGCTGTTAAGGTAGAGCAAACAGTTACRTGCTTCTTTGTTGTCAAAACTGTATTGGAAAATGATCTAAGGTGCATCTTCTTTATCTTTATAAGCAAAAGCCTGATTTTATATTTTAAAGGAAAATGACATAAAGGGGACGAGTGTGAAGTCTGGCAAGTCAGTAGCTATGTAAATTATGCTTATTTTAAGAGATTCAGTTTAATGGTAGAGAAATGTCGCATGTAATTCACTTATAAGCATCATTTTTTGTTACATTTTTATGTTTTGTTATCATTTTTGTAGGCTTTAAGACAACAGCAGAAAAGAAGAAATGGAGTCTCAATGATGGTAAACAAGACTGTTCCTCGTGTTGTTTTGACACCATTAAAGGTGTCTGATGAGCAGTCGGATTCACCATCAGGTAAATAGCTAAAGAACCATTTGCAAGATCAGCTCTAGTCACAGAGCCTTCCTCTGAATCAGCTGTGTAGCATACAGAATTTGCTGAAATAATATTTCCACTTGGTGGCTTTGTTTAACGTCTTTATTTCCTTATCAAATCTGATGTCTCAAGGATGGAGATTTTTCTTTATTAAAGAACTGAAGGCACACAGTAAAATGACAATTGGTAATAGCAGCAGCTTTAAAGGAATGCAAAGTAACATTTTGTTTGGCTCTGGAACTCTAATGGAGGACCACATGCTAGTATTCAATGCCATAAAAAGGAGAGGGGGAAAAAAAAGGCAAGCTTCTCTGTGAATGTGAATTTGTGTCTCAATTCTGCATTGCAATACTTGGATCCTTTTGTTAGCTTTTCTTCTTCTGATACCATGCTTATCACTGCAGCATAACCTTGACCTTTAGTTCYGGTGGTTAAGTTGCTTCATTTTAAGATACCTCTATGTCTATGTTTAACACAAATTGACAATTGTATTTCCAGGAATGTCTCTTCTAGAAATGTTTCATCACAAAGAAGTAATCTTTTCTTGCCTTTAGATTGCTTTACTGCTCCATAACTTGAGGTTAAAATATTTTTAAAGATATCTCTTGGGCATTATAGGAGACGTTATTTTTATTAGATCAGTGAACATTTTTTATTGACTGCAGTGTTCAGTAAACTTTAGTTTTCAGCGCTTAATTGATTTATTGAGCTTTTACTTCCATTTCCTCTGATGATGAGGAATCGTATTGTGACCAGAAAGGTGTATTGCCTTTCAGCAAGTAGTTGTCAATTTTTTTTAAAATCCCAGTTTTGTTTTGTTTACAGTTTAGGGGTGCTGGGGGGATTGTTGATACAAGTGCATCAGTATCATGTTTGGGGGGTTTTGTTYTTTCTTAAGGATCTGAATCAAAAAACGGTGAAGCAGATGGTTCTGATAAAGAGATGAAGCATGGGCAAAAGTCTCCAACTGGAAAACAAACAAGCCAGCACTTAAAGAGGTTAAAAAAATCTGGTTTAGGTGAGTAGGAGTAAAATAAGTATCTTACTTGTTACTGTAATACTGATATTTTTCTAAACTGTGTTCTCTTTAAAAGTTTTATTTTTCTGATTTATCTGTCCCTTTTTCAAACTCAGCAGCTGACCCTTTCTCAAGAAGGCATCTTTCTTTCTGGCTACCTGGAAAATCCATGGGCAATTGTTCTTCCCCCAGAATGCTTTTCTGTAGTTGCTTTTTAAAGTTTGACAGGCCTGAGCAACTGCAGGCAGAGAGGTCATTTAGCAATTAGCTTCTGCTTGCTGCATTATGATTTTTTGGGGGATGAGGGCAAGGTGTAGCAAATATTCTTTCTTTCTGGTAAATTTGCTTGCAGTCTAATATGCATTTATTCCCAAAGATAATAGCATATTTGCTTACGTACCTGCCCTGTTAGAAGTTAACCCTCTTTTCTTCAGTTGCATTATTCCATGACATTTAGAGATTTGGCATATCATTTTTGGTTGATTCTCTTTCTTTGGTTGATTTGTTTCTTCAGTTGGATCCTTAATTATTTTGAAGCTACATCTCTTGAGGTAGTAGATACAGTTTCTGGTTTTATTTTCTGTGTTTTTTAGCAAGATTCATGGATGATGATCTGTAATTAATGAAGAATTTTCTCTGAAGAGATGCTAAGAGTAAATTCTCAGTAGCTCCATGTGATGGGCAGATTTTCCTGCTCTGCATGAAATATAATTGGAAATGTTCCCTAAGGAGCAGAAAATGTAGTGTTCACTAAGATTCTTGTCTCAGCTAAAGTAAAGTAGAATAATTACATAACTGTTTCTTTATCTTTACAAAGGACTTTTTGCATTCAGCAGACTGCTGAATCATTGAGAGAAGTATTTTGAAATGTGGCCATATTGGAAAAGCTAGTAAACCAGCTTTTTGTAGTGGCTGGATCATCCTAAAAATTATTTAATGTCTGTCTTGTGGTGGTAAGATTGTTCTTCTTTATTAATGATCCGGCCTAGTCCTATTTTTATATATAACGATTCTGTAAAATCGCTTGAAGGTACTTTACTTCCTAAACATCATAGGTTGGTTGTTAAATACACTGTTGCTGTTTCCTGGTGAACTGTTTCCTGCAAGCCTTGTTGTATCACAGCCTCCCATGAAAGTGTACTTTCGTATATATATACGATCTTTCTGCAGATTTTTCATCAATCTCAGATGGATAGCTAGTTCTCTATGTTGATCAAATGGCATTATTCAAAACCAAAAATACTCCTTTAGTATTACAACTTTTGCTATGCAAAGATGTGTTCAATTTTAGATGATTTCCTGTAACTTTTCTCTATGTTTAAGACTGAGATACGTAATTTGATGTATACATTCCTCCCCATCCCCAGATATTTAATCAACTGTTGGCTGATGATACCAAATGTAGAATGAATTCATTAGATTTTTTTGTGGATTTCAGAAAAAATCCTCTGGCCTTTTGGGACACCACACTTGGAATGCAGGGAACTTTGTGTAAGGTTTAAGGGTTTCTGTTCTTGTATCTGCTGAAATGTTTGTTTATGACATAATATTTCTTGGGATACTAATAGAACAGTTGTTGAGCATCTTTGAGAATGGGTCCAGTGTCCTATATAGTGCACGATTCAGTTCCAGATATTGTTTGATTATCTGAAACTCTGCCGAACTGCCCAACATTCGCTGCATGTTGTGTTTGGTAGACTTTCTAAGCTCCCATTAAATACRATGACTTTTTCCCCTTTTAGTTAAATGATTCTGCTGACTATGTGATTTCTATCCTTTTCCTATTTTGATTTTTATACTTTGATGTAGAACCCTGGTGCTCCCATCCTTTTCATAGTTAATTCTCTATGTTGGAGACTAATCTCTTCTTTTCCAAGGCTGTAAGCTTGAGTTTCTCTCTCATTTTCCAGGTTCTATTCCTGATCTGGGCAGTGATCCCCCCCAAACTCTGGTAGCAGCTATATAAGGATTCAAAATGTCTTCCTCTGTGGAAAACAATATAAAAAACATTGGCATAAGTTTTGTCATAAACTGCTCTCAGAGTTACGATTAGCTATGCAGTAGTGGCATACTCTTGTCGTATTCCACAGAACTACTACTTTCCATGCTACTCCCAAATACTTCGCTAAATATGATTGCAAACTTGAGACCTGCAGTAAAGGTCCTAAATTAGCCATAGGAAGGGTGTAGGAGAGACTATTTGTTGTTCTGAACAGATTTTGGTTTTTTGAAGTATGGCTATGCTGGGCATCCACAGTGAGCTACTGGCCTGTCATCCTAGGAATAATATACATATTTCTTCCACAAGTTGATAAAACCTCCATAGTAGCCTCTATGCAGTAGCAGGTCAAATAAATCAGAAAATGTGTGACCCAGGCACACAGAATTAGGTTTGGCTTTCTGATACTGTTTTGGACTTTTCACACTATTAAAATATCTGCCACTGAAGGATGTTACTGACTTTGCAGTCATATATCTTGTTTTAGTTTGGATCATTTCTATGTGTATGTCTTTCCATAGGATATGAAGTGTTAGTTGGGGAAAATGTTACTCCAATTTGGAGTCACTTAGAAGAAAGGGATGTGTATTCTATATTGATTAAAGGAAAGAGTATATGTACAGGCATTAAAATTGGATACATCATACTACTTGTGTTATGCTTGGGGATACTTGTGTTATGCTTGGGGACTGTGTTCTTTTGCATTTGTATTTAGCGGGTGGAACAGATGGTGAGGACAGTTTATTGTGATGCATTCATGAAAATGAGCACTTCTTCCATACAGTTGTCCTTTACAACAGGGCATTCATTTGTTTGTAATGAAGTCTTTGCTAGACTGAAATACAGTATGTTGGAAATATGTGTCGGAAAAGGTTATCTTGTGCTGAGTGCAAAGTAATCTTTGTCTCATTCAGTTAGTATTGTCTGCTGAAAAGTAAAAGGAAATTACAAGAATGTTTGTGGGAGGCTGTGGCTGAAGGGGAGCTTTAGAATTTACAAATCTGCTGCATTTTCTTTCATTTGTACATTTTGTGGGTGATGTTAAAGCCTTTCAGGGGAGACCACTATAGGCCTTCCAAGAAATCTAAAACATAACTGCATTATTTTTATTAATGTTACTGTTAAGTAGTTTGTAGCATTTGAGAATTTCCTGATAATCAGTATGCCCAGATTCCCCCATTTGTAAAATATATTTATTCTTCTTAACATGTCAGTTTTAATCCTTGCTGAGAGGTCCTATGTGAATGCCAAATGCCTTCATTGCTCATAGCAGTGGAATATTCTTTTCAATCGCTTTTTTAGAGATTCTGCTGGAGTTTGTGTATGATTTAGTTAAGACCCCTTCTGCAGCATCTTTGAAATATTTGAAAGTACAACAGACCAAAACCTGGAGGAGTTTCCTGGGAGGGGTTAGAAGCTTTTGAGTTTTTCCAGCCACCTGGACTCCCCACTTCTTCCATTTCCATGTTGAGTATCATAGTAAGATTGAGATGGAAAAAAGGATTGTAACAGTATGTATATACCCTGAAGCAGGTAGCAGTAATTGCTCTTTAAGGAGCTTTAAAAAGTATCTTTTAAATATTATCCTACAAATAATAAGAAAATGAGACCAGACAGGACCTCAGGTGGTCATCTAATTTGTTCGTCAGTCACAGGGCAAAATCAGTTATACACCTATCATTCCTGACAGGTATTTGTCTAACATACTCTTAAAGATTTCCACTGATGGAGGCTGTAATGCCTCCCTTTGGATCTAATCCAGTGCCTTCTTGTCCTTGGTGGTTGAAAGCTCTCTTTTCCCAGTATCTTAACAGAAGTAATTTTTAGTGTGCAAGAGTTTAAGCTCGTTACCTTTGCTATCCACTGTGGACAGTAAGAAGACATTGTTCTTTACCCCTGTGCATCAGCTATTTATGTATTTCCCCTTCCCTCTGCTGAGTCTTTATCTTACTCATTCCCAGGTTTGTATTTTTCCTCACAGACCGTGTTTTCTAAGCCTCTGATAATTCCTGCTGCTGCCTTCTGTGTGTTGATCATTTTAGATCATACCTTCTTACGAAAATTCTGAAAAATGCATGTTTTCACACACTAATTTAACACATTAAATATTCTCATCTCTATGATCWCTGTCTATTCACACAGGTAGTTTTTGGCAGGTGCTATGGGACAAGTTACATAGGCCATAGTGCACTGCAGATGCGGAGCACGGTGAAAGAGCAGCTCTCCATTAAAGATTGATCCACATCAGCCTCGTCAAGCAGCCTTTTGCTTGGAAATAGATGCTTATAATTATGTTGATGACATGACAGGAAAATTTTCTGCTGCTGCTGAGTTGAGTTTGTCTCTTGAGCTGGAAGTAAGAATATGTCAGCTGTGATGTTGACTGGAACATGGATCTTGTAAGAGCTCAGGAGACAAATACAAGGAATATAAAAGATGCTGTTAAGACACCTAGAAAAGGCTGTGTTACCCTTCTCAGAGTACCGTTTTTCTGGAACTTACTGTATTATACAATAAAAGCTAAAAACTTAAAAAGAAGAATTGTTCTTACTCTCTTCCTTTATTTATGTTTAAAGTTATTTCTGTTTGTTTACTCCAGGACATTTGAAATGGACCAAAGCTGAGGATATTGACATAGAAACACCAGGATCTATTCTAGTGAACACTAACCTGAGGGCTTTAATAAATAAACACACCTTTGCTTCTTTACCTCAGCATTTTCAACAATACCTCCTGCTTTTGCTTCCAGAAGTAGACAGGCAGGTAAGTAGCATCGTGCAATATTTCTTTCTTTAATGAGACTTTTTTACAGTATGTTTGCATAGGTTGATTTGATTGACTAGGAATTGTTCCAGGAAAGAATAAGAAGAAAACTTCCATACTTTCTCAGGTAAAACTGTTAGATGTAGAATGTAAAGTTTATCTAAGCGTCAACCAGCTCCTGCTTCCTTTCTTTCTGAAAACTCTGCAGCTCCCTGATTTGTCTAAATGGAAACTGGCCAGCAGACCTTTCGAATTTGCCAAATCTCTTAATTAGCTTTTCTACCTATGGTGTTGAAGATAAACTTCTCATCTTCAAGACTTTATTTACATTGAGTCTCTTTTCATCTGTGATCTTCCTGGGCACTCTGCCAACAATGTCCAGGTCAATATTAGTTCTGTTAGTTTCTTCTCCTCCTCACCTTTTACGCATGCCTCCGTATGCATCTGCTCAGCTCCAGTGCACTGAATCCATTCATTCACACCTTTTGTAAGGAAGTTCTTGTTCAGAGCTCACAGCTGTAGGCTCATATGGGTTGTTAATCAGTTCTGTTGAGGAGAATGATTTGAGGAGTAACAGTGTGGAAATAAAAGTTCAATTTCATGTTCTTTCCTACAATGTTTGGTACTTCCTGCATTTGTTGGTCAGATTGCAGGCTGCTTAGAGCTAGGAAAAAATCTTTCCAGCATGTCTAGCAGTTAAAATAGCAAAGAGAGCCAAAATAATTTCATTTACGCACTTTCCTCACTTCTGGATTTAAACAGTCTTACCAATTTCAATGGGGAATACTCATGTACTTAATACAGACACATTAACTTACCCAAATAGGGCATTATATTTTTTGCAGATGGTCAGCATCCCTCTTTTTATATAATAACTAGAGAATGCAGGTCACTTAAATGACTGATTAAAACCTGCATCTTAAATCAGTACGTTAAATGCCATGGTTTCATTTCTTAAACTGTTAGTAGTTAGTGTTTACTACAGTAACACAGGGGAAAGCAGTGCAATATGAGACAAAAAGAGAAAGAAAAATTACATTGATGTACATTTACTCAGCCTCTTATCAAATTAGATGCTGTTGTGTTGTGGATTAAAATTATGCACTTTGATAATGGAATATTTGAAAAAGAACATTAAAACTAGAGCCATAGGAGAAACAGTGTAAATGTATTTATTCTCAAGCTCCCACAAGGCAGTCAAAGTCAGTATTGACAAATTTTAAGAGAACGTTTTTCCCTGCTGTTAAACAGATTTTAACTTAGTGCACAGATTTAACTTAGTGCAGATTTTAACTTAGCAAATATTTTCCTGATAGTTTTGATTGTTTTTTTCTCTTTCTAGTTAATTTACCAGAAGAGATAAAGAAAAAAAATCTGCTAAGTAAAATCACATTTTCTCTCCAACCATCAAAGATCCCAGTGTTCATGAATTACATTTCAAGTACAGGGGCCTTATTTAGAAGTTTCTTACTTGAAAATTTATTTTTAAAAATGGAGGCTCTAGAACTGACAAGCCACTTACCTTGTTGTCAGGATTCTTACAGCAGAATTTTTGGCAAGAAAATCAAGAGAATATTTGTTGAATTTAATCATACCTCACTAGTGAAAAGCAATGCATTTCTTTTTAATTTTTATTTCAGAAAGCGTTCACAGAATGCATACATTGCAGGTGTTATTTCAAAGGCCCAACACTACTTAATTGGAGACTTACTTCGCAAGCGAACTAGTCACAAAAAAGCAGTTGTCATGAGACATTTACAGGTGTCTTTGTGTCTCTCGTCTTCTCACAGCGTTCTGTGGGTTTGTGTAGCATACCATGTCTTAATGTGCGTTTGGAAGGCAGGAGTCTCCATTCATCTCTGGAAGATTAATGGAATGTTTGGCCTCTAAGTGTGATAGTTTAAGAATTATTTTCTGGTGAAGAGTGAAATAGCCCGGAATCCTCACTTTGCAGAGGTCTTAGTAGAGAAAGAGTTGCATCCCTTTTCTTGATATCTGAGAATATGTCCTTTGCTATGCCTAAAGAGTAGCATCCCAGATAGGGACTGATGGAAGCGGTTGAACTGATATTCTTTTCCTTCCTGTGGCAAGGAAAATGCCAGTGTAGTGCTCAAGGATTAAGTGAGAGGGAGAAAGAATTCCAGCCAGGGAGCTCTTGTGGGAGTCTCTGGTGTTGGTCACTTCGACCGGACAAGGCAAGGGTATTCAGTCTTCCTCTTTTATTCCTACTGTCTAAATCAAATGGGGCATCAAGCAAGCAAAAACAGTGTAAAACTATTCTTTGAGTTAGCTGCCCATCTCTGAAGGTTCAGTTTCGTTGTTTTACATTGTCCTTTTCTTGTTTCACGTGAGAATTCCTACTCCTGCTCTTCTGGCTCTGAAGTGTTTCCTCCCTGTGTGCTGCTCTGCAGTTGGCTGCTTCCCCAGGGAAAGCTGCATTTCTGTGTTGTCATGTGGATATAGTATGTGAAGTACTGTAATGAATGACACTATAAAAATGTAATAGAGTTATGCTATTTGTGTATATATAGTGATCTGTGAAATAAATTACTAATGAAGTGCAGTCTCATTTAGGCTTTATTACTGCTCCACATAGAAGAACTCTATGATGAATGATCCTTTGTCATTTCTGTCATAAACACCATTTTTCTGGGCGGTATAACTCCTCCTCCTTAAATCGTACTGAGCTGAAAGTTGTCATGCATATGTCAGTTTGAATAAGCATTTTTAGAAACCATTAGTTAAGGGAGTTGAGGTTTTCTTTTTTTTTTTGCGCGCAAGTGTTTGTTATAAATAAATGACTTCTCTCTCAACCCTGGTTTGTCTAATATGTTCAAAAAAAGTTCAGGGCCAAGTCAGGAGCTTCATGGGATATGTTTTCTGATTTTTCTTTTGTTTTCAAGTTTTGCGGTTGCTATCAGGGAGCCATGGGAGCCCGTGGAACAAAGGGCCTTAGGAAAGATGTCCCAGAATGGAAGAAGTTGAGAACAACTCTGCTGATGTTGGTGCTGTCGTTTCTTCTACTCCAGCTAGATTTTTGACAAAGTGGAAGTGTGGGGTCATTGCCTTTTTTTTTCCTTAGGAAAAGAGAAATTGTATCATCAGTTATTCACACTTGAAATTGATTTCAGCTTGTATATTAGTTTAAATTTTATTTCAGTAGCAGTGAGGCCTCTGTGTAATTTCCTGTATTCAAAATGCCTATAAAAGAAACTGGAGCAAGTTGGCCGTTATGGTAGATATGTTTTATTAAGGATTTTATTTGCTTTCATTGGGTTCAGAGTGAAATAGTATGTGGACATTGTTCAAAGAAGCAGCCATGACCCAGACTTGTCTAATTAGCAGACTGCTCCAAAATGTTGCATCACTGGATACTGGGAACCTCATATCTGAAATTTGAACATCCAGATTTTCAGCTCTTTGTTAAGACTCAAAGGCTCAAAAACCTTAAAGCTCAGCTGATACAGAAGCCTGTTGGGTGATCCCCCAGGAGACCTAGATGACTGAGCTGGCAATAAAGAAAATATGTAGATATAGAAACTATATGGAAAGCAAAGTCTCTGCACAAAGATTTCGATTGTCACAAATCCCAGCAAAGTATTTTTCTTTTCAGCTCTAATTAGAACATTCTACAGCTGAAGAACAATGGAATTTTCATGAAAGAAATACCTGCTTCTAATATTAATACATCAAGCTGATAATTACATGTAACAGAAGCCTTCCTGACCACCTCTCAGTAAATAATTCATCTTCAAAGCAGGAAGTTTCTCTCTGTATCTAGGTTGCTGTGCTGCATCAGTGCCTCTTTAAATTTTTATTAAACAACGTATGTTGTGCAAGGATGAGTAACAGGTCTGTATGACAGGTTGCTGAAAAGGAATGGCATCTGGCAGTATCTTGTCTACTCCACCTTTCCTTGTTGCTGCTACTGGGGAGTCAAATTCCTGCTATTAACACTGGAGTATTGGCAAAAAGAAGGGAAATATACCCATGTAGTAAGCTTCCAAGAAGAAAAGTGCTGCCTCATCTGAATAGTAGCAGAAAGCTTAGTAGCAGAAAGCTTAAGTGATTTTACTCATCCTTAGAGAGCTAAACAAAATGTTCTTTCGTGAATGCTCTGAAAAAATGTGTCTTTCCAGACTCTGCAAATGCTTAACAACTTTCTGATCTTTGAGAATTTAACTCCCTGTCCTGTATTTTCTGTTCTGGTAATATTGGGTTCTTCTGAGTCTCTTGTGGTTTGCACTTGCCCTGCCCTTTCATATAGGATGGGAATTTCCTCCTGCAAAAACACCCACGAAGGATCTCAAAGCCTCCTCAGACCTGCGTGTTAGGTTGCATTGCCGTTTTATCTGACCAAACCTACTCATGAAGAGCATTTAAAACAGTAGAGGATATCCTAGTAAGAATTATATCTTGTCTTAGCTTTACTTGTTTTATGAAAGAAATTTAGCAATCTTTTATTTTCTGAATCAATCCATAGTTTATAGGTAGTCAAGGTAGTTACTTAAATCCAGAATTCTAAGCTTAAATATTCTTAAGAAAATACTTACGCCATGTAGTAGTGCAGAAATGCCTGTGAATATTTCAGGTTTATAGTAAGCCAATCTACTAGAAAGTAAAACATGATGTATAAATCAAAAGATTCTAAAATGGGTCAAACCCCACCTTAATCTCTTTCTTTTCATTTCTAAATCAGTGAATCCCAAAATAATAACTRTCTCTTGGGTCAGTGCCAGTGTTGTTGTTATGTAATAACATTACAGCATCCTGTCATTTTAAGGTCAGCGCAGGCTCTGTGTTTCTGTCTTGGCTTACTCAATTTAGGTTGATGCTGGCACTTCCAGGTTGATTATATCACCTTGCAAAGATTCCCTCTCACCTTGCATTGAAAAAAGGCACAGGTTGATGTCYGTTAGTGATTTTCTCTGTTCTGTTTAAAATAGTTAGAAGTAATTTTGGGGAGGTTATCTACAGAATTCCATTTCAAAACCTCTTTACTTTCACGTAGTATGAATCAGCTTAATATCTGTTCCTACCATTTGAGCAATGATAACAAAAGATAACTGTTGTTTTTGATGTGCACAAATTACTCCTACTCCGAAACACATCAGTTTGAGTTCTGCAGTGGAGAGTGGGTAATGAATAATACACAAAATTCTTACACTTGTAAAAGACAAGGAGAGAGGTCTGGTATCTGCCATTCCGGCACTTAGTATTTATTTTACTCTTTGTAATCAAAAGAATAAAAGAAGTACTATTTAGTATATATCTTACTGTATGTTAATTTCATATTAAAAGAGAGTAAGCGAATCCTTATTTTCACAGTTCCTTCCTGTAGCAGTGTAACTATTTTCCTGTTTGCTTTCTTAACTTCATCAGTACTTGAGGATTATATTTGCCATTGGGGTTTTCCAGCATTTTCTTTATAAGACATCAAACTGCAGAAATTAGTCCTGTGTGTATTACTTGCTCCCAGGTTTGTTTTACATTTCTCTCCATGGAATTATTGTGTAGTAATAGCTAAATGGTTACCTTATCTTACTTAGGTGCCTTTTAGCTGTCCTTTTCAGTTCTCTATCATCAGTAGCTTTCAAATATTTATTATTACGTTCCTGTAAATGTTTGAGTTTTGCACTGAAATAGTTTTCGGTTATGACAAAAGCACTTAGTTCAGAGGAGAACATTTGCAATAGAAGGTTAAATGTAACATATGTCTTCTGCACCTAAACATACTTAAAAACCTGTTAAATTGGCACCCCTGTGTGTGTAGTAATTGAAGGTCATTTCATGTCACATTTCTCCCTTTAACTGACATTTTTTCTTTGGTTTTATTGGTTAATGTGGATAGCAGTGTTGTTGTAATGTGCTTTATTTGTACAGCTTTATTAGAGTAGTTTTAATATAGGTATCTTAGACTAGATGGATGAAGAAATTCAAAAGCATTTTAGCTGCCTTTTCAATAAGATTCTGCAGCTCTGATTCCTGAGCTTAGCTAGCCAGGGGTGTTCAGAGAGGTTACTACCCCCAGCTGGCCCCTCTGTCTTTGTGCTTCAAGTTAATACCTTTTTTACCAAATCCAGCTGTATGGATGGTGTATCACACATTTCACAGTCATGTATTAACAACAAACATCCGTTTCACTTTACATGAGTTGAAGGCTGAAGGATTTTACTTCAAAATCCCTGTTGGCTTTAGCTACAGGAATACTCTTTTAGCTTCCGTAGTGCAGTCCAGTAAAGCTCACTGCAGTTGTATTGCAATCTGGCTGCTCTGATTGATGTGGTAATGGAATTCTTGTTTGCTTCTTTGCAATAATCCTTAGAGGTCCTCCTCAATATCATTACTTCTACATATGTGAATAGGAAGCTTTACATTTCTGATTAAGTGTCATGGTTTTGTATTTCTGCAGGCTTGGTCACTGTGTTTCAGAAGTGTGAATCAGTGTTTTTCACCATGCCGCATCTATGTTGTGGAAGTTCTTGTTTCATTTCTAAAGCCCTAGCTACAAGCTCTTGTCACACTTAAAGCATGTCTCACCTTTATGAAGAAGTTTTGCAGAGGTGTTAGCAGAACTATTGCAATTGCTTTTGTCTGTAGCAAGGCTCAACTCAGTTAGAACATCTAGTAAGACACAGCAATAGTGCTGTGCCCGCTGAAAGCTGAAAATACAAGAGCCACAGCTGTCTCCACAGCATCCTTTTCCGTAAGTCCTTCTGGTGTGTGAGGCGCCCTGCGCTCGTGGTTGTTCTTCTGATGCAAACTAGTGAAGCTTTTGTTCCCCTCTCCTTCCCTCCAAACAAATTTTATAAAGTACAGCACACAGCTGTTAGTGCTTAAAAAAAAAAGAGGACCTTGTATGCAATACCAGTTCCATTTACATTTGACAGAATTATTAGTACTTTAAAAAGAAAAAAGAATTGATAAAACACCTCCCTTCCAGTGGGAAAGTACTTGCACAAGTGCCTTTTTAAAAGACTGTGCTAGGAGCTGTGTTATGAGAATATAACTAATATGTGGACAGAAATGGTAACATATATGGACACAAGGGACTGGCATGCTTCAGATTATGTGGCTATTAAGGATGCATTGCACTACTGCAGTGTGTAGTGTTTCAACTGTTCCTTCCTTGCAAAGTGCTAATAATTAAGTGATATGAGTTGGTCTGCACTACCCCCAGAGTTGCCACTGTAGGGCTGCACTAGAATTAGGTGGAGAACAGAACATTCCTTACAGTTCTGAATCTGAAGACAGCCAAGGACTTGAAACAGGATGTTGGATACAGGTGCAGTGAAAAGAAGAGCAAGCAGAAATGATCATATGATCATAGAATCATAGAATCATTAAGGTTGGAAAGGACCTTTAAGATCGAGTCCAACCGTCAACCCAGCACCCATGCCCACTAAACTATGTCCCAAAGCGCCACATCCACACGTTTTTTGAACACCTCCAGTGATGGTGACTCCACCACTTCCCTGGGCAGCCTGTTCCAATGCCTGACTACCCTTTCGGTGAAGAAATTTTTCCTAATATCCAATCTAAACCTCCCCTGGTGAAACTTGAGGCCATTTCCTCTTGTCCTATCGCTAGTTACTTGGGAGAAGAGACCAACACCCGCCTCTCTACAGCCTCCTTTCAGGTACTTGTAGAGAGCGATAAGGTCTCCCCTCAGCCTCCTCTTCTCCAGACTAAACAACCCCAGCTCCCTCAGCCGCTCCTCATAAGACCTGTTCTCCAGACCCTTCACCAGCCTCGTTGCCCTTCTCTGGACATGCTCCAGCACCTCAATGTCCTTCTTGTAGTGAGGGGCCCAAAACTGAACACAGTATTCGAGGTGCGGCCTCACCAGTGCCRAGTACAGGGGCACGATCACCTCCCTCTGCCTACTGGCCACACTATTCCTGACACAGGCCAGGATGCCGTTGGCCTTCTTGGCCACCTGGGCACACTGCCGGCTCATGTTCTGCCAGCTCATATTCAGCCGGCTGTCGACCAGCACCCCCAGGTCCTTTTCCGCCGGGCAGCTTTCCAGCCACTCTTCCCCAAGCCTGTAGCGTTGCCTGGGGTTGTTGTGACCCAAGTGCAGGACCTGGCACTTGGCCTTGTTGAACCTCATGCAGTTGGCCTCGGCCCATCGATCCAGCCTGTCCAGATCCCTCTGCAGAGACTTCCTACCCTCAGGCAGATCAACCCTCCCACCCAACTTGGTGTCATCGGCAAACTTACTGAGGGTGCACTCGATCCCCTCGTCCCTTTGAACAAGACGGGCCCCAAAACTGAGCCCTGGGGAACACCRCTCGTGACCGGCCGCCAACTGGATTTGACTCCATTCACCACAACTCTCTGGGCTCGACCGTCCAGCCAATGCTTCTGCCACAATCTCTCCCCCTCTCCCCCTGCCTCCCTCCTCTCTCTCCTCTCTCCCTCTCCCCCCTCCTTTTCAGTACATTTGTTTTGCTTTTATAAAAAAGGGGAAAAGAGGTTGAGGGTTTTTTTCCTAATTATTTCAGAACATTGCTATTCTTTGTCTTTGAATTATTTAAACTCAAATTTCCTTTAGCTTGTTCTCTCTTGTGTTAAGGACATACAGCCATTTTTTTGCATAGGAGGGCAATGTTTTCTAATGCCTAGAGAAAAGGGATTGGRTGCAGGGTTTTCATTGATGACACTCATCAAAAATGACTGACTAATTTTAGATTTTTAGGTGTAACATCCCCTCACCTTCTGCTTCACGGAGTCAAAGGCATATGTCTTTTATTTTTATCAAAAGCTAGATGAGTAGACCCTGGCTGTTTACATCTCTTTTTCTGCACCTTCCCCAACATATGAGCRTTGTTGGATAATTTAATAGTGTTTTACTTTCTCAAAGTCTCCAAGCATCTTTTTTTAAACAAGTTTCATACATGCTTGCTTTGATCGCGATCTGTATATGTTTTTCTATTTTACCTTTTTTCCCCAGGCTTATGTGCTTCTTCTAGTACCTTTATAAATACTTGCTGTTTGTTGTGTGTTCTGACATGCTTGGGATTGGTACTTGTATGATGGATGTAATAGAAAAATAGATTTTAATTGTAATTTCTGTAATTTGAATGCAGTTAGAAAGTACTGTTTGCTGCATATTCTGGTTTTCCTTATATTTTACTTGGTTTTTGCTTCATTTTAAAACATGCTTTATCTTTTCATTTTGCCAGATTTATTATTCTCCTTAAATTCTTCATTTAATTTCTTGCATCTGAGCTCAACCAGATTGGATTCTATTGTCTTTTTTGACACTACAGTGTATTGGAATGAATATAACTATCCCACTTGTCTTCTGAATTTAGACAAGGTCTAAATTAACAAGTCACATTTCATTTTGAAAACATATGTTTGCAATTCTTCAGTCTTACTCGGCATATTTCCCACTTTAGTGAAGATGGAAAAGATCTTTGTTTCTTTCTTTAAAAGACTCTTCTTCCTTTTCTTCTCTTGTCTGAAGCAATTATTCCTACAGTAGTAGATATTTTCTTTTTCATCCTTTTACTTCTAAGTTTAGTCTGGTTATTTTTTAAAGGACTAAAGTAATATTCAGAATTACTTTCACCATCTGTCTTCAGAATCTGTCTTTTCATTTTGTATTTGAGGACAAACTGTTTATGTTATGTCGTTGATCAGTTGGGAATGACAAGAGTTTTTTTCACAAGGATTGATAACTTCATAATCAGGACTAAACAAAATTTAGCCATATTCTGGATCAGGTTATACTCTACTGCAAAAAGGTGAGACCCATGAAAGAGAGATTATAGAGAGTGAACATTAGCACTCAGGTTGTATTACATCAGAATTGCTGTGAGAGACATAGTGTAAGCTGGTATCTTTTCATGTCACCTAGCTAAAACAAGAAGTTAGGGTGGCTGAGTTGTTCTGGAGGCAGCTCTTAAGTCAGATCCATGTATCTGTGATCCATGTATTGCTGTCTACTGTATCCCTTTGTGTTGGATGTATCTGTCTTACCATTCGTGTACTTCTCAGCTTTACTATAACTGTTTTGTGGTCACGACAGCAAAAAGGTCCTGACAGTTGCAYCTTGTCAGAAGCAATTTTCTTATACTCCTGTTTAACTACCTTAAACTCAGAACCTCTTCCGTTGTTGGCTTTTAAATACATGGAAACTGTTTTAAGAAAGGATAGACTTTTCTTCAAAGTCATAGCACTGTGTGTAAACATGTGCCTGTATTCTTGTGTTTGAGATGAGCCTCTAAGTGTTCCTTATCTTCAGGCAAAGAAACAGTTGCTGTCCTTTTGTCTCTGTGTTTTTTGGCAAGCCCTGTCTCTTTTTTTAAATGTTCTGTAGCTTCCAACTGCATTACTTCTCCCACATTCCTACCATCCATGTCCTCAAGACCTGAAATAATCAACATTTTGTATTAAACTTGGTAATTACCAACTCCTTTACTATTCATTCCCCTCCCTTTTTTTGCTCCTCTCCAATATTATACTATGCCTTTCTCTGCACGTTTCTCTTTCCTTTTTTTATGTATATCAAAACCATTGACAAAAATTTGTTTCTCTTGAGAAAAGACAGGCAGAGAAGACAAGGGGAGTGGTTGTCCTCAAGGGGAGCAATGTATGTGCATGGAGCTCTTTATCTATAGTGTGGATCACAGTCTGGTTCAGATCTTAGGGGTCAGGGTCAGAGGAGAGGCGAGTGGCGTGGATGTCATTGTGATGGGAGTTTGCTAGACCATCTGATCTAACTCAGCACTGGTAAGGCCACACCTAGAGTACTTTGTCCAGTTCTGGGTTCACGAGTAGAGAGGGATGGAGCTACTGGAGACTACAGTGAAGGGCCAGTGAGAGGATTAAGGGACTGGAGCATCTCTCATATGAGGAGAGGCCTTTGAGAGCTGGGACTTAGCCTAGAGAAGAGAAGGATCAGGGGGAGTCTTACCAATGTGTATAAATACCTGAAGGAAGGGTGTGATGGGACCAGAGGCAATGGGCACAAACCAAAAGACAGGAGGTTCCATATGAACATAAGGTAAAACTTTTTTTAGTGAGGGCACAGGTTGCCTAGAGAGGTTGTGGATTCTCCATCCTTGGAGACACTCAAAAGCCATCTGGACATGGTCTTGGGCAACTGGCTCTAGGTGACTTTGCTTGAGCAGCGGGCTTGGACAAGATGACCACCTCCAGAGGTTCCTTCTAACCTCAACTATTCTTTGACAGGGTGAGGAAGTGGATATACTCTTCTTTAAATAACTTGAGGAACTCTGTATCACAGACCTGGTTCTTATGGGGACTTTAACCTCCCTGTTCTCGCTAGAAGGGCAACACAACTGGAATGCAAACAAGGAGATTTCTGGAGAGTGTCAGGGTACTTCTTGACTCTGGTAATGGATTAGGCAATTTGGGTGATGCACAGGTGGATCTGCTGTTTGATAGCATAAAATAGCTGGTTGGGGGTGTAATAATGAATGACCATGCTAGCTGTCGCTATAGTGACTGTGAAGTGGAATTCAAGATCCTGAGGGGAGAGAAGAAGAAGCAGTAGTAGATTGAATAAAGAAAATTTGGGACCGTTGCTGAATGGAGTGTGTGACTTAATGACTATGAACACATATACAGCTGATATAATGCCTTCTTTGCCTCCATTTTCACCAACAAGATCTCCCAGGCCTCTGAGCTTTGTAAAAGCGTTCAGAGATGAGAACTGCTAGCAGTAGATAAGAACCAAGTTAAGATTACTTGTGAGAACTTGACCCATAGAAATCCATGGGACGGAATAGACTGCATCCAAGGGTGCTGAGAGAGGTAATGTCTTTGCAAGGCCACTCTCTATCATCTTTGAAAGGTCCTGGAGATCAGGGAAGTTCCCCAATGACTGGAGAAAGGATATGTTGCACCCATCTTCAAAAAAGAACAAAAGAACCCTGGGGTCTTGGTAGGCAGCAAGTTAAATAAGAGCCAGCATTGCACCCTGGCAGTAAAGAAGGCTGGCAGTGTCCTGGGCTGAATGAGCAGGACCACAGCGAGCAGGTCAAGAGAAGTGATCATTGATACCCTTTCTTTCAAGAAAGACGTTGACATCTTGGAGCAAGTTTAGTGGAGGGCTACCAAGATGGTTAAGGGGCTGTAGCACAGGAGAGCTGGATTTGTTCACACGGGAGAAGAGGAGGCTGCAAGGGGATCTCATGACAGTTCACAGCTAGCTAATGGGAGGTTGTAGAGAAGACTGAGCTCTTCTTGGAGGCACACAGTAATAGCATTAGAGGTAATGGAAACAAGCTGAAGTATGGAAAATTCTGATTTGATTATCAGGAAAAATATTTTCACAGCAAGAGTGGTTAAACACTGGAAGAGGTTGTCCAGAGAGGCTGTGGAAGCTCTCTTCACGGGGATACTCTGAACTCAAGTGGGCAAGGCCCTAAACAAGCTGCTCTAAGTGGAATGGCTTTGAAAACTTCATGGCCTCTGGAGGTCATGCCCAACCCACATGATTCTGTGTATGATTCTGTGGGTGATATCTACTGCTTTTTCCTCAGACCTATCAGAGAAAGCATTTAGATTGATGTCATTATTTCTTCTTGAGAGCTCCATCCTGGTTGGTACTCGTTTCTTTGTAATCTTCTGGGTTCTTTGTTGCATTATTTTCCACTTTTTTTTYGAGGATTTGAAATCTACATTCTGTATGTGTGAAAATCTGGAGAAGTACAAACACAGCATGTTAGCTGTTCAGTAACGGGCTAGCTCTTTAATGTGATTTAAGATGATTTGTTAGTGTTCTTTTGTTACTGTTCTTGTTTTCCTTTGTTAGTGTATCTCATTTTTTGCCTGGCCTCTGATTTTTATCCCCATCTGAAGTGTATTATTACAGTTTAATAACACAGCCAGGTTAGTATTTTCAATATGGCTCTTTCTGGTCTTGGAGATTAATGAAAAGCTTGTGCTTTAAGCTGATGGGTTCCTGTCTCTTTTTTTTCACCCTACACTGACATAATTTGCAAGTGTACTTTGCCCTGGCATCATTTCTGTGAAGAATTTACTGAATTCTTAATATTAAGTCCAGTGATTTTATTTTGCTGTTCACTGTGTGGCAGCTTGCATTCAAGATGTTTTTCTTTTGCTGTTCTCAACTTTCCTGTTGGGGCCCCTCACACGGGGTTTTTTCAGTGTCTGGTAGTGCCACTGGTTTATCCCCATTAGTTCCTTTTTCTGGATCTCCAAACTCTGCTTCCCTGCCAACTCTGAGGGAAATATGAATTATCTATCACACCTACAGGTACTTCCTGTGGACTCTTGAGGTCTGTCTTTTTGTGGCCATTTCCCTTACCATGTGAGGTTTACCCAAAAGTTCAAAGGTAATCCAATACTGAGGAGTTCTATAGTAAGGTAGTCTAAGCTAGTCATTGAAGCTTAATGGTGGCAGTGGGGCTTTAGTGTAGGAAAGCATACACCATTTTGCACTGGAAATAATGATGTGAGTTATTCCATTGCTAGTTTCTAAATCAGATGTGAAAAGAAGATATGGTCATGATTATGATCAGCAGAAACATCTGTTCAGTCAAACTATACGCAACAACAACAGGGAGGCTGTACTAAAGAAAATACCCTTTCATTAAATAAATATTATTAAGTCATCATCTTGAATATTAAAATGGCCAGTTCACTTCAGAAGCTGTGGAAAGAATCCAGAGAAGGGCACCAAGGTATACATGAGCCATAAAAAAAATTCTAAAGAAAAATGACTGGATTTGGGCTTTTTAATCTACCAGAACCACATTAAATGTGAAGAGCGGCAACTTTAATAGCAATCAAGTGCTGTATTTCATACAATAGGCAACTAACCTATGGAAGTCTTTTGCATACTAAAAGTTAGCATTGATTGCTGGCAGAGTTTAACTGATATAAATAGAAGATGGTGGATGCATATATATGAGTAGTGTTATATCAAATGGACTGAAATATTTATGGAAAATAAAAATCCCCTTTTTCAGTCTTACGCCAGCTAAGCTAAATAGAAATAGAAATCTTTTATTTGACAGCTTTCCTARCAATTGGCTATTATGTGATCTTTCACGGGCTTTATCTACATGATCTATTCCTTGCAATTATCAAGGGTTAGTTCAACCTCTGATTTTATCTGATATTGTTACCATATGGTACCACTCACATATTACTGCTGAAAAATATAGTATCTTTGCTTAACACTGAGTTGTGTAGCAAAAACACTATCATCAGAAATGCAGCCATTGTTTAACAGAACTTACGTATTTTTTGTGGCAACTACAGCTGCTTTTCCTTTTCTTACCCAAGCACATTCACACTCCTTCTTTATTATAGACTTGCCAACTGTTAGAGCATCCTTTTAGTTTGGTCCCATTTCTCACAATCTCTTTGAATGGTAGTTGTATAAGTGGAAAAAATGACTTTTAGATAGGTAATGGCATACTTGAACAGTCAGCAGTATTCTATAGGAAATGGAGAAACTTCCTCAATGATTTTCATACTATAAATAAAAGCAAGTTCACTTAAAAGTATTTTTCAGATGAATAGAAGTTAAGTTTTATAATTGCCAACTATTACTTGACGGGGAGGGCTCTAGCTGTGGAGAACTTCTTGACATATTTGGTTCCCTGATCATTAGCCGAAGTAATGAACAGGAGAATCATTGTTTTGCATTATTATATAGAATTTAGGCTTATATAAGTGCAAGCAAATCTTGTTAGAGTTTCTGAAGAATATGTCAATCAGAAATTAAACAGTCCAGAGACTGACAAGAGCATATACAGTAACAAGTTCTGTTCTACTTTTTAGTGCCTTGTCCATTGTGCGATGGTAACATTTTTTTCTAGAAAACATTGGTATGGGCAAAGCATATGGCCTTACAATACTACTCTCTGCAACCATTCTGTATTTCCCAATAATAATTTCTGGCCATTGGGCTTAATGAGAAGTCTGTTCTATAGGGATGCCACACTCAGCCTCAAGTACAGAAAGTATCTAACTTGGCTTTTAATATGGCTCAAGCTATCAACTGCTAGCAAAGGAGTTGTTGATTAGTGGGTAAGGCTCCTTCCAGCCATCATGAAGCATAATTGTGGTGGCTGATACGACGGGTTTGTGTTTGAGAAAGATGGTTCCAGAAACTGAGAGAGTGTGTCTGCAATACAAGCAGAGCCAGAAGGCAGTGCAATGCTCCATGCTATGACATCCATTTAAGATATTTTGGAACTAATTGCAATCTAAGGTTTAAATCGCATGCAGGCAAAGCTAAGCCATTATCTTATGAAATCGCAGTGTTTCTGAAGGTCGTTCTATCCAAATGAGTGGTTGTGTCTGATATGAATCATGAGCTGTGGTTCGTTATACTAGATTGCATAGAGTGACTCCATTGGAAGGGCATTAAGAGGCTAGAGGCCTTGAAGGCAGAATGCAAGGACTGACTTAAGAGCCTTTCTTTAAAAAAAGGAGATTCGCAAATGGTCAGAAGAGAAATGCATGCCAGGAGCGCTTTTAGTTTTCTTTATAATGATGATGTAATAGATGGCAATCTGATATACCATCAGCTACCGTCCTGTAGCTTTGTAAACTGTGAAACACTCTGCTACTAATTTATTTTTAAACTTCTTCAGCATCTTTTATATCTTGCATAGAAAATATGCAAAGAAAGGACAATTTATCTAGTCTTCTCTACACTAAGGCAGAATCAACAATGTCTGTTTTTCTTGATAGATATTGTCTAAAAGGTTTTATGGCTGTTCAGTGACGGAGAATTCACAGCCTCTCCAAATAAGCCTAGTGCTTCATTGTTTCCACCATTAGAAAGTTTTCTCCTCAGTGTCTAATCTGAATCTTTCTCGCTGCAGTTCTGCCTATTCTTTGTTCAGTTCAGCATCTACGTGGAGAGCATGGAGATTACTGTGTTCATTTTGCAACAGCCTTCAAACATGAAGGCAGCAACCCATTCCCCATCTCCCTGTTTCTTTTTCTTGAGAAGCAGCCCTTATTAATGCAGTCTTTGTAGATCTAGGACCTTAAAACTCAGCCTCATTTCTCTCCTTTGGACTTTGTACCAGTTCTGAGTTGCAACAATCAAAATTGAATGGATTACTCCAGCTCAAGTGGTAAGTAACACCAAGGAGAGCAGAACTGATTTCTGTGTTTTTACACAGTACTCCCATTAATAACTTCCAATGTTGTGCTCACTTTCTTTGCAATTTTATTGCAAGGTTGACTTACATTCAGTTTGTGATCAGCCCGTGTGCTCATAAGCCACAAATACTTTTCTACAGAAGCATTGCATAGCCACTTAGTTTCTTTATTTTGTATTTCTCTAGTTATATATTACTACAAGAGTCTGAAACTTCGCATTTGCCACTATTGCAGTGTCCTACTTATCCCTATTTTTCCAAAGTAATTCTCAAATCCATCAAGAGAATTCTGAGTTTCAGTTGTAGATTTCAGTGTACTCAGTCCCTCTCTGACTGATGTTATTTGCAAATTCCTTCCATTTTTTTATCATGCCCCTGAAATACAGCCTCCCAATTGATAATAAATAAGCAGTATCTCCCTAAGTAGAGTTCTGAGTAGTGCTGTAGCCACCTAATTACAATTGATATATCCTAGGTTTGCTTAAGAAAATGTCATGTGACACAGCATTGTTAAAATCAAGATATAAAACTTGTGCTGTTTCTCTTCTATCACAAGGCCTTTTATGCTGTCAGAAAGAAAATAGACTGACTTGATGTGACATTCTCGACAAATCCATGTTGGCTGTTGCTCAACTCCTTGTTAACTTCCAGGCAGTTGTGTATAGTGTGGTATCTTGTGCTTTAATCATTGCACATGTTCTCCAGAGCTTGAAGACAGCGGGAGCAAGCAAGATAATTGACACTAGAAGCCTATGTTTAAATGAGATGCGCTGTGGTATGTAGTCCAACTTCTTCTTCAAAAGGTTATAGGGCCCCTGTAGATTCTGGGTTGTATCTGCCCAGAATGTGTCCATATGAATATCTTAGGACACCCTAGGGCATCTCAAAAAAGAATCGGTTGTCTGTGTGTAGGCCATAGAGTTCTTCTGAAGCTGGCTTAGTCTGTAAATCCTTAGCTGTGCTTATCCCCTTCTTTAGGCGCAGGTGATACATATGTGCTCTATACGTATAGCTAGCACGTATAATTTTGCAGTTGTCCTCTTCACTGCTCTGAAATTCGTCTTTTAACAGTTCTGAAATAGATTCATAACTGGGCATTTAACAGGCTAGTCTATCAAGCCCAGATGATTTGAATTCATTTAAGTAATATTTATTCAGCTCCTTGCTTGTTCAAGGGTGAGATCTTACCCTTTTGCTTTTTGTTGCTGGTATTGTATTAAACACCTCAATGCAGCAGATTCGTGGTGAAGATGGATGCAAAAAAGGCAATATGAACATTAACTTTGTCTCCATATCCCTCTAGTTTTTCCCCTGTGTTGCACAGTGGACTAACAACTTCTTTCATCATCATCTTGTTCCTAATGTACTTACAGAATTATTTCTTCTGGAGTTTGATGTGTCCCTTGCCAACTGTGTCTAATTTTGGCCTATTATACCATGTTCTGCGATGGTATTCTTGCTTAGTAAGTTGACCTCATTTCCATTCCCTGCATGCTGTGAGATCGCCAGTGAGGTCCTAACTAAGACAATGTGGTCTCATTTTACATTCCCCATTATTCCTTTGCAGGAGGCTTTGCACTCCGTGTGGTCAGTATTGTTTATTTAAAGAACTGTGAGGTTTCTTTAACTCCTTTTTCACTAGCACCACATTCTTGGGGATTCTCCCAACTAATTCTGCATTTACGAAAGTATGCCTACTTGAAACACGTTTTTTTTATTCCGTTGTCATTTCTTGTTTTTTTCCCAAACAAGCTTTCGTCTTTTATATTACTATCAGTCATATGAATTATCAGGTCTCCATTTTGCCAATTAAGTCAAAATGTTGATTGTCAACTAAATCTTCCAAGTCCTCCTACGTACCATTTGTAGTTCTTGCATTAGTGTTCAACCATCAAAGACTGAGATAAATGTACCACTGTCATCACATTGGCCCCTTCTTTGACCCTTCCTTTTATAAATAAACTTGTTTTGGCAGTGGTCCACCGAACAGTATTTTATTTTGATTTGCCCATACTATTGGGCCACATATATAAATACAGCATTCAGATTTTGGAGAAATTAGCAAGTTTGTCTTTACAGCATGTTCCTTTCCTCTGTGAGGGCTGTTTTCCATCTGTGCTTACCTATTGCCATATCTCTAAACCTTCTTGGGGCATCACTCCATGGGTGAAGATGCCAAAGCCGTTCTGCCTATAGCACCTATTAAACCACGACTTCATTACCAGTATATGTCTGTCACTGCTGATAAAAACATCAACAGATCCCTAGGTTCCATGGTGAGTCCTACAGCCTCCTTGTCACTTCTGATCCACTAATTCTCATTTCTGTATTCTTAGAGTGAAGGTAGATAGGCATCAAAGTTTAATAAGCAGTGAAATGGGTAGATTTTGCAGGCATCATACCTACCAGGACCTTCATGAGGTTCATCAGATGGTCTCTATTGTCCTCATTCCCCTTCATTCCCTCCTTGGAATCCCCTTTGGAGGTGGTGAATCTCTTGGACATCGGGAGCACTGGCTTTTCTTAGTCTGTTCTTGGGATTGGTTCCTCTCTTTTTCCAGAACAGGTTCTAATTTTGGGATTACCTTTCTCTGTGTATAAAGATCACATGAAGGTTTGGAGGGTTTAGCATGGAAAGAGCTTTTTATTCTCTGATGGTGTGCTTGGGTGCATTGTACTGTTATATCTGAATTTCAAACTTGCCGAACAGTCGCACGTGTAAACTAGTTACTGGTGCCTGAGACTGCCTATTTAAAATTTATATGTGCACATTTTAAACATGCTGTTTCAAGAGGAATAGGAATGTAGTCTTTGGTGTCCAGTGCAGCAAATACGGGTTTATAGTCTCTTGTGTCAGTGCTCAGAAGCATGTTTGTAACTGCTTATACGTGGAACATTTTGTCCAAATGTATCCGCAGAGCTTGTATCTAGTTCTGGTCTGTGTGACAAAGGGTGTCTTTTTTAAGTTTTCTCTTCTTTTATGTTGTGCTTTATAAGCATTAACAGGAATTAACTTGGTCAGTGCTTTTCTTGTAACACTTTCCTGTTGTTGCAGTGTGTTACCTCTTTGTAGCTTTCCTGTACCCAGTTTCTGAGCTGTTTGACAGAGGAGGATAGGATTCACCTCCAAATGAAGACATCTAAATTTCTATGTCTGCAAGTGTGCTAAGTGTCAAAACTTGCATTACAGACGACGCAGATTGAGTCAATACATGAACAAAGAGCCTGAAGAGCTGTTTGTCTCGCTGTAAAGTAGATGTCGACTTACTGGTCAGCTGGATAGTCCTCTAGGCTCCATTGACTGCATCGGCTAGACCTCCATTGACTGTAATAGGAGATTGGAAACCTAGGCCACGTCTAGACATTTACATTAATTGTTTTAATCTTAAGATGAATTCCAGCCAGGAATGCCACCACCCTCCATTACTTTTTAAGTTACATTTGTATAGAGCTGTAGGGTCTAGGCTTGTATGCCTTTGGCACTAACACTGTAGCAGTCATTAAGAGCAAATACTAATCTTTGTCATCAAATGATAGTTTGTAAAGTATGAGTTTGGATATTGTTTTCATTACGATTGCTAACAGTCACTCCTTCTATTCACCCCCTCAAAGAATCCCAAAAGCACTTTAAGTAGTGGCCTGATGCCACTAATCACAGGTGGCAAGCATTGAGTTTTGGTGGTATACACAGATATTTGATAATACCACCTGGGGACTTGCTTGTGGATCAGTATTGTGGTTTAACCCCAGCCAGGAACTATTTTCTCATACCTTCCATCTTTTGCACATAATTCCTTTTACATACCTTTGGGAAAGTCTGTGAATTGTAGGACTGTTCTTCCCCCAAGATAAAATATAAAAGCACAAAAAAGGGTTMGTAGCGGTTTGTAGAAAGTGTATAATTACTTGAGTGGTACTGAACACTTAATTTGGATGAATCTTCACTTCTCTCACTGATTTTTTGTTTGTTTTTGTATTGTGAGGTATTATGGTCAAATGGCGTGTTGTTCACACATAAGCTTTCATCTAAGAAATACGTCATACTACACAGGAACTATATATAGTGAATCATTAGTGGTTTTATAAATACATTAGGACAATTTTGAATCATTTGAAAGTGAGATAGAAATAATAGATTTGCTAATTCCTTGTCTTCGAACATTATAGCCAAGATCAGATAACCTACCAGTACACACCTATGCAGTACTTGCTGTATCCCTACTAAACCACCAGTGTGCATCTTCAGGTTGAGCTACAAAAATAATCCCTACCTTATTGTCAGAAGAGAATTTTCAGTGGAACTTGGGGGAAAATAATTGAAGGAGTTGTTCATAGAAAGATTACTCAGTTCCTTTTGATAAGAGTGTTTGACATTTGCTTTGTGATGCAAACAGATGTTGSGTTTTAGCAGATGTGTTTTGGGGTTGGGTGTTTTTTTGTTTGCTTTCAATAGAAAGAGGAACTTTTAAAAGCCATTGTGAATTCTGCACAGAAGTATTAATTAGAAAACATAATTCTACCATTGTGCTTAATCAGAAAAACAGAAATTTAAAGCTCAACAGAATAAAACATAAACTTTCCAAGAAATGTTTGTGTTCCAGCTCATTAACACACTGTCTCTGTTGGACAGCATTTTTTAAATAMCATAAAAATTAATAGTGTATTTAAGAACTGCTTTAGTGGCATGTTTCTTCAGATTCTAATTTAGACCTAGTGGTTAATTGTGCTGTCTCTATCATCAGAGCATAGAGAAGTAAATACACCCTTTGGCTTCAAAATTTTCAATTTCCACTTTAACTTTTTGACTTAGGTGAAAATGCATTCTCTGGGTGAGGTAAGAAAAGAAAATTTCAGTAGAGGTTGTTAGCTAATGTGGTAGGAGGAAGACCTCTTAGTCCTTCCAACTTTGACAGAGCAGAAAAAATGTCAGCCTGATTTCACATGACTAGGGTATTGAGAAAAGGACTGAAACCTCTTTGTTAGTGTTGTTGTTTCTGATAGACTCTTTCAAAACAACTAGATGCTCATTTTGTGTCTGCTCTAACTTGTTCAAACTTTTTTCCCCTGTGTAGAAATGTTTAAATGAATCAAAAATAGCTAAACGGTTGAACTTCTTGTTAGTTTAGTTTGGGTTGGTTTCTTCATTTGGTAGTGGATCTGCTTTCTGCTTGGTACTTTTTTCTTCTTATAACATTTTGAAAATTTCTGTCTCATTTACTTTAGCTCTTTGGCCATTATGAGTTCCTTTAGCTTTTTTGTCTTCATCCTTTTCTCTTTGAGCTTTAACTGACTGAATAAATTCTTCCTGTTCCATTCCCACAGGTTTTCTTTGATCTCAAATTTCTGAGCAAGTTTGGCGAAGTCACTGGGGCTGGCCAACTCTTTATTTTCTGCATTTTTTCCATTGGTATCTCTTACCCTAAATTATATGTACCAAGTCTAGATAATTATGACTACTTTCATGCATCCCTCCACAGTGTTTTAGCCTGAAATGATTCTTTCATATCATGTTAAAATAGATCACTGGAAGCTTCTCCTCTAATTAATTAGTGTGTTTCCAACTTCTGGATCATTATATGCTCTTCTGTCTAGATTTCTGTTCTTCCAGCTACTTACATCTTCCATGAGTTGTGTGGTCCCATGAACACAGATCTCGGGAAAGGTCCGCCTCTGCCAGTTCAGCAAAGGCAATGACTATCATGAAGTCAGCAGTGACTTTTTCTTGATTTTGTTCTTCTTACTTTTCTTAACCTAAGCATCTTTAACATCATATTTTTGATCTTGTGAACATGGTTCTCTAATACTTGTAAGCTGTTACAGTTAAATCTAAAGTGGTCAGTGCAGCGTGCATCTGCTTTCCAATGCAAATGCAGTCCACAAATGATCTGTTGTTCCATTGCTAGTTGATCTATACTAATTTTTCTTCTTAGGTAACCCACTGCAATCTTCTCATTCTCCCTTTCTGCTATTCTCTTTTTGCCCCATCCCCCTCCTTTTTTCTTCCACAGGTACTTAACTACTTGGCATTTTTTCTGGTCCACAAGGACTAATGAACTTTACCTATGACCTTGCTAACATTTGCTTTCTGTCCTGAAGTTCCAGCCTGTGCTTTTCTCTCAGGTGGACTAGTTAACGTTTGAATTTGGTTGAACCTCTTTCTAGCATTTAGCTTGGGGTTTGCAGTTTCTTTTTCACACCTTATAAGAAATTATGCACCAAAAAACTTGGCACTTTTTTCCAAGTATATTAGCCAATAAAATAAAAGAAGCATTAACTCTTCCTACAAAGCTTGCTTTTCTCATGTCCTTACAACAGCAGGGTTACAACAAAGCTAATACTGTTCTTGTATTCACATGGTAATATAACTTGGCAGTCTTCATAATGCTCTTGGTTTATGCGGCCTAGTGAAATAGCTCAATCACACTTGGCTACAGTTTCATATTATGTTTAATGCAATCTGAAAGTGGATTGCTGCTGAAAAGTGGCGTTCTCTTTCCACCTCTTGCGGTACATTCCAACTTTGCATGAGATGTAATGATGGTATGACCTTAGGATAAGTTGGATCATCTTGCTGATTTAACAGAAAATTGTCAGCAAATTATTAGTTTCCTATGAGATTTGTTGATCTGGCTAGTGATATGGCTACACTGTTTGCCATCAGCTGAGCAATGGAGTTTCAGGAGGACTACACCTTTCAGAGACAGCCTGCAGTTAAATGAGGTTAAATATGATAATAACAATTTCATGTCTGTATTACTCTCTCCTGCAAAACACTGTCAAGCTTAGGGATAAAATCTTGAATTTACTGAAATTTGGAGTAGAACCTACATTGATACGAGTGGGTGTTACTATCTCATCTTCTTTTATGTTGAAACTGAAGGTAGCTTCAGCACCTTTCTTTGAGGAACAAAGAATTGTTTGTTCAGTAACTTGTGATTCTCTTCTCTGTAACTTCTCATCTTACCTTTTTAGGAAATTGTGTAAGTGCTGTTTTCGACCATATATTGGTTTGTTTGTTCAAGTGTAAGAGGCACTGATATCTAAAAATCTCATTTTAATTTATTAATTCTGGAATTTAAGTATTTCTGGAAAAGTTCGTTTCTGCAGAAAGGAGGTAATGTGTCATACCAGTTTGATTTATACAATAAGTACATGTTCTTTATAGCCTTCCTCTTGTCTCACTGATTTTATTTTCTTGCTGCCTTCTGCTGCGTGTTTCACTGTTTTTTTCCAGTTTTTCTCCAGTTTCAGCATTAGTCATAGCCTATCTGTAATTAATATGCATGTGTTCCACAACCCACATCATGAGAAGCGTAGAAGCATTATATATCTACCCTACTTGAATGCAAATCCTATGACTTGTTGGCAAAACAATGCCATATAGCAGGAAATCACAGGCAGCAGTACTGTAGGTTCATATCCTGCTGAGGGACCCTGCTACTATGCACATACTGTTTTCTAGCTGTAATCAAATGCCTTTAGCATTGCCTGTTTTTCAGAGTCCATGCTTATCACTCTGTTTCTCTTTTTATTACTTCACATCTTCCTGGTTTACTCCTATGAGATTATTGTGGGACAGGATGTCAGCTAGGCAATGAGTAAATTAGCAAAGACTGAAAGTAGGGCCAGTATTGTCAGTGAAATATAGAGCTCAGCGAGGGAGATACAACTAAATATCATTTAACGTTTCTGACACATCAGCTTCTTTCTGTCGCCAGTTTGAAACAAGCACTGAGAATTAGGGGACATTACGTAGCTAAAACATGTTAATATGCTGGAAAATGTGCTGGTTTTTACTGCTAGATCACAAATGGTGTTGTCAAAAATTTATCTCTTAGTTACCTTAAAGGATATAAAATAGTGAGAGTGTTTGTTCTAGCAACGTTACCTCTTCTGCTGTTTCCTCTCTTTCTCTCATTTGCTAGTTTGTTTTTATTGTCTATTTATTATGCTAGAGGTGATACCTGCTGCTAATTTGTTTTATATAATTACTTTTTTCGGTTATTAGAAATACGCCAATAGTCAGACATATCCTCACACCCTGAAAATAAGCATTAAGTTTTACGGTTAAATGAAGCTCAATATTTGAATTGCTTTTAAAAGTTATTGTAGAAAATATTGTGATTAAGACTTTTAATGGTTTTTTATCATTGAATGTTTGACAGATGTAGAAAGTAAAAATAATTATAATGTTCTTCCACAGTTTTCACTGTTGATGCCTATAAAATTATGTGTATAGCTGTTTCTAGTTTTAGTGCTGAGTTTACCCCTTACCTTATTTTGTTAAGGTTACCTGTCATCCACTTTTCTGCCAATAGAGCACATTAGCTAAAATGAGTGTTAGGTTTATTTAGAAACAGCAAAGTTACTGTCTTCATTACATTTAATTAATTTGTTTTGTACCATATTCCAGGCAGATGCACAAGTACAATAATGATCTTGATTTTTGGTTGTGTACAATAGCTCTAGACATAGGCTAAAGATAGAGGGCTATGATTAAAACACATCAATCAGTTGTAAACTGAGCTATCATCAGTAATACTGATGACTGAAGAGAGCACACTGATGCTGGATTAGCCCACTTGCATTTACAGTAACGACTATAATGAAAAAGCTGTTTTAGTAATTGTAGCTAATTTCCTTTGTTATTCCCATTCCCTATCCCTCCCCATTTCCTTTAATTGGAACTCTGTTTTTATGTAATCTTAGCTGACGCTATTTCTGACACTATCTTCTGCTACTGTCGGCTTATTTTCTAGATGGGAAGTGATGGAGTTTTGCGCCTCAGTAGTTCCGCTCTAAATAATGAATTCTTCGCATATGCAGCACAAGGGTGGAAACAGCGATTGGCAGAAGGTAACTCTCTACTTGTTCTCAGATTTACCAAAGGTTAATTGTTTTTATGAAGAATGTCACTGTTTCTACATTTGAGAAATACTTTTAGAATAGAAAGAGTAATATACCAGTAATTCAGCAAAAGAAAAATTGCTGATTCCATTTTGAATTTTGTGTACATCTTTATAGCTTGCTGTGGCAGCTTATTTTGACAGTTTAAAAAAAAACCAAGCATTTTCATCACTGCCAGCCTTGGAAACATAAATGCATGCAACTAAATCCCACCAATATACTTTTGAAATACTGTTGTTATATGGCAAATTAAATCTCTCTATGTCACACTCACTTTTGTTTTTCATTATTTTCATTTGGAATTGTTAGGTGACTGTAACAGAAATCACTATGTCATCTTTGTATCTGTAATTTATAGTTACCCATATTAAGCTAATCCTTGACAACTTTTATTCAATATGTTAGCATTTGTTTTTTAGGAGAATTTACACCGGAAATGCAGTTGCGCATCAGACAAGAGATTGAAAAGGAAAAGAAAACAGAACCTTGGAAAGAAAAATTCTTCGAAAGGTTTTATGGTGAAAAGTAAGTATTGAAGCAAATAAAAGCATTTTTTAATTTTCTTTTAGGAGGAAATGAAAACGTAATTCTCTGCTTCACATAGCATGGTCATTTGCTGTAAAACTTAATAAAGCAGTTATCAATAAAGCAGTCATTCCCCAGTATGAGAAGTTGTGGGTAGAATTACAGAGGTTTGTCTGCACTTGCATTACAATTGCATTTTTTAAAGATTCATCCATAAAAATTCCTTCCAAGGAGAGCTTAAGACACAAGGCCCAAGCATGTGAATATTTTCTAATTATCTTTTAAAAGATAGCATTAGGGCAATTGTCCCCTCATGCAAAATATAAATACAGCTTCTACAGACTAGAAGACCAATAGAGATATTTCTGTAGTATGTTTTTACTTATTTTATTTTTTCTGAGCTAGTTGCAAAATTTCTAAAATCAAATAGTGTTTTTTATTTTTTGACTGAGATGGCCCTTTACTGGAGTAGAATATATGACATAGAAGAAATATTGGCTAGAGATTAAGGCATTAACTAAAGTGTTTCTGAGGTAACAATGCTACTTCTCAGAACCCAGTGCCTTCGACCACGGGGAAATGTACGGAAAACAAGGCAGCAAATGGACAGATCCATTTTAATATTTTATTTTGCACATCCTTGCTAGGTGCTTTCTCCCAGTGTGAATACTATTTCTACACCACTTTATCTTTACATATAATGGAAATTCTAGGGTCTTAATATGGCAAGCTTTCTTATTGTCAGGTGCTTAATTTCTTACTTAACTGCTTTGAGACCTTAATGTAGTCCAGGTGTTGATCCCTTTAGTATCAAAAATATTAATTAGGTTTTTAGATAAGGAACATAATGTCTTTTTGTTATGCATGTCAAGAGAAGAGTGGGTTACCAACCTTTCATGAAGGAGGGGGCTATGTAAGATATTGGCATAGGGCCTTCCACAAGAAGTAGAAGTTTAGTACCAGCAAAGCATGAGCACCTCACTCTAGCTGAAGCCTATTCGTCAGTCAYAGATGACTGTCACATGCACAGAGAATGATAACTCATAATTTTACAGAGCCAGCAGTCCTGCCGAGCTAGCTGAATGCTGGACACTATAATGGTTGGCAGATAATTACTCAGTCTGCAGTGATACATGTCGGTTGGGTTGATAGGTTCCTGACATCAACATTGTTATGCAAAATGTCATATGGCACATTCCCCAGCCCTTTCCCCAGCTTGTGTTGTTTCACTTGCATTCTTCTTCCTGGCTGTTATGTAGGCAGATTCTATTTCTTTGCTGCTTGGCCAGGTTTAAGTGCTTTCTCTCATTGTTTACTGACTGAATGGTAGCTTTTGCTGTAGTTTCCACCTTGTGTAATTTCTCTCACCTTTTTTCACTTTGGTTTTTAAACTTGCTTTGAGTATGATTGGCCTTTGTCTCTTTTCACCTATGTTGATTTGACTGAAGTGGCAGATTTTGAAAGCTTCCTGAGCTATTTCTCACATGCACTGTCTGCAGAATGGATCTCTCTTGCAGTCTAACTCGCTCACTTTATGGTCAATGTGGTATTTTTGCTCTGACTTCAGCTAATTTGATCTTTTAATATTCCACAAATAAATTCAAGTTTCACCTTATACTTAGAGAAGGACCATTAATAGATGCAGAATCTTTGTAAGCATTTTTGCACACTCCCCAGTTCATGGCATTCAAAGGCTTTAGAGTGCTTCTTCCATGTTGGCTCTACATACTATGTTTCTTGTGTTTGCTCTTATCTGTACTCAGGCTGTTTATCATGGGACTCTCAGTTGTAGTTTACTTCCATCCATTTATGTTCTCTTTCCACTTCCTCATGGTTGTTCATTTCTCCTCTCTCTGACTTTCTTTAAAAAACAAAAACTTCATTTTGCAGTCAGTTATCTAGGATCAGCTGATGCATGTTGCCAGAAATACACATTCTTCTGGCTTGTTGCCCCAGCATTGCAAGGGTTATACTCTATTGTTTCAATATATTATTTCTTTTTCCATTCTTGAGAGAGTTATGTGCCAGGATAGTACTGCCAGCTCACTAAATCAAAGCTTGAATTTTGGGTAGACCTCCTCTAAATTTTATTGCTGATTTAATCCTTCATTAATTTTTTTTTTTTTCCTCTGGTACTGCTTATCACAGCACTAGAATATCAGCATCCATATATCCTTGAGTAGCTATTTGGTTTTTTTATTTATTTGATGACTGACTGCCCTTACTTTATCAGTTGAATCCTGTCCTTAGCACTTCCACTGATGGCTGTTTACTGCTGTCCTCATATTTTTGTGCTGTTTTGCAAACTTCAGGTGTCTTTTTCTCTAAGGAAGAAGACAGATCAGCTCTTTATCTTGCAATCTGAGATTGCCTTAAACATGCTGATCTTGAGCCTTCTCCTTTTGAAAGCCTTTTTCTTCACTGAAGTATCTTCTTCAAGATAGTATTTCCAATACTGCAAAAAAATGATCAAGATTCAGTACGTGTTCTACTGGTCTTAATCCTGCATTATCTTATTTTTCTTACACTTCTTCCTCTTCAATATGTTACTAGAATGTGTGTATTTGTGTAGTGTCTATGTGACAGTTGCATTCACCTTTATCCTGTCCTTCATTCCTTTGCTGATTTTCATTCCATAAAGATAACTGTCAGGCAATATCTTTTAGTGATGTCAGCCAGCTAGAGAAAATAGACCACTGATTCAGTTTTCAGTAATGCGGTGGATTTCTTTCCCCTCCTCATCTTCCTGAGATAACTTTTGCTCATTTACATAAGGAATTTTAGAGGAAGGAAGTTACTCACCTAAACTTAGGTAAACTAAACTTTACTCACCTAAACTTATAACCTAAACTTAGACTATATAGGGAACCTATAGTCTATATAGAAGAAGGACACATCTGCTGAAATGCATTCAATGTGGGAGATGTAAATTTGCTGTTCTGAATTGCTCTCTAGAGGATCCTTCCTCAGCTTATTGATGGCTTAGGGAGACTTTGTGCATATTAAGTGACTAGTAGTAGGCAATATTAATAATTACCCTGAGAGTGCTTTTTGGGGTACCAGTTCCAGGCTGGGTGTTTGKTTTTTTTTTTTTTTGCATTTGCAGCTATCACTGTAATGCATCTGTTCAGTATTTTTAAAATGCATAACCACAGATTTTGGTTTTTCACATGTTTATTCTGTATTTCCATATACATGGGCCTTTGTGATCTCTGTATCTTCTAGCTGCACATCTACAAGTTATTTTGCTTCCATAATTTCTGAATATTTTTTATGCTCGCTTATTTCCATATTAGTCTTTGTTTTCTGATTAAAATGAGAACAAAGATCAAACTACTTTTAATTAGATTAGAAGATCCTTAAGACCATGAAATTTCTTTTCTGGCCTCCAACCAAGCTTTTGTGTATTTTCTACTATTATGGAATTGATGAGGCACAAAGTCTGCCCGGAAAATCTTACTAAAGATGCTGAACACCTGTACTGTCACTGTCCTTAGAAGGAAATAAGGATGTCAGAGCGCATACATTTTTTAAAATAACCATTTTTTTCAGCCCTTGCCTTTTGTTTTGGTTTGGTTTGTTGTGGGTTTTTTTTTAAATTCTGTTGAAGTGTCTTTTTAGCTCCTTAAGAATGTTAACCTTCTTTTTAATTATAGTGAAATCAGATGAATAGTATATACATAGCTCTGTTTATTTAGAAATAGTTTTTATCTTAAATGAAGTATTTAGTTTGTTGAAAGAATGGAGCAAAAACACACAAGCTGTCAGCTGAGATCTTTATAATTGACTCTTGAGTTGTAAAATGAGGCTGAAGTGGAGTTATTTTAATTTTCATCATAAATTTGAAATGACTGTCAAATTACAAAACTGAAAGGCATGCTTTGCCTTATTAGTTTTAGGTGCAGCTTTTTCTTTAAAAAGTGTAGCATTTAAGCCATATTGCTGACTTGTGTTGACCCTGAATGCAGATGTAGGAGGAAAAAAGGGATTTCCTTTAGAACTGTTACGGATGGAAGAAGATATAGTTGTGCATTTTCATGCTATACTAGTATTGCAGTGTTGGGCTGCTATTTAAAAAAAAAAACAAAAAAACAAAAAAAAAACCAAAAAAAACCACAGAAATTTAAACAGAGTATGAGTAGTGGTGAATTTGTGTAGCTTGCATTTTTGTTTCATTGAAGTGCCGGATAGTTAAATAATGAATAATAGTTTACTTATTTAAAAAATGATTAAGTTTTTTAACACTGCTAAGAAAATCTGGGTAGTTAGGTTTCCAACATATATAAAACTGTATATAAACTAGTCTGGCACCACTTAACCAAACCACTATTTTAAACTGGAAAATATGTCCTTTTTGTAAATAAAAGATGTGGGTGAGAAAGACGATCCTGTTCCTTTATCATCTCTGTGATGAAAAGACCTTCTTAATTTGTGTGTTTTTATTTAGATTGGGATTGTCAAGAGGGGAATCAGTGAAACTCACTGCAGTGCAGAACAATGATGAAGATGAAAGCAATTCTTCGTGTGGATCTTCTGGCACATCTGGTCTTTCTAAGCAAGCAACCTTTGAGGACCAAGAAGGGAAAGGTGTTAAAATTCCACCTTTACCAGAGAGAGATTATTGTCCATCTCTTTGTAGTATGGAACAGGTTCCTGTCAAGGATCTAACCGCAGACTCAGAGGATATACTGATACCTGAAGAATCAATCATTCAGGAGGAGATTGCTGAAGAGGTCGAGACAAGTATTTGTGAATGCCAAGAGGAGAACCATAAAACAGAACATGAGTTTTCTGAGGAGTCAGTAAGTCCAGCTGGCACAAATGAGGAAACAGAGGCAGTACAGCTTGCAGACTGCACTGAGTCCTGTGTCRTGATGAATGATGTAACTGATACTGTATCTCACATTGAAATTAAAGTGGAGTTGAAGTCAGAATGCCCTCAGGAGGAGATGTCAGTTGTGATAGATCAGCTGGAGGATTGCGTATCACCAGCACGATCAGCTTCATCCACAAACTCTGTCAGTGATACAGCAGAGAAGGATACTGAGTCTGCAAAAGAGCTAATTGCACCAGAAATGCAAAATGCTGCTCTGGAAGGCTCCTTATTCACTGGTGGAGGCATTGCAGTGGACATGGAGCTTCAAAGTGACCCTGAGGAACAGTTGTCTGAGAATGCTTGTATTTCTGAAACTTCCTTTTCTTCTGGAAGTCCAGAAGGACCGTGTGTTTGTATTGCCTCTCCTGGAGGAGACACTCAGTCGACTTCAGAGGAACCCTGTACTCCAGCATCTCTTGAAACAGCTTGCTCATCTGAAGTGTCCAGTACTGAAAACATTGAAGGTGATATTCAGCAAAAGGCCAGTGATGAAAACTTGCACACACCTTTAATGTCGGAAATCTCTCCAATGTCCACCTCACCTGTAACCTCAGAAGCATCTCTGATGTCAAATTTACCTTTAACATCAGAGGCATCACCAGCTTCTAATTTACCTTTAACATCAGAAACCTCTCCAATGTCTGATTTGCCTTTAACATCAGAAACATCTTCAGTATCTTCTGTTCTAACTTCTGAAGCATCCGTGGCAAATAGTTTGCCTCTTCCATCAGAAGCATCTCCAGTTTCTAATTCCCTAAGCAATGAAAGACTTATTCTGCAACAAAGGAAATCACCGTGTTTGTTGGAAGACTCMCTTCCCACTTTGAAAGAAGAAAGTTCTGCCATTCCTAAAGTTGTTCAAGAAGAGAATCTTGTTGTTCAGCCAAAGCAACTTCAGAGTGCCCCTGAAAATCTGAAAGTTGGTCCACTAACAATTATACCTGATACTTCAGTACTGGAAGAGGCCCAAAGCAAAAACCTCAGTCATCAGCCATGTAAGTCACATTCTGAAATTGAGAAATCCTACATTGCATCCATCCCAGAACACTCTCCTCCAGAGGTGATCAAAATTAAAAATCACAGTGTTCAGCAAAGAGGTGACAGGAAAGGTACACTCTTGCCATCAGAGGTAGCTGTCTTACCAGAAGGATCAGTAGGCAAAAATATTGAATTGCTTCCATCAAAGCCACATGATAAACTATATACCTCATCTCTGGAGAAGGCTACATTCTCTGAAGTGTGCAGAAGTAAATCTCACAAGCTAACAGGGAGCACCCAAAGCCGTCTAGAGAGTTCGCATTCTTCCAAGTCATTAGAACCCACAAAGTCACCTGAAGTGAGGAATGAAAGTAGAGACCCGGAGATCCCAAAGAGGAAAACAGCAGAACAGCACAGTTTTGGAATCTGCAAAGAGAAGAGAGCTAGAATAGATGATGATCAGCCTCGTAGCGCTTCGTCAACGAGTCCATCTGATAAAGATCAGCCACCCAGAGAAGAACCCCGAGTTCCACCTCTTAAGGTAATGAATAAGCAGGCTGACTTGGAAACTAAAGGTTTATTATTTCCCTCCTACTGACTGCATGCAGACACAGTGCATGGTGTATTTTTTGTGAAGGTGTGAGGGGTGTTAGTACCGATGGTTTCACTTTACTATTACATTCCTACCATGCCAAATTACTTCTGATATGAATATACCTATAGTTGTTCAGTCAGGGTCTTTGCTACAAAATTGCTTTTGTGTGAGGGAAAGTTTTCCAGRATCTATGGCTTAATCTAATTCAAGAGCTTCCCCATCATTTACACAGTGGTACTTGTTTTTCTAATTGCTCAACTGTATTACCCGCTTGTTTTTCTGCGGATGATTTCTCCAGCAAGCATGAATAATAAATGTTACCATAACCAATAATAAGAAAAACAACCAGTGCCTTAATCCACCAAGAGAACCTAGAGTCAGAATAGTTGGAGATCCCTTTGCAAGCGCAGGACTTGGGGTAGGCTGAGGTATAAAATTTCCCTGTAGAATTAATTGGAAACAGAGACCTGGCTATCAGGGGGAAGTGTCTAACTGGTGTATGTATAGATATCTTTCTTAATGGCAAAGCAAAAGGTAAAAAAGATACACCAACTAAGCAAACACTTTTATGTTTATCATTCTGCTATGTAAGAAAGTAAATTCCAGTTGAAAGCTTTTTTTTTCTAACAGAAGGATCTATAGATTTAGTTATATATAGGCTCAGCGTTTTGACCCTTTTAATTTTGTACATGATGACATCAGCCAAGTTTTAGATCCAATTTGCTGAACTTAAGCCATTGACTTTGCAATACTAGTTCCTGATTATTCAGAAATGCCCTTTTCTGCATTTATTTTTAACTGCTGCAATCACTGAACATTTTAATATGGCCAGGAGGGCAAATAGGCTAACTGTTTTAATCACTAGTGCGGCAGCATATTTCAACTAATTTATCTTTATGAGCAGTGATGCAATTGGAAGTTAGCCCATTCTGAATTTAGTGATATTCTTTCATATTTGGAAGGTTTCTATCTAGCCTAATAAATTCTAATCACTCTCTAAGCACAAAGGAAAATAGATCACCAGGGAATAAAAAAAGTCATGACTATAATAATGAAAATAATCAAAAACTTAGAGCTTTAGCAGTTCTGGTGATGCAAAGTGGAAACTGAAAAAAGTTGCTACTGAAACAGAAAGCAAAATGTTTTGAAGTAATTGTGAGTTTGTGATATTCTTTAAAATATGTTCATGTAAATGTTAAAGCTTCACAATATTAAGCATGAGTGTTATTTATAAGCCAAGAATGTAACTGCTAGGGTAAGTGAAGTATTCCAGCCCTCCAGACCACCATAGAGTTGTATGATTATATAAATGGTTATATATTATAATACCATCTTAATATTGATTTCCACTGATCTTTTATGGAAAATCAGATGCTGTCAGTCTTGCACAGTCTTAAGAATTGAATCTCCTGGAAGCCTCCAGCCAGTGAATGAGAATACTGAAATGTTGGGAGTCATTTGGAAAAATAATTTTGGAGAATCAATTCTAGTATGTTTTTTGTATAACAAATATTTGGCTCTTGGGTAACCTCACCAACAAACCTCTACCCTTTGGAACTAAAAGAGGAAAAAGAACCCTAGTTCTCCTAAATCATTCTGCTATATGGCTATCACTTCCCATCATACCTTTTGACTAATTTTTCTACAAATACTACCTAGTTTTCTTCTCAGTGCCGTTCAGAAGAGAAGTGACAGCGTTAACCACTAAGTCCTATTACTATGGACAGCCGGTAAACATATGTCCCTTTTAAGAAATTGAAATGTTTCTTTGCCAACCTTTGGGTATTGTGAGAGAGTGTATGAGTTACAAAGTGGTCCCAGGACTTTTAATCTCTAATCTTGAAAACAGATGTGCCTAATTGGAAACATACTAATAATCACAGTGATTTTACAGGTTATTGTTTCGCTTAAAGTTTTAGGTATTTAAAACTTTAATATTTGCATTTTTAATATTTGTAAGTTTGAGGATTTCATTTTTGAAATGCAGTAGTGTAGGAGGTATCCCAGGGATGTACTAAAGCGAGTCTTAAAATTGCGAGTGAGGAAGGGAAGGGCGTATCCTTTGGTGATTCACTTCTTTTATACCACTACTCTGAAGTGCTCTGTGGTGTAACATGAAAAACGGGCTCAGTGRAGACACTGCTACATCCTATCTAAAGGCAAGATTTGTTGTCTGGTATATAAGCAAAAGACAGGCTGTTCCTAATGTCTTAGTCATTGGAGACCAAGGAGCAAAAGCACTACATGATCGTTATTTTTTCACACATTTGCAGCAAGTGCTTAGTCATAGGCTCTTTTCCAGTATCACTGCACTAGGCTTGTTGATCTTCTCAGTTAGATACACTGCATATAAAACGGGTCTGACAAATTGTATCAGATAAGCATCATGTTGTCATCCAGTTTGATCTTTTTTCCTGTCAGAAAGATCAATGTGAGTAGGCTAACACAGGTGTCAGTTATTCATGCTGGAGGATGATAAAATACTGAAGTGTAAATATCATTAATTTTAGCATTTTTCTGTCCAGCTGCCCTGAACGGTAATTCCTTTCCTTACCTTTCTCTGACCCTTTAAGAGACAGCTGGTGATTTTGGCGAGTCGATGATCTCATTAAAATTACTGGTTTTTTTCTTTCTTTAGATTCAGCTTTCAAAAATTGGACCACCTTTTATCATCAAGAGCCAACCTGTTTCTAAACCAGAACCTCGAGTTTCCCCAAGTACATCGGTCAGCAGTGGGAGAAACACTGGGGCTAGAACTCTTGCAGATATCAAAGCAAGAGCTCAGCAAGCAAGAGCCCAAAGAGAAGCTGCAGCTGCAGCAGCCGTGGCAGCAGCTGCGAGCATAGTCTCTGGAGCAATGGGGACCCCATGCGAAAGTGGGAAGACAAGAACACTGGCACACATCAAGGAGCAAACAAAGGCCAAGCTATTTGCAAAGCATCAAGCCAGAGCTCATTTACTTCAGACTAATAAAGAATCAAAGTCGCAGTTCAGCTCAAAGGAAAGTACCTCATCTCTGGAGATACCAACTTCTACTGAGACAAAGATTGAAGGTTCTACCGGTGTCATTATAGTTAATCCTAACTGCAGGTCCCCTAGCAACAAGTCTGCTCATCACCGTGAGACTACCACTTTATTGCAGCAGTCACTTAACACAGCTACATTACCAGAAACTGCTACTGAGATATCTGTGCACAGTTCTGATGAAAATATACCTATGCCACAATTGTGTGAGAAAATTATTTCATCTACCTCTACTGAAAGTAACAGTGTGCCAGTGCTTTATAATAAAAGTTCCGTCTCTGTGTCTGTTTGCAGCACTACTATGTCTGGAGCAATTAAAGAACTTTCTTTTGCAAGTTCTGTTGATAAATCCTCTGTTTTAATGTCTGTTGACAGTGCAAACACAGCAGTTTCAGCTTGTAATATAAATATGCTGAAAACCATCCAAGGGGCTGATACTCCGTGCATAACCGTTGGACCAAAATGTATTGGTAACAGTAATGTACCAGTCTCCATAGACAATACGGTCTTACCAAATGCCATCGATGACAAAAGGTTGCCAATACCAAGTAGCAATGCAAATAATGCAGTCTCCAGTCATTATGCCACTGTGCCAGCTTCATCTATTGCAAATAATTTGCCAAATCATCTCTCTGGTAGTTCTGTACTGATTCCCCCAGTGGGGACTACCAACAGATTTTCTTCTGATAAGATAGCCATAACTGGGTGTAACGAGCAAGGCACTGTCTCCATTCACACTACCGTTAGGTCAGCTTTAAGTTGCAGTGAGGCCCTTGCAGTAGCAGATTCTGTTGCAAGRCCTCCCATTTCAATGTTTACTGGTAACATGGTGACAATAAGCTCTTATGATAATGCTACTAAATTAAATGCTGATCTGTTAGAAAAAAGCTCTGGAKCACGAAACCGAATGGATCTCTCTGGTAAATCTCAGCCAGTGAGCTTTACACAAACTGCCATGAATAGGTCTATACCTTGCAAAGTCATTGTTGACCACACTACAAATCTGAATTCCAGTCTGTCACTTTCTTCTTCTATTGAAAATGCAGAGAACAGCATTGACCTGCAGAACAGGCCTGTAAGGACAGAAGCTGCCTTACAAAGTATAGCCTGTCCTCAGGTGTCTGTCATAAGCAGGCCTGAAGTGGTCTCTAATGAAAGCCTTGAGCACAGTTCCAACTTTATCACCATTACAGCAAAGCAAGACAGCAAGAACTTGCAGGCAGGTTGTTCAAGTCTTCGAGAAGTGCCTCTTGCTCCTCAAGATAAATTAATTGAGGTGGTTACTCCCAGCCAAGGTTTTGCTGAGCAATTAAGAGGTCCTTCAGCATTTAAAAATGAAGCAGATGCTGCCTGTGCCAATCAGTATAACACTAACAATAGAATTTGTTGGCATGATGAAGAGGCAATGAGTACAGACCAGCCAGTGGTCAGTCATCTTAATTCTGGTAAGCATAAGGAATACGCAGAGCAAAACTGCTTAAAAAATGTCAAAACTGAACCTTCCAGTTACACGCAAATGTCAGAACTGCAATCCAGGAGTCTTTTGACGAGCATTGCTGTTCCTGTTAAATCGGAGACTAATGAGTCTGACAAGTGCTTCAGGATGGACACTGAGGATTTTACAGGACCTGAAATGCCTGCCCAGAATGCAGAAATAGCCACGAGTGCGCAGCCGCCGCAGACCTCCAAGACATCCATTGCGGACTCCATGGAAGACTCCCTGTCCCTGACAACAGAAACCCTAAAGAGAGTTACCAGTGCCGGGGGCTCTAGCTGTCGCTTGTCGTCAGTGGAGGCCAACAATCCTTTAGTGACACAGTTACTGCAAGGCAATCTGCCTTTAGAGAAAGTGCTGCCGCAGCCCAGATCAGGAGCCAAACTAGAAATTAACAGGCTTCCCTTGCCTTTGCAAACTACCTCAGTATGTAAAACAGCAGTGTCCGAGAGAAATATTGTTGAACATCCTTCCAACTCTCCTAATCCAGATGGTAAAGGATTTACAGCAGGCAGCATAGCCCCGCTACAAATCAGAAAGCGTGAAAACCATCCGAAAAAGAGGATGGCCAGGACTGTAGGGGAACATGCTCAAATTAAATGTGAGCCTGGGAAGGTGTCAATGGACACAGATGTTAAAGTGGCTCCTTGTGTAATTAGTTCCAGCATGAATCAGCTAGGGCATGGTCAGCCATTTAAGCAGGAGTGGCTGAACAAACATGCCATTCAGAGCCGAATCGCTCACAGCCCAGAGATCAAGCAGCAGAAGAGGCCGTTGCCTTCATGCAGTTTCCAGCAGAGCTTATTTCACATTGATAAAAATGGCAGCTTTCATGCAGAAGCTAGTACCTCACATAGACAGCATTTTTACCAAATGTCCATGGCTGCAAGAGGCCCCATTCCTACGGCAGCTTTGTTGCAAACTACTTCAAAAGGCCCACCTGGCTGCAACGCATTTGCTTTTAGCAGACACCTGGAACAGAAGAGCTTGGGAGATGTGAATATTTCTACAGCAGCTCACCAGCTGAGGCTAGGAAGTGTGTTTTCCCCTAATATTCAAATTAAGGAAGGTGATGATGTTGCCAGTGCCTCTCAAACTCTGCAGAGTAAAACGTTAGTGCACCCCCCTCCTCCCCCTCCGCCGCTGCCACCTCCTCCCCCTCCTCACCCCAATGCAGAAGTCCCCTCTGATCAAAAACAACCGACAGTTACTATGGAAACCACTAAGAGACTTAGTTGGCCTCAGCCAGCAAGCATCTGTAGCAATATAAAATCCGAACCTATTTCTTTTGAGGAAGGTTTAAGCAGCAGCTGCGAACTGGGCATGAAACAAGTTTCCTATGATCAGAACGAAGTGAAAGAACAGTTAAAAGCATTTGCATTAAAAAATGCAGATTTCTCTTCCTATTTACTTTCTGAGCCACAGAAGCCTTTTACCCAACTTGCTGCCCAGAAAATACAGACGCAGCACCCACAGCAGCAGCAGCAGCAGCTCTGTGGAAATTATCCAACAATACACTTCGGTAGCACAAGCTTCAAAAGGGCAGCATCTGCAATTGAGAAATCGATTGGGATTTTAGGAAGTGGCTCAAACACTGCCACAGGCCTGTCTAACCAGAACGCGCAGATCCCGGTTCAGAAATTTGCTGACAGTAGCAATGCCGATGAACTGGAACTGAAATGCTCGTGCAGGCTGAAAGCCATGATCGTGTGCAAAGGCTGCGGAGCCTTCTGTCATGATGACTGCATAGGGCCTTCCAAACTGTGTGTAGCTTGTCTGGTTGTGCGGTAGGAACTGAATCAAAGATGCAGTATCCCTTATCAGCGTGGGAGAGCAGGACAAAGGAACGGAGAAATGGGAACGGTTTAGGCCACTAATGGTTTGCAATTAGTTGATTGATTTTTTTAATCGTTTTTTTTTCTTCCATATGGTGCTTTCAGAATTTAGTTATTCCTGCCTGAGTGCCATTTTCTGGGAAGAAGAGGAAACCTGTAAAAGTATTTTAAGAAAAAAAGATAATGTTACTGAAGCTTCTATGAGCTCTCTTGCTGTGCTAAAAAAAAAGAAGGCATTAATGCATGTCATTTGTAGCTTCTATTTATTTGCACAAAGTGCAGCACGTTTTTTTCTCCACTTTTTGATGGTTGATACAAGCTGCAGGTTAAAGATCAGTGGAAGAATAACTCTGCAAGAAGTGGAGTAACTATGCAGAATGAATAACACACTGAGTAGCAACTGTTTTGAGTGGGGTAGTGGCAAGGTGCGGGGTATTGGCCATCGTACCTTCCAACTCGGTTTGCAGTTTTTCTGCTGACAGGATTATTTTCTTCAATTGACTTTCACTATCTAGGGCTAAAATATAGTCACTTCACCTAGCAAAAAAAAAAAAAAAAAAAAAAAAAGAGAGGAATTTAGTTTGTTAGAGGAGTTTCCTTACATGCCTGCCAGGGACTATGGAACTCAAATCTTACTCATCATCTCTTCCTGTTGATTCCTTGAGAAAGATTTGTATATGCAATGGGTTAGTGGGACCAACACTGGAATCCCATTGGCTTCAGTAGATTCTGGAGAAAGTAACTTCTCTACTGGGGATTAGAAACCTGTTTTCTCTTCCTGTTTCCCACACAAATATTCTGTCTCTCTAATCTGTCCACTTGGTTTGTTAGTCCCAAATATATATATAATATAGGGTCAGACTTATGTAATAGGTTCTGGATGTTTTAGCCTTGCCATGGCCTAAAAATTATGCATTCTTATGATGAATGAATAAGGAAATATTCTAATTGCATATTGGTTGAATATTAGATTATCAGTTGTTTCTCCTCCTATGTGAGTTACTCTATTTAAATAACATCTCAGAGTTTTGCCATTTAAACTAATTCTTAGAATTACTTACAACACTGACATTTTTTTTCTCAAAGGAATTCAGACCCCTTACTCTACCTTTTAGAAATTTGGAAGCAAAAAGGCATTTTTAAAAGGGATACTGCATCTTTAAAGTAACCTTCAGTATTTATCCAGTACTGTATTTACATTTAGGACTATAGCTGCATTCCAGATGCGCTAGCCATCATAACAGCAGAGAAGAAAAACGATAATTTTGGGGCCCTATTCACCTAAAAGGAAAATATTATAAAGGGATAAAGCACATGCAGTTGCTGGGGAGATGAACATACCTTGGGCTTTTTTACTCCAAGAACACAAAATGTGGAGTGCAAGTCATCCATCTGCCAATATGTGGTTGGGTCTGCCCAAATGTCAGCATCAGAGAGAAATGTTATTTCTACCATTACAGTAGAACCTCACTAATCCAAAGACTTTACAGTCTGCTCAAGAAAACCGATTTTCCTTCCACAGTTTTCAGAGAGCAAGGTAGTAAGAATGTGTGAGATGTAATACTGCTTGGATTTCATCACGCATCTACTGTTGCATTCTGAAATATTAATGTGAATGGTAGAACTACATCTAGGAAATAAAAAGTATACTACTTTTTACACTATACTTTTTTTATATTATCTTTGTTTACATACTTATTCATAAGCTGTAACTGGTCTCCCTGACATGGGTGCATATTAGTGAGGTTCTACTGAATGGAGGAACCACATTTACTTCCTTGTGGGACCATTTTCACAAACATGATAAATGCCATTTATTGTCTTAAAAGTGAGCTAGAATATCTACAGCATACATTCCTGTCATAGGAAGCTCTATGGTGCACCTTGATGTTCTCTTTTATTGTGATTAGCAACATACCGATATTATTTTTGACACTGTGTGGTACAAAGGCCATTTATAATTACACTAACAAATTTGTTGCTGATACAATAATATATTTTTTCTATACAAAAGTGCTCCTTAATATGACATGTGAGTTAAGAAACGGCTTCTCAGCACTTTCAGATCTTCTGGTAGGAAAATAAGCCAGCCAAGCAAAAACCTAAAAGTAACTGCATGAAAATCAGTATCCAGTGCTACGCCAGCTGCTGGCAAAACAGTGACTGGAAAATACTCATGAGTAAGCATGAGTGTAGTCAGTTAATGCATATCAAATTCGTATCTGAGGAGCCTTTGTATCGGAATTGTATGGCATTGTGTTTATACTTGGTAGAGGTAGGATACTTCTATTTAAAATAAAGAGAGCAACCAGTCTTAGACTTCTAATAACCTATGTTTATATAAGCCTGCTGGGAATCTTTATTTCTAGCTCAGGTTTTCCTGTCCACAGCACATAAGTCAATATTTGTTTGTACTTGGCATCTTGAAATACTTCTTGTATTGACTGACATAATACAGAAATAAATTCCGGCCACAAAATAGTTTTACTTTGTTTGAAGGATAAGAATGTGACTAATGTGGTAGGTAACTCATTCATGTCATATTGTCATTTTTGTATCAGGATTGCAACTTGCATGTGTGAGGTCATGATAAAATGTTATTTAAAATGGCATTAGACTGGATGGTGCTATGTTATATTACACAACCGACCAAACTCTTCCATAGTGCAGTTCCGTTCCTTTCATTCTTGAGTCATTGGATTTGCACCAGGAATAAATTTGACCAATTAGTTAGCAACAGTCATGAAGTGTTGTTACAGGCTATAGTTTTAGGATATTAAAATACTCAAAAGCAACTGCGGTGATACAGGAGCCTGACTGGATCCTAGTCTGACTGAAAACCTTACTTGGATTCTGGTATCACACAAATGCCTGGGGGAGAGTGACCCTTGGTCTCCAGTAAGAACACAATCACATTTAGAGGTTAATTTTGAATGACTTCTTTTTTTGTTTAATTGTCCAGGTTTCAGGCCCAATGTCATTGTGTTTTCTAATGACCATGCAGTTCGCACCGTGGGGTGTTAATAGTTTATGCACTGAAAAGTGGTGAAAGAATTGCTTAAGAACACACTGCTCTGTGTTTGCGTGTAGGTATGTATGTGTCCCAATGTCCAGCATGTATAATTTACCTTTTCTTTTTTAAAATCTCCAAAATTGTTCCCCCACTCCTACCCCTGGAGCAGCACTTTTGGGTGAGAGGGAGAAACACTCTTTTTTTCTTTCCTCCCTCTTTATTGTTTTAATTGCATACCTGTGAGATATGCAGATAACGTTAGGGCATTTGCAGTGTGTGTGTTTGTGTGTTTCTGTTCTGAACTGATTTTCCAAGCAGAAACTCCCTTTGAAATAATGTTTAAAAATAATAATTAAGAAATGGTGAACTGGATGCTCCCTGTTTGCATTTTATTTATCTGCTGAGGTCTAGTAGATGAAATAGCATTTAAAAGACAAAAATAAAGGTTGAGCCATAAAGCAAAAGGTATATTCTCTGTACTATAGACTTTCTTCTTGAGGGTGGTGCATGTTGTCAGGGTAAGCTACAGAATGTGCAGATGGTTTTTCAGGGCCCTGCAGTTCCTTGCACAGTTTTTAAGCTGGTGCATATGGTGCTTTATAATGCAATTTCTGAAGTAAAATTACCTTATGCTGCACCCCCTTCCCCTTATAAACACACGCACAATTTCAGAATCGTTATTGTAGCCTCTGGTTTAGCAGTTTCTCCAAGGTGTGGTGAAGTACCAGGATAAACACTCAAGATGAGCTGAGAAGTGTCACCGAAAGGGATCATTTTAGCTGACACACGTGAACGGCCCTGCTCTGAACACTGAATGACTTCTGCAGGCTCCTGGCAGCAGCACAGCGGTTCGTCTTCTGTGGCTCTGCAGAACACTGGGGGGGAAGCAACAAAATATTCAGTGGATTTATCATGGACCTGTGTAGCTAAATGTTTCTGAATCTATGAAATCCTGTTGTCTTCGGTCATCATGCTTTGTCACTGTAAAACCAACGGAAAAAAAAAGCATTTTTTAGTCTAATTTAAGGAGCTGCTTCTTTTATAGCACATAATATTTCGCTTTGTACTATATTTGATAGTTAAAGAATAATTTAGTCCGTAGAATAACTTTGTTGTATTTGTACTGTTCATGAATGTTACAAGAAAAGTGCTTTACTTTGTTGCCATAATTCTCTTGTACTGCTGTAAAATATTTTTTTCTGCTTTACGGAAACTTAACTCGATTCACATTTTCAGTACAGGGTTTTTTGTGTGTATTTTTTTTGTCAGTATTCTGAATGTTTACATCTGTTCGACATTAGCCATTCTATGCCTTTATGGGGCAGTATTACTCCTGCAGTATAACAGCAATGTGAAATCCACTCATACCTAACATGCATGAGAAATACAGATTTATTGGGGAGATCCCTAACGTGCATAGATATTTTTTCTATCCTCATTCAGTGAAGTAAATACCCTCCTTCAGTCCTCTACCAAAGAAAATATTATTCCCACAGGACAAGCTCGGAAAGTGGTTCTCTGAATCTTCAGAAGGGGGTGTAGTTGGTTTCAGCATGATTGCTACAGTTTAATGCTGTTATGCTTTGCTTTGTTACTCCACCAGACGTGACTGGGTGAAACAAGCATTTTAGCAATTTTTTGTTTCGAGACAGTGTTTTGTTTAGAATTCAGGGATCATGCTTTCTTTAACGGTGCTGTTTGTTKTTTTTTTTTTTTAGAAAACAACATCTTGTTGCCTACAGAAATGACCATTCACAAAACCATAAATTAAATAARATAATTTGTCTTCATAACTTCTCTCTTCTTCCTTTCCTTTTCCCCTTCCCTATCCCTTGAAAATAACAATTTGGGCTTCAATATTAAAATATTCTGAAAAAAAAATAAAGAGATAAAATAATACTTGTCATTTGTTTATTTATTTTATGTTCAATGTCTTAGGCAGGAGATCCTGCTTGTGCACATCCATTGTATGTACAGGTTGATGAAATAGAAATGTGAAAGAAAAATCGGTCCTTTGTAAAGGACTTTTAAATGACGATGATGTAAGACAGTCTGAATGACTTCTGATACTCAAGTATTAATCATCTTATACTAGTAAAATAAAACTAGGTGTGGTATATTGAGTTGTTGTAAGTAGAATAGTTTGTGGATGAAAGCGATTATATTGCTTTGGGTAGTTAATGCCGGGTGTATTTTAGTACTTTGCCTCCGTCTGCAACCCTGTCCAGAACATGCTTAACAGCTCCACATCCAGGCATGCACCTCCATCATTTCCCATCCCCACAGCAGAAGAAATTAAATGTCCATAGTACATGAAAGGCTACCAGTCCAAGTTATGGTCCTCAAACCAGCTATCCTTTGAAGTCTGGAAGGCCTTCCTGAAATGGAAATTCAGTAGCCATTACATTAAAAATAAGTTTTAAAAAGGTTTTCAGCGTTCTACCCTGCAACGAGAGCTTTGGGTGCTGGTGGTTAGGGTGAAAGTGTTAGAGGGTGGGCAACAAATAGCTTCTTCATAGGCCTGCTCAGAAATACCAGGACAGTGTGTCTTAAACACCATCTTTTGTCCAGCCTCCTATCGTTATTATATCAGTTGTGGTACCATCTGAGCATCTTGTTAGCAGCGCATGGCAGCCCCTTCTGCCAAAATCTGTCCAAATCCAGAAAGCAGACAGTGCCACCCTATGTAGTTTATAATCCGATGACCTTTTTTTCATACCCAGTACCCACCTGGCAAACTCCCTCAGCTAGTACTGTCATGCAGATTATTTTAACTTGTTAAGTTCTGCTTAGATATTTGTCTTTGCATAGGGCTGTACAAAATCAGGGACCAGCTCTGCTTCTGACAGCAATAGCTTTTCAAGCTAATTTCTTTTCACAAGTTTTCATCTAAGCAATGGAATGCAAATCAGTTTCTTAAATCTGTACTAGCTAAATATTAACTTTTGTCCTTTTCCTTCTTTTTTCTCTTTAAAACCTGTAAAATATTTCTGCACATTTTTATTCAATCTTAAAAAATAAATATTTGGCTTTTCTGTGATGTTTTCTAAGGACCTTATAACTATTAGTAAGTTAAGCCTTGTGATTTCTTTTAAGTCCGTGTGCTCACCTTAGGTCAGCCCGGACTGACAGGTCGGTTCAGCCGGCAGATGGCATCAGGCGAAACCAGGCTGCTGTGGCCTCTTAGCACAGAGAAAACCAACCAGGAATACGCAGGGTTTCTGGGTTTATCTTTCTTCAGTGTGGAGCTTTAGTTGTAATGAAAACAAGCCCTCCTTCCCCCCCAGTCCTGGAACTTGGCTTTCAATAGAAATGATGCCCTGAAGCTCACATCATCCTTTCCTGCACTTGGCACTCTCTGAGTAGCGCAGTCTATGGAAGTGAAGTACTGATACACTGGAAAAAATTCTTCCCCAGGCCAGAGCCAGGGCTTTTTTTTTTTCCCCTGCTGTTTTCTTTGCCATTCGTGGATGAAGAGAGACAGCAACACAGCTCTTTGTATCGAGGCGCTTCACAAATAAACATGAAGGTATTATCACTGCTTGGTGTGCTGTTATCAAGCCTGGCCTTTGTCAGATGTCATAACTTGCAGTTGAAGGACCACCAAACAGCGATACCTKTGTACACCACCACCTTGGAGAGAGCTTTCCATGATAAGGAAGGTAGATGGAGTCACAGGCACCGATACCTGCTGGTACCTGCTTGTGGAGACGGAGTACGTTATCAGTTTTTATGGAAACTGAGCTAGACATAGATCTAAAGCAGCATTTGTTGAGATGATTCAGACTCCTGGACACTGGTACTGTACAAATACACAATAGACACTGATGAGAGGAGTTTGTTCTCTCTATCTCAGTTAAATGACAACCGTTTACTTTTAAGTACTGTAAGTTCGTGCTCCCAGTGTGGGAGGTGCCTATTGACTCACCAGCAGTGATGAAGTCAACAGTTGTTTCACATATCCATTGGGGAAAAATACCTGGATTGTACTTTWTGGAAGCTGTTGACACCCTGGATAAATGTGAATTTCTGTGTACAGGTCACCCTTCTGAAGCCCTTCTGTTCTGTGTCCTTTGTCCTGGTCTTGTAGAGCTTAGTTCAGCCTTCAGAGTCTTATCTCCATGTCTTTCCAACAAACAGCTGAGAGCATTCTTCCAATATCTCTGAGCATCCTCGTGCATCTACCACCAGGGCAGAGGACAGTTTAAGATCCCAGATAGAAAAAGCACATCTGAAAATAAGCTGAATATATTGGATAAATGACGTCTAGTAATGGGAAATATGGTTAAGTAAATAAGTTACTGTTGATATTAATGTAAAGGAGAAGGTACGTTTTTTTAAATATTTAGCCTTGCTGTAAAGAGCCTTATTTGCTTCTGATTCTTTCCCAACTGCTCAGATCCATCCTGCAAATCACTTTTTCATGCTCCCTGATTGTCAACTCTCAGCCCAACATCCATCGCGCAGAATCTTTACTACTGATRTGTGCATTTCTGGCTTTTAAAGGAGCAAATGGTGGAGATGGCGGAGAGACTTGTACACTGTGCCTCATCCTTCACTCATTTACTTASGCATTGTGCAGCATGGTATGGAGTCTTTGAGGGAAAGCATAAAATTAGCTATGAAAAGACAATAATCCTAACATATGTTCCTTGACTTCCTTTAGGTTATTGAGTGGAAAAGTCCAAGCCTCGGGTTTTTTAATGTGTGAGCAGGAGCTGACCCATAGCAGTCCGAATAGACCATAGTCCTGGGTTCCATCCAGAAGTGAGCATTTACAGTTCAACAAGTCCAAATAAATGATCTCAGAGTATTAGGAAAACACAGCCAACACAGATAGTCTGTAACTGAAAAGAAGCATGGATAAGGAGAGAGTCAGCATAAGACTAGTGAAAAAGAAGTTTAGTTATGTTTTTGGAGCAAGTGATCCTGCCAATTGTTTTAAAATTTCAGTATCTGTATAGAATTGCAAATATTAAGCACATCTTCTGTAGCTCTGAATGGGGAGAGAAATTTAAATATTTAAGGAAAAACAGATCCACAGCTGGTTGATAGTATAAAATTACAAAATTTGATGGCTAGGTTCTTAAAAATAACTGTTTGAAGGTATTTTACAGTATTTCTGGTTAGGAAATTTGAAAGTTACTGCATGCTCAGCATTTTTCAAATTAAGGGTCTTTGTTTTGGTTTCCTGAAATAGGAATTTCAGAGCTATACTTTAGTTTCCTGATTCTAGAAGTCTTTGCTTGCATTGCCAGGCAAGTCTGATTTATGTTCTTGATATGTAAGATAGTTCAAAAAGTAATCTAGAAATACATTCAGTGTCTCCTATTTCTGTTAAGTATGTCATGCTACCTAGAACAGAATTAATCTGAGTGGGGAAAATCTGCATTTGTCTTTTCAGTTCCTTTAAAATCAAAGGAAAGGGCAGTGAAAATAGCCATGCAATTCAAGGGACTTTACTGGACTTGAGGAACAGACCTTCTCCATTCTGCATCTTCAAATTTTTCAGAGAAATAATATCAAGATCTTTATGAAGTGTGTAGGTGACAGTAAAGAGGAATGATATGTGCATCGGTGCCAATGGTGCTTGAATATTTAATAAGAAAGGATTTATAGAGACTTAGGCAGAAAATGAGATGATGCTTGGGAGGAATAGAAAGAAATACGTATGAGGTGTCAGTCACAAGGGGTTCTTCCCTCTGACGTCTGATTGTTAAAATATGGTTAAAAAAAAGATTATACTTGAAGACTGCCAAAGGAGAGTAAGGCATTAGGAAAGTGGGCCATGAAGTATGTTTAAAACAGGATTAAATATTAGGGTATTTCTGACGCTGCAAAATGAAGGCTGATTTTATTCATATAGAATCTGAAAAATAGGATTGCCAGAAATCTGAAGGCCAACTTGTCCCTGCTGTCCCACAGCAAGCTCAGACTGCTGCGGGTGGCGGCGTGCCTCGCCCACGCTGCAGGGCCTCCAGTCAGGGAGACAGCTTGTTTCAGCACTTCACTGTTCTTACAAGTAGAGAGCTTATCCTAATGTTTAACCCAAATCTTCCTTGCTGCTGTTTAAGCCCATTCAGTCTTATCTATGCTTTGCAGACACTGAAAATAACTTTTTCCTTTTCTCTTTCCAGCAGCCTATTAGATAGTTAGGCTGTTAATTTGTCTCTCTTGGTTTTCCATTGTTTAAGCTAAATAATCCTAATATTCAGCCTTTCTTTATAGGTCATGTTTTCCAACCTTTTATTGTTTTCATTGATCTTCTGTGGACTCCCTCCAGTTAGTTCAAATCCTTTTTGCAGCTCAGTTCCCAAGAGTGACTATGTTATCTCAGCTGAGGCCGAGCAGAGAGGTGGGACTGGTTTGCATGTCTTAGAGGCAAAAATTCTGCTCCTGTGTCCCAGAACAGTGTTTGGTTTATCCATGGCCTGTTTGACTCAGGCTCGGGCTGGTCTCAGTAACCCCTGCATCCTTCCCAGTAAAACTGCTTCCACCTGCTTCTTCCCCATTTTGTATCTGAACAGTTAAGTATTTCTAAGTGTAGAATATTCTATTTACCAGCGCTTAGTGCTATCCTAAGCTTTTAAATCATAACTTGAGCTTGTTAAGATCATCTTAAATTCCGATCTTATCCACCAACAAGCTAACAGTATTTCCCAGGTAGGTATCTTCTGCAAATTCAGAAAAACAGGACACAGTATCATCGGATAATTCCTGTTGGAAGGGCGCTCTGTAGGTCATCGAGCCCAGCCTCCCGCTCAGAACTCGCTGTCCCATCACCCAGCTCATTAACTAAGATGCTAGAAGGATCAGTAGCCGTGCCAGAACTGACTCTGCTATGGTTGCTGCGACGACTGTGTGAGAATGGTTTTCCACCCACTTTTGAGTAACAGTTGTGTCTAGAACATATTTTTCCAGTTTACTTATGAAAATGTTGTGGAAGTAGTGCTAAAAGCTTTACTAAAATCGAGACATGACATCTACTGTTCCTCAGCCCATAGTGCCTGTTACTCTGTCATGGAAGGAAGTTAGACTGGTTTGACCCAGCTTTTTGACCAATTCATGTTGACTGTAGCTGGTTTATTTTTTATCTCTGAGGGTGCTTATAAACCATTAACTTGTGCTAGCATTTTTCCAGAGAGTGAAATAAAGCTGGTGATACTAATTCCCTCCACTCCTCCTTCTCCCTCTTTTGAAGCATGGGTGGTTATTATATTTATCCTTCCCCAGTCTTCCTTGCGTCACCCGTTTTCAGGAGTTCTGGAAGATAACTCCTGACGGCCCTGTGACTGAATCAACTACCCCTTCAAGTGCCTTCCAATGACGGCAATTATGCCCACGTCATTTTAAAACATATAGCACATACAAGTGCTCTCTAACCTATTCAAGGTTTGAGAGAGTACCCTTTTGTTTCTGGTACCAATTGTGTTAATTATCTGATTATAATCCACCTTTTTAGGGATGGCTTTCCCTCTCCGTTAAGTAGCTGACCAACTGGCACCTTGGTGTGCCTCTTACTGCTGATGCATTTCAAGAGTGACTTTTTTGTTGTTTTTAACGTCCTTCGCTGGACGAATCTTATTTTGTGCTTGGCCTTTCTGATTTCTCCCTTGTATGCTTGCACTATAGGTTGCCATTTTCTGTGTACTACCTTTCCTCGAGGAAGGAAGTGCTCATGAAAAAAAAGTGTTATTAAAAGTTGTCCTCTGGCTATAGATACCCCTTCTCTGCAGTAAAATTGACTTGCTCCTTCAAAACTTTGGTTGAACTGAAAAAGAAACACAGTCAATAGGGTCATTTTAAACTAAGTATTAAAATACCTATCAACCATTATTAAGAAATTCTAAAAATTAAAAGATCAGATGGATTTCAAGATCTCAAGATCAATACTATACAATATACGAGAGATGAACTATGGCATTAAGATCATAAGGACACATTATGAAGAAAACAGTACTTTGACACAGCATGCTTTTATCAAGCTACAGCTAGTGCTGAAACAAAAAGAGGGCTGTGTGTTGAATATCAGAGAATGAGCTGAAAAACTAACTACAGTAAACCAATGAGGGAATTCATAATGAGCATAATGTCTTATAGTTTAAAAATGGAGAATCTAATAGATTAAATCCATTTTATACACTTTACAAAATATACATTTCAAAGGGCTACTTCACCTGTCATAAAYAGTGAAATAACATTAGCTTCACTTTGTTACCTTGCTACACATTTTGCAGAATTTAGTATTTTTTCCCTGATTTTCTGTGGCTATACAGCTCATAGTTATTTGCCCCAGTGTTAGAAAGTGTAAATGGGTACCAGCTCACAATTATAGTATTTTAGATCAATTTTATGTTTGTTTTATCTGCATAAAGATCTATGTCACTTGTCAAGGAGCGAAAACCTATTATTTCCTCTAATGTAAATACATGGTTTTGAGCCACCTCGTGCAAAAGCATTACAAATGCACAAAGTACAAACTCTTATTTGGGACACACGTATTCAAAGCACGTACACAAGCAAGAAAGAAACCCAGCGGCATTATTTATGTTCTGATTTTTTTGCTTAGAACAGATTGAGATTTGTTTGGAACTGACATGCACATGCAGCAGGACCTCAGATTTGAACATCCAACCAAAGTGCAGCAAACCCCACGCTGCGGCTGCTGCTATCAGCCCGGTGCAGTAATGCCCCCTGTCACTTCGCCAAGAAGCGGCTGTTGCAGAAAATAAATAAATTCTCTATCATTCTACCGAGCAGGAGAGGCCTCAGCTTTGGCAGATGCAGGAGAGTAGAAGAAATAAATGCTAATCAGACATTTAGAAAAGTAAACACTCTTTGTTTGTGCCTCAGAAATAATCCTTCTGCTGGTTGATACAAAATGTTATTAAAGAATATGGGGTTTATACACGTGGGTTTCTTATATTGAAGATTGATGGTATGGAGAAGCAGGTTTAGTATTGCTTAAATGATAGGGTTTTATTAATAATATACTTGGGTTTACATAATACACTTTTCTTAGCTTTTTAAATTAATACTATTTAGTTGTCTGCCTGCTTACACCCTCAAAGTTATTAACATACTTTATACTCATCCTTCCACTGAAAAATGCATGAATTCTCAGTACTCACACTGAAGTAACTGGGAATGCGGCTGCATTACACAGCACAAGCACATGAACTATCCCAAAGTAGGTGGGTGCTACTAATCACCATTACTTCTTAATTATGTATGCATTTGGGTATGTTATGCATATAATTATATCCTAGTTACAGAGCATATCTGCCAGGCAAAGTCCTCTCTTTCTGCTGGAAAGTATTACCCTAGTGTATAGGAGGACCTTGCCCGAAATTTCTTGCTACCCAGCAGGTCATACTGGCTCTATCTAAGCTACTGAGTTACCTGTGCCGGGGAACGCTTGCGAGCTCTCGGGCCGTTTGGCAGAGCCAGCCTCGGGGCTTTCCTGGAATGGTGCTGCTTGGCGCAGGCCAGAACCTCAGCAGAGGATATTCCTACAGTGTATTAGCAGGCATGATCATATTTAAATGCTGGCAAAGGTCCTGGACGCTTCTTAATTTACAATCATAGATGTAGCCATGGTGTCCGTCAAGACATTTAGGATTTATTTCCTGTACATGAGTTGCACAGGTGATGTGTGAAGGCACAAGCACAAAAGGAGTTTGAGATGCATCACTTTTACAGGCATACCTCAGCCATCAGTAAATCTGATRGATCCTGGGCATATCAAACTCGCTGCGTGTGCGCTATAGCCTGAAAATCTCAGGCAGTAATATGGTAACCCTAAGAGTGGAGCTGAGTCTGTGCAAAGAATTTTTTTAGCCTGTTGATCTTAAGAATGTACACTTCCTTCTATCGTTTGCTACTGTGCTTTGTGGAAAAGCTGTAAGTGTAAGATTAACATAGTTGCAGATTTTATTCATGATCTCCTTATTGTGTTTCTCAGTAGTTTTTCTCACTCAGCAGCTCAGCACGCTTATGTTCTCAAGAGCCTCTCAATGAGGCTTGCTTATACTGCTGGCCTCAGCATTACACATCTATCACCTGAACTTTATTCCAGTGTAATTTGGTTATTTTCTTCTCTCTAAACATGCCGTGTTAGTCAACTGTACTTCTGAAGGCCAGAATTTACTTCATAGAAGGTAGAAAGAAAAATGGAGAGCTCTAATAGAGAAAAGAATTCCTTTCTCCAGTATTTATGAAACATTTTGGAATTTTTATTGTCTTCTGCAAAATCTCAATATTGGATTTTTCCCCAGGTAAGAACATTCATAGTGTAAACACTCTCACTTTTTCATTCTCTCTCCTCTGCCTCACAAAKGTAACCTTTCTCCAGTTCCTCTTCTAACCCTCTGATTGTATCTCCTCCATATCTACTTTCCTTCCCATTTTACTGCTCTGACTTGTCCGCTGGTGCTGTGTCTCCTGCATCTGCTGCCTTTGCTCTAATTATTTTGGTTTCTCGGAGTTTAATTCCTCAACACTTGTTGGCTGCCCACATTTTGAGGGAACCAGGCGGTGTTTGGTCTTTGAGACAAGTCCTCATTTCCCAATGATGTTCATCTCCAAAGGATAATGGAGAACCACTTTGATGTRTTTAAGATGAAGCGTGATTCTTTTATACATCTACAAGTCCAAAGATCTGCATGGAAKAATCCCATGGGATACAGCCTTGGAGAAAAGAACGGTCCAGGAGACCTGGCTGATTTTCAAGGATGACTTACTCTGAGCTCAAGAATGGTCCATCCCTACAAATAGGAAATCAAGCAAAGCCAGCAGGAGGTCTGCATGGATGAACAAGTAGCTCCTCTGTGAATAGGAACAGRGTCTTATCCTTTTTTTCTAATTTCATCTTTCTAACACAAGGACTATCCTTTTCTCTTATGTTTATTTTGGACTTTTCACTGTATTCTGGTCTCTGAATAGGACTCTTCAGTATGTGACAGTACATAAAAACCACTTACCAGCTCTGTTTGATTACTGTTTCTGCAATTTTGTGTCCCCAGACCTGTCAGATGGAAAAATGCATAGAAAAATTGGGGGAAAAAAAATGTCCTTCTAACACTAAACTAAAAYTTTATTACAATAAAGAAAATAGTATTATTCTTGCAGTTATTAGTTAGTAATTATTTTTATTTATAAGTAGTAATAGTGCTATTTATTAATGATTATTGTCGTCTTAGAATCATAGAATCATAGAATAGAATAGTTTGGGTTGGAAGGGACCTCTAAAGGTCATCTAGTCCAACCCCCCTGCCTTGGGCAGGGACATCTTCAACTAGATCAGGTTGCTCAGAGCCCTGTCCAACCTGACCTTGAATGCTTCCAGGGATGGGGCATCTACCACCTCTCTGGGCAACCTGTGCCAGTGTTTCACCACCCTCATTGTAAAAAATTGTCTTCCTTATATCTAGTCTGAATCTACCCTCTTTTAGTTTAAAACCATTCCCCCTTGTCCTGTTGCAACAGGCCCTGCTGGAACGTCTGCCGCCATCTTTCTTATAAGTCCCCTTTAAGTACTGAAAGGCTGCAACAAGRTCTCCCTGAAGCCTTCTCTTCTCCAGGCAGAACAACCCCAACTCTCTCAGACTTTCTTCACAGGAGAGGCGTTCCATCCCCATGATCATTTTTGTGGCCCTCCTCTGGACCTGCTCCAACAGGTCCATGTCTKTCTTGTGCTGAGGGCCCCAGAGCTGGATGCAGTACTCCAGGTGGGCTCTCACCAGAGCAGAGTAGAGGGGCAAAATCACCTCCCTTGACCTGCTGGCCACGCTTCTTTTGATGCAGCCCAGGGTATGGTTGGCCTTCTGGGCTGCAAGCTCACATTGTCAGCTCATGTCCAGCTTTTCGTCCACCAGTACCCCCAAGTCCTTCTCAGCAGGGCTGCTCTCAGCCCCTTCATCCCCCAGCCTGTATTGATACCAGGGRTTGTCCCAACCCAGGTGCAAGACCCAGCACTTGGCCTTGTTGAACCTCATGAGGTTCACACGGGCCCACTTCTCGAGCTTGTCCAGGTCCCTCTGGATGGCATCCCGTCCCTCAGGYGTGTCGACCGCACCACTCAGCTTGGTGTCGTCTGCAAACTTGCTGAGGGTGCACTCGATCCCACTGTCTGTGTCATTGATGAAGATATTAAACAGTACTGGTCCCAATATGGAGCCCTGAGGGACACCACTTGTCACTAATCTCCATCTGGACATTGAGCCATTGACCACTACACTCTGGATGGGTCCATCCAACCAATTCCTCACCCACCGGACAGTCCACCCATCAAATCCATACCTCTCCAATTTAGAGAGAAGGATGTTGTGGGGGACCSTGTCAAAGGCCTTACAGAGGTCCAGACAGATGACATTGGTAGCCCTTCCCATGTCAACTGATGTAGTCACTCCATCGTAGAAGGCCACTGGGTTGGTCAGGCAGGACTTCTCCTTGGTGAACCCATGCTGGCTGTCTCGAATCACCTCCCTGTCCTCCATGTGTCCTAGCATAGCTTCTTCTCCTTCTGTTTTTCACTGTTTAGCTTTTAAATATCCTTCTTCTGTTTGCTTCTCAATTACAAACTGGGAAAAAAACCCAGAACTGTTTATGCAGTCTCACAAGTCTCAACATGATACTTCTTATTCTTGGCTTATGTGAGCTGCGTGAAAGCACGGTCCCACCACTTTCTGCGGAAGGAACATTCAGTGAAGAACAAAAAAGGAAGCCTCCATTGATGAACTTGTTCATACTGGCTCTGGCTTTCCTCAGGACTCTGTTATTCAAGCTATATATGGCATATATGGCAATGGAGTTGCTGTCCTGGGTGTTAACTGATCTAACAACCTTGGTGACCAAGATTTACATCTAAATTACTGGTTCCAGTGCTGCTGAATACATACCCTATCCACATTCCAATTGCATACTAGAGTCATGCATCAACCTCACCTGTGTTTTTTTTCATTGAAAGGAAATCTTGGCTTGCAAAAGAGCCAAAACTACCACTTTGGCCTCCAAAAACATCTGATGAGGACATTTGATGAGCAGGATTCCAAGGTGTGCTTGGTATGCTTAAGAGGTAACTATGGGTAGAGCCCTGGTGACATTTTGGGTAGAAATCATCAGTTTGGACACAGTTTATACTATATCCAAGAGAAGTAAGCCTGAATAATACTTGCAAAAAATGTGTTTGCATAGGATTTCATTGGTAAAATCGAAAATCCATCCACAGTTCAGAGATCTGTAAATTCCAATAAAACTTGCTCTAAAGTAACAAAAAGGCACAGAACTTTAAGACTGAATTATTTTAACTTAAAATTCCATTAGCCATGTAGCTGTAATGGCTAATAAATCTAAATCTGCCTCTCCTGAAACACAGTGCTGAATGAAGCAAGGGTCCTAATAATTTCTTCCTCTTTTTGATGCCTTGTCATTGCTTTGGGAGAGGTGACTAGACTCAAGGAAGTTATTTAAGTGGAGGTGCAGATATATAAAGCAACATTTTGTTTGGCTAATCACCTGTTTTTTCTCTAGTCCATGCTAAGGAATCTAACTTTGGCTTCTCAAGTCTATTAAGACATCTGGAATTAGGATTTCAGGATAAAAATAACTTCTTGAAATCAGAAGTTACCCTGGTGGAGTTCTGACCTTGTCAAGAAATATCCAAAAGGTGAGAGGTGTTCTATTAGATTATTAGAGTTCATGCATTCTTTTTCATTATATTAATGATCTATACATACTTAATATGGCTAGTTTAATAGAAAAAAGTGGACAGGTTATTCTGGGAAGAAAATGCCAATTCTTTACATTTTGTTTGAAATATTTGCCTGGCTACATTTCCCCATTATTTAACTTTAAATGCATATTGCACTTTTATATATAATTAACCCTATTTTTAATTTATCCTTTCTGAGAATCATACTGAGCCTTCAAAAATATAGCTTGACTTTCAGGAAACTATAGTTTCACCACTGTGTGTGTACCTACACTATCTATGAAAAGAAAGTGATATTTTCTCCATGAAAACTGAGCAACAGCATATCAAATTAACACAGCAAATATTGGTCCAAGGTAAAATTTGCAAACACAAAGGCTGAGTTAAAAATGTATTACCCTTCCATGTGTAATCATCATATTTAATAGACTGAGTTTAACAAATGAGTGTATCTTTTGTTGGCAATAGACAAGCCTGTTTAGATTTAAATTGGAATGTAGAGATTGTATTACCTCTTTCTTTGGCGCTTGTGCATCTGTTACTAAATTCAGGTGTCTGTAACTAAGGAATAACATTGAAAACTTGGTAAGAAATTGCCAAATAACTGTAAAATGATTTAAGTAACCCACTTTCCTTCCTCTTTCCCAGGCTCATCTTAAGGCAAACATCTCTGCCCTCCTCTCCTCTTATTAGGGTCATCTTGCCTTGTTTTTGCTGTGGATTGCGCTCAGTCCCTCCTTATTCATTCCGTGAGCCCACGGGCAAGTCCTGTGCCTAATGGTTTCTTTCTGCTGCTCCTTGCTCGTTTTTCCCCTGCTCCAGTGAGGGCCACCCATGGCCACGGTCCCTCAGGGCTGCCCCTGCCCTGGGATGGGTCACCCCGGGCTGCAGTCCCTTGAGGTTGCCCCCACTCTGACATGGGTCACCTCTATGCCCCAAAATGTCTCCTTCCCTTTGCCTCCTCCATGCATCTGCCCAAGAGCATCTCCCCATGTGGCCCCTGCCCTTTGCGGCTGTTGCTTTTTCTGAAACGCATTTGAGCAGAGGCACCATGTGCTCCTTCAACGTTTTGGCAGGCAATGGGTTGTTCGCACCAGTTTCAGAGCTGGCTGGATGTAGGTGTTACCTGCTCAGGGCAACTCATGACCTTCTCCCATGCAGCCCCCAGCTACGCAAATGCTGCCAGTTATGCTCAATACAACAGGTATTAGATTAGCTTTTATTTTTCATATGTCAGTGTAGCTCAGGACCACAGGCTTTGTAAGCAAACCATAGCCCTACCTGTGCCTAAAGTGACGCAGAGCAGATGCTGTTTTYAGGGTTCCCAAACAGCTCGTGTTATGTGACTTATTCTGCCAAATGCTTCCCGGTACCACAGAACAAAGTCCTGTTTGGAAGCACCGTGTTCTTCTGATCTTATGAGAATTATTTTCATCTACTTTGTCAGCTTGTTCTATAATGGCAAGAAAGTATATCCTATTATGTCGGAAAAAAAAGGATGTAAAAATGTGTATTTTCTCTGAAACTAAAGGCATCCTTTCCATTTGAATTCAGTCATTCCCGGTTTGGCCTGATCCCAGTAATTCGGAAACTTTTTGCTCAGTCTTTAAATCTTCACTGTTAAAGTTACCAGCTTAAAAAAACAGTCCCCTCTCAGCAAGGCAGTTATGCCAGTATATAACTATAAACACATGTATTTAAGTCGATCCTTTTTTTATCAGAAAGGCCCTTCTAAATGCCTAAGTATAAAGTAGAAATTACATTCTCTAAGTTTCTGAAATAAGCTCTTTTTTGAAACTTAAATGTTACTACCCTTTTGCAATCAGCAGTCCCACTGAGTACCATTAGGTGACAAGATTTGGCCTTGGAATATAATCCTTTATTGGATGTTAACAAACGGAACTATGAGAGCACTCTGAATACGGGAGAATGAAACCTACTGGTGGCATTTTTTACTGATGATGTGGGGACCTAATAGATGATTTAATCTGAGAGTGCAAATTCAATTCCTGACCCACATGTCACTACACAGAAGGTTTATGTAATTATCATCAGTGTGTTGTTATTTATCCATGTGAGATCCTGCTGACTTTTTATTACTTGCTGCTAATGTTGTCATTAAAAATGCATACCAATTAACATAATTTTAAAAGGAGACATGAAAAAATATCTAATTTTGCTTAAAATTTCAATTATTTCTTTGATTTATTTTTCTTTCTTTTCAGCATTTGCAAAATAACAGTCTGGGTAGACAATGGATAGGAAAATAGTAGCCAAGTCCAGTAATTCTCTTACCTCTATAGGTAAAGGTGGCAAGCTTCTCATTTTGTGCTAGGCACATCATGTGCTGTCACCACTCTTCGGCCAGTCAGTTGTTTTTATTTAAAAAAAATCCCAAACCCTAGCACAGATGGCATATCTTGTTGCAGCATTACAGTTTCAGGCCCTTCATGAATCACTTGAGTAGGTAAAACAGCATCTGTCAATTTTATTACATTGGATTTATTGAAACCAGGAAATTAGTAACATGCAAGTGTGTATTAGTCTCTACTTGGCACTTTACTGCAGTACTCAGTTATCCAAGGAGGCAAATTCAGATGTGTTTACTAAAACCTTTAGATATATTCTTTTCCCTGCTTCACTTGACTGAGGAGGCTTAACAACCACAATTTTATGAGCCTCTGTTTCTTATGACGGTAAAAGCCTTGACATTTCTTTTTAGGTCAGCTTTTCAGAGCCTTAAACAGAGCACAGGTTTCATGTAAGCTTCAAGATGAAAATGGGAAGTGGGGAGTCATCTTAGCAGGGAGCTGACTGCCACCAATTTTAGCACTAGAAAATGCTCGCTCTACCCAGGAGAAACCCGTTCCCGGGAACTGCTGCCATCTCTCCTGTTCTGCCAGGAGGGCTCAGTCCCATGGGGCTCCCAGATGTCAGAGAGAGTTAAGGACCCAATGTCAGAAATGTTTAAATGAACCCGCGGCTGGTGATTGGGTCCCTCAGGTGAGACAGTAGGTTGCTTAAGTCGAAGTTTCTTGCTGAAGGACCATATTTATACGCAGCTCTTTCAGTAATAATATTCATTTGCACTTAACATATATAGCACCTTTTGTTAATGCTATCTTCTATTTTTTGCCTTCGTTTTTGAGCAGATGGGAAATCAGACTAAGGAAGGTTGCAGGTTTCTTTTCCAAAACGCACACTCTCGATTCATTAACAAGAATATAAATTATATTTAAGAGTAAACATTTTGATATTCTTTTTTTTGATTCTTTTGATTATTTGTATACTTACAAACAATCAGTTTGTAGTAAGTCTGCAATTATTGATTTGAACAGAGTAAAACAGTGAACTCTTCTAATGCTGAGATGTGCACCTTGTAAAAGGTGCTCTGTCAGATCCAGCAAACAGCGCTCCACCAAAATCTGATCTTTTATCTGGCCAGTTAGATCTTGTAAAGGCTATTTCTGATATTGCCATCTGGTGAAATACAAGTCGCGTTACAGCTTTGATTGCTGTTCCTCGTCTCTGGTAGCTAAACCACACTGTGTATTGTAAATGAGGAGAGACTTTGAAGCTGGATCTTACATTCATAAACTCTTCAGTCTTTGGCCTTTTACTTCTTTTAAGGGTCCATTCCAGCAGTCCCATCTGAAGAACCTTCCAGCATTTCTGTTTTCTTTCCTGGTTTCAGTAGTGAAGCTGTCCCAGAACTGAAGCCATAGCAATCTTTGCACTGATGGAGAGCGAGATCCTGAAACGTGACCTCAGCCATATGGAGCAGAAGTGAAAGATGATATTGATAGAGGTCACTTGAGCAATGGGGGAAAGAAAATGCTGCCACAGTGAATATTTTTTGTTTGTTTGTATGCATGCTAAGCTCTTGAATGACTTTATAGGGAAGATTTGTCACGTATTTCAGTGCAAAAAAACATGCAGTGTTGGAAACTGGCTTTTACAAATGTCACTGGAAAAGGAACATTCTGCTCATTAAGAGGATTCATAACAAGTTTCTCCTCTAAGTGGAAGCTTCTGTACTGTTCTGTTTTCCTGCTTTCTCCCTTACTCTCCCTCCTTTTTTTTCCCTTTTTTTTTTCTTTTTTCTTTTTTCTTTCTTTTTTTTTTTTTTAATATGTATTCTGCTGGCAGGACATAGTAGCAGATCAAGTAATGTTTACTAGCACTAGACCCATAATGTTTGCTGAAGCACAGTGACATTAGCCAAAGGTGTATAATATACTGTAGTACATTATCTGATACTAAAACTTTTAGTTCTTTTGATAGCAGCACACTCAGGGCTTTGAATCATTATTTTCCTCAGTACGAGGAAGGCTAAGACAAGGATGGTGATGATATGGAAAATGCTCCATTGCTGCGGTAGCAGAATACCAAAAGATGGTGGTCTGTGGCAGGCATGTTCACACTGAGGTGTTCGGGGGAAAAGGGAGCCTGTCTGCCAGCCAGGAGTTAAGGGCAGGATGCTGAGAATCTGAATCAGGAGAGAGAACTGAAATAAGGTGAGGACTGTCAAAGGTTCAATCATTTTTAACATTCCTTTTACATTATTTCTGATTATGGGGACCAAATGACTTCAAAAAATTGTATTGGTTACAATTTAATTGGGCATATTTATCTTGGAATGCAAAGCATTTATTGGAAGTGGAACAATGATACGTATATATTGTGATCAATCAAATGCTAATTGTAACTGTGGTAGCTTCCTATTTCAGAGGTCAAATACTAGAAAAAACTGTAGCTTGTATGAAATACATTCACTGATCGAGAAGTCTGGGAGTTTTAGTGGTTCGTCTTGTGCTTTGTTTTAATTCACAGCTTTAAATAAAGATAAGAAACAGCAGCTTCATAAGAGGTCTCTATGGGAGTGGGTTTATGTGTTAATTTACRAAATTATCCATGAATAATTTAGAACAAACATTAGACTTAGAGAACTGGAGCTTTATCTTCTAATAATAAAATYAAAGAAAAATTAAGAAACAGGTAAGTTTATTTCTTGAACCAGCGAAGCAATTTTCGTCTGATGGATTAGTCCTATTTAATCAGAACAGTGAGCAGCTGGATAAATCCCAGCTAGAAGAATATTAGGTCATTTGTTAGCCCTTCAGCCAATTACAGCTGCAGCTGCTCTATGGTATCTTTTTCTTCTCATCATTGAGCTTCATTTTTTTTCCCTTGAAAACACTACATGATGAGCCTTCAACAGATAAAAATGTAGGCCACAGASATCTTACAGCATCAGGGTGCTGGTGGATAAAATGTGGTCCCTCTCATCACCAGTGGAGAGTGTCAGGGAAACTTGTTTGTGGAACTGGAGAGCTGCAGCACCAGGGTCTAGTCCTGACTTGACAAGAAGACAGCTGAAGTGCCTTTTTCTCTTCTGCTGAAGGAACTCCTTTTTCTTTTTTTTTTTTTGTAAAACAAACTACTTAGTTCTTTGATTTTTTTTAAAAATGTTTTCATTCAGGCTGTYATTATAATGGTAATGTTTGTGCTGAGCAGTTTGCTTGTGGTTTCTTATGGGTTTTTCTTTGTTAAAAAGCAAGCAAACCCAGGTGAGAAAATAGCTGGAAAATCTTGTCAGAAGTTTTGTGGTGGTACGGGAAGAGAGGCAGAAAACTCTAGAGGAGTTTGTGAATACTACCTTGATTATTTAATTGGGTTTTTTTTGTTCCGCAGGACTAGGAAAAAAAGCTATTCTTCCTACAGCTCTTAGTGACTGTCCTGTGATTCACAATGTGTTTCAGTACCAAATAGGTTTTAGTGACCCCCTGTAGAAAGGATTTAATTTTATCTGTTTTATTATGTCTAGAGCTTGAGATTTTTGCCCCCTCCCTCCTCTCCCCGCAGTTAATTGAGAGTAGCTTAGTTAAAAGACAATTATCTTGGATCTTTTTACCTCTACATATAACTAAACATTGGCTGTTCGTTCTGCCACATCACTCCTCGGTCCACCTGGGGAAGCTCACTGCCAAGGCAGCAGAGAAAGGATGAAGTGATGCGAGGGCCAGAAGAGCCAACTCTAGGCTGCCAGTGTAACTGCCACTGTAAGGATATAAACTGGTGGAAAAACATCTTTTGGGTGTTTTGTTCAGCTCTGGTTATTGAGACAAGAACATCAAAGCCTTGCAAAGGGTGAGCCATGAATCACTGAAGAGCCCAGGCACTGAAAGAACTGGTGTGGATATTCGGAAACGCATCTGTGTGTTTAAGGAGCATTGGGGTCTACTAGTTAACTCAGGACTGCGCTGCTCAGCCACATTTTTCCTCTGTGTGTTGGGGAAATTGCAGCGCCTCAGCTGACCGTAAGAAAAGAAGGGATCACATACCCCTTTCTTTCTCTCCTCGGGATGGTCAAAGGACAAAGGCACCAGAAAGCTGCGGGCGCCCGGGGAGGAAAGAGCGAGGGTGGTACAAGTGGTCCTCAGAGTGAGGGCAAGTGGGGTCTTCCTGGGTCTTCTTCAGAGCTTGCTTGTTTGAACTGGAACCTGGTACTTGCCCAAGCTGAGAAACACTCCTATGGATAATGTGCATGAAAACCAGCATGTGCAGCATGAGAAGCCAAATATAACATGAAGTTATACAAATCTATGATTTCAGACTTGCTGCCCTAGCTGGATGCACATAAATCTATGGGGCACAATGGGATTCATCCTGGGGTACTGAAAGAGCTGGGCAATGTCATCACAGGACCTCTCTCCATTATTTTTCAACTGTCTTGGGAGTCTGGAGAGGTCTCAGTTGACTGGAAGCTGGCAAATGTCCCAATTTTCAAGAAGGGTAAGAAGGAAGACCCTGGTAGTTACAGGCCTGTCAGTCTCACTTCAGTGCCTGGTTAAATTATGGAGAAGGTTATTCTGGGAGTTATTGAAAAACACTTGAGAGAGAACACAGTCATTGGTCATAGCTTGACCAACTTAATTTCCTTTTATGACAAGGACACCCATCTAGTTGACCAGGGGAAGCCAGTAGATGTGGTGGTTTTAGATTTTAGCAAAGCTTTCGATACTGTCTCTCACAGTATCCTTCTGGGTAAACTGTCCAGCACACAGCTAGACAAGTCCCTAATACGTTGGGTGAGCAATTGGCTGACAGGTCGGGCTCAAAGGGTTATAGTAAATGTGGTTACATCAAGCTGGYGGCCAGCCACTAGTGGGTTTCCCCGTGGCTCAATTTTACATGTTTTTATAAATGATCTGGATGCAGAAATCCAATGTACATTAAGTAAGTTTTCCAACGATACTAAACTGTGGACTCCCTCGAGGGTAGAGAGGCCTTACAGAGAGATCTGGATAGACTAGAGAGCTGGGCAATCACCAGATGTATGAAATTTAATAAGAGCAAGTGCCAGATTCTCCACCTGGGACCGGGTAATCCTGGTTATACATACGAATTGGGGGGACAAGAAGCTGGAAAGCAGCCCTATGGAAAGAGATCTGGGGGTCTGGGTTGATGGCAAGTTGAATATGAGTCAACAGTGTACCCTGGCAGCCAAAAGGGCCAACCGTGTCCTGGAATGGACCAAGCACAGCATAGCCAGCTAGTTGAGGGAGGTGATTGTCCTCCTCTACACTGCACTGGTGCAGCCCCACCTCAAGTACTGTGTGCAGTTTTGGGCACCTCAATATAAGAAGGACATCAAACTATTAGAGCGTGTCCAGAGGAGGGTGACCAAGATGGTGAAGGCTCTCAAGGGCAAGACTTACAAGGAGCAGCGGGGGTCACTTGATTTGTTCAGCTTGGAGAAGAGAAGGCTGAGGAGTGACCTCATCGCAGTCTACACCTTCCTCAGGGAGGCAGCGGAGGAGGAGGTGCTGATCTCCTCTCTCTGGTGACCAGCGATAGGACACGAGGAAAGGAATGAAGCTGCATCAGGAGAAGTTCAGATTGGACATTAGGGAAAGGTTCTTCACTGAGAGGGTGATCAATCCCTGGAACAGGCTCCCCAGGGAAGTGGTCATGGCACCAAGCCTGTCAGACTTCAAGGAGTGTCTGGACGATGCTCTTAGTCATMTGGTTTAATTTTAGGTGGTTCTGTGAGGAGCAGGGAGTTGGACCTGATGATCCTTATGGGTCCCTTCCAACTTGAGGTATTCTATGACTCTACGATTCTATGAAATATTTAGACCATGTCATGTAAGCTAAGTTTTGTTTTCTAATCAGTTGTGCAAGGTAGGTGGGAGTYTGTTTCTTCAGTGTGCTGTAGAGGAAAGAGAAAGGTATTTTGGTACCCAGAGCACCCCTTTGTCCCAGGCACTGTCCTTTCTTGGACTTCTAGCTGCAGCTACAGTTCCTCCTCCTGGGCAGCCCCGGCTTGGTTAGCCGTGTTTCGTACCTTCTCTCAGTGCCCCTCCTGTGGCTTGCAGGGAGCTACTGGTGCTGGCACAAGAATGGACTACAGCTTTGTAGCAGCCAGCAGCAGTTAGATATAGGATATTTAGGTGGCAAATTATAACTTGCATTTTACTGACTAATTCTGTCTAGTACACCAGCTTTGTGCTACGGTGCATCCCTCGGGTTGCTCCACATGGTAATAACAGTATGTGCTCTATCTTGTACATGTTAGTTTTAAATTATGTTTACACAGTGCATGAATGTGAATCAACTGAAGCTTGACTTTCCTATTTCAGGGTAGAAATAGCTAGTCAATATGAGCTGATATTATTGATTGGGCTGTTTGCATGTCTGTTACGCAAACCATAGAGGTAACAAATATCAATACGCAACAGTCTGCTGAAATGTTTTATAGTCAAAAGCATGGAGAGTTCGCTGAACATGGAAGGCAGTCTCCCATGTTGGAAAGCAGCTGCCAATATTTTGGTAAAATAGATTCATCTGTAATCTAAAATATATATAAAAAATGAAATGTGAAATACTCTGTCTTAAAGGGAAAACATGAACATATGTTTCACAGTAGACTTCTGACATGTGGTGTCTCACACTCCAGAGAGACTTCCTTTTTTTTTTTTTTAACATCAGATGCAGAGCTGGTGTTACAGCTATGGAGTTTCCAGGCAGAAGCAGAGGCACGGTGTACCTTTTAGCTGTACTCTACTGTCTTGCACTGCTACCTCCTCCGACTTTGGCAGACCTTCCCTTGCCCTGTCCTCAGTGGTCTGAGATCCCAAGCAGTTGCTCTGGTCCTTGCCTTTAAAACTTGTTCTAATCAGGTACGTGTTCCAAGCAGACAATTAGGATTGAATAGCAATTAGGAATGGATAATACGTCATTATTGTAAATCGGGATTACTAAGCATTCGCATCACCTTAATGACAATATTTGTAAAAGAAAAGACCAAATCTATGGCTGGTAGGGGAAAATCAAAATTAATCATAAGCCAATTGTTAGCTTTATAACATGGCCCCTGCAGCAGTYGTGGGGTACAGCTGGGCTGTCTCGGGAGCGGACCAGGGACAGAGCTGTGATTCTGGAAGCTGTCATAGGGCTCCACGCTCCCTGAGACGTGAGGTAGAAGGATTAGTCGGTGCTTCCCTACTAACAGCAGTGCTGAGCGGTGCGCTGGGGATGACTGCAGCACAGGCACTAAGTCTATTGTCTGTAATGAATAAAACCCTCTGTTTTGCTTCTCTTATTCCCCCAGTCTGTGAATATGTCTACACATGCCCCGAGCAGACATGAGCTTACTTCACTGATGCTACAGCCTTACTGGAAGCTACATAGCCATGTTAATGTGTTGTCAACCTACAGCAACAAAAAAATTTGATTCTCAGCAAGGCGTGTTAGCTTGGGCCCAGCTTTATGCAAGCATGGCTGTCTAGCTTTCATTCAGAGCTCCCTTGCTTCTAGCTAACTCCAGAAAAAGTGGGCAGAAAAAGATAGTGACAGTACAGAAAATGCCATGTAGACATAACTGAGTTCCTCATGGTTTTTAAAAACATGATGTTCTTTTAACACTTCAGTTTGAGAGTGAGTGATTAAGTTCAAAGGAAGCAAACTGATGAATCAACTCTCCCTGTTTAGAATGGGATTCCTCCTAGAAAAGCTGCTTGGTTTATATCTTATGAAATCAGTCATCCACACACCGTCATTTTTTCTGAATCTAAGATAGCATTTTATGGTCTTGAGAATAACTTCTCATTGCTTGCAAATAGAGAGGCTAATACAGTTCCAGGCACAGGGTACCAGGAGACTATTTTTTTTTGTCTTGATGGCAATATGGGAATAATAATAATGAAGTGCTATATACACACTAAGCTACATAGTGGCTGTAGCTCAGTTTACACTGGAAAATAAGAACTACCTGCTTGGGACAAAAAGCCTTTGCCTCCATCTGCAAGGGGATGGAACCTTGCCCCTGTGAAGCTGGGCATGCTGACATAAAGGGCTATCAGCATTTACATTTGTCTCTCATTAAATAAATGAAGTTAGAAATGCAGAATGGTGGTGTGAGTATCTAAATTCAGACATGAACACTAATATTGTTCCACATTGCCTACCTTGGTTATTAATCCTTTCTGGAAGATTAAGGAACAGACACTTTGATTTTTATTCAATGTGTTATGACAAACCTGAAGAATATTGAATAAATTTTGAATTCTCCCTTAGCACTACTTCATCTAACTGAATCCCAATGATTTTATATTTAAAATCTGAACTCCACTTTCTTTTCTACTTTCAATCTGTCTCACGAATACCATTAATTTGACCTACACTATGACTTTCTGGAAAGATCATATTGTAGAATTATTAAATATAAATACCTTTGCCTTATTAGGCTTATCAACATATTGGAGGGGGAGATTTTTMTCTTTCTTGAAGAAAAAGGAATTACTGTTTTTAAAGTTGGATAGTTTTCTCAARTTTAGGGGTAAGTTTATTGTTTTTAGAGTGAGATGGTATTCCAGTTAGTGGCAGACTGTTACAGTGGTTAGTTACCCCATAGTAATTGCATTCTTTTGTTTACCACAGCCAAACTCTTTTTATCTGCATGTAAAAACAATTTCATCTGAAATGGCTGCACTTGGAAGGCATTGGCTGCTTCAGCAAAATACTTCCTACGGGCTTGATGTTGATGGTCCATATTACCTTCAGGATCATCTCATTAGATAGCCCACAGTGATTACAGTAGTCTGGGGTATTTTCTCTTTCCAAGAGGTAGCCCTCTGAATACTTTAGATGACATTTCACTAGAAAACAGTGTTAAGTTTTAACCCACGACTTTCTCAAAGCACTAAAACAATAACGAAGTTGCTAGTAACATTTTTCTCTAACACTTCTCTTTCTCCTTCTCCTTCTCCTTCTCCTTCTCCTCCTTTTTCTTTTTGTGACCTGAGTTTGCAGGTGACAATCTGGAAGACTATATTTGTGTGTTTCAAGTCATTCTGTATTTATCATGCAGTGTGATGTCACTCAAGAATCTAACATTAGACAGAAAAAAGGTGGGCAATGGCCTTTGGTGTAAAAAAAACGGCAATTAAAAGGTTGAATTCAGTCTTGTATGCATCTGTTCCTTCACTGGACCAAAAGGAATATTCTACAAAATATTTAACTTACTTGAATGGTAATTTCTTTGGGAAAGGGTTTATAATAAGTCATGCAGTCTTACTATGTATAAATTCACAGAAGGAGCCTCTTATTTTTTATTATTGGGTTTAAAAAAAAAAGAGATATGCGAATGTATATAAATTAATGTTCCTATACTTTGCAGGAGATTCAGAGTTGCAGTTATATAATGAACAGATTAGAGGAGAGGAAAACTGTATTTCCACCAGTCCTGCTGCTTGGATATGCAAGAAGATGAGCCAGTTTCTTAAAACTGGCAGTTCYCCAAGAGTCAGTACTCAGAGCTCTGAATAGAAGAAACAGTCCTGGATTTTGCATGGTGTATCCATGTGTTTAACTCATCTCTGTCATGTTTATCTCATGCAGATTGCRTTGAAGGCAGTTGCTGCTCACGTATGCGTTGCTTTTTTCCCATTATGTATGCAATGTGTGCATGAGCAGAGTTTTGGAGAACAGGTGGGAATGACACAGCCATGTGTTGCAAGTATATCCATAGATTACGGAGCCAAGAGGGAGGACTGCAACAGTCTAATATGACTTCTTATATAATGCTGTTCTCTATGTGCATATAATAGTTTGAGGGGAAACATCTCATTTTGATTTAAACATTTTTTTCTGTAGCTATGTTAATCAGTAGTCCCCAATACTGAGGGCCTTGTTTCTTCTGCGATAACAAACAGTTTATTTATTTGTTGAAGCAGGGGGGTGCTGGTAGGGTGTTGAATTTTAAAAAATGCCCACCCCATCAGTGACTGGATTCCTCTCCAGGCCCATGCATCTGTCATTGACCACTTGCTCCTTGTAGTCAGTGTAGTTGAAAGTCTTTCCTTCAAACGTCTTGCCATTTTGTTTTCATTTTCTTCAGCTCTCTTGTAACAGGCCTCTTACATTTTACTTACTGTCACATTTTCTTTCACCCTCTGAGCTGACAATCCAGTGTTTGTTCCTCCAATGGTTTGGCTTCTGCTTCTAATTTTCAGTGGTAATTCTGTTTCCTCTCCCTCTGTTCTTTGTGTCCAACCTCTATTTTTCCCCCCAGCCTTAGTTTTGTACATCAAAGGAGGAAAAAATTGTCTTCCATATCTATGTTTCTTTAAATAGTGCACAGCTTTGGCCATTTTCATGTGGCTCCTTCTTTCAGTGATGTAGCTTAGTCACTGTTTTCTTGCTGTCATTTCTAATTCCTCTTCCTGTAATGACTTTTCTTGCATTTGCAGATAAGCATTTTAGGATCCAGCCCTGCAGATGATCCTGAAGGTAATATGGAACATCAACATCAAGCCCTTAGGAAGTATTTTGCTGAAGCGGCCAACGCCTTCAAGTGCAGCCACTTCAGACAAAATTGCTTTTATATGCAGATAAAAAGAGCTTTGGTTAACTGCTTCACTAGTGAATTCTTCCTCTAGCAAATCTGGGAGGGCAGACTGCCCCACCTGGCTTTATCATCACTCTTTCGCTCCTGCTTTCTGTATTCCTTAATCTACTGACTTAAATATTTCCCCACCTATTTCTGCTTTTCAGCAGTACCTGGTTTTTCCCCACTTGCTAAGATGGAGACCGCCCTGGTTTTCAGAGTCCAGTAGGTAAACCTTGTCCCTGAGCTCTCCTTTAGCTCCAGTTCTTGTAGGTGTTGTGCAATCAGTATTTTGAAAGAAATTACTTCACTTATCTTGATTTTTTGAATTTTCTTTCTTTCTCTGTGCTCATGCAGGAGAGACAGGCCTATTCATCACCATGAGTTGACAAACTTCCATTGCTTTGGCTTGCTACAGGTTGTGGAGAGCTTAAAACATATTCAAAATTTCTCCTACAAGACACTCAAAACAAGTAATATGTAATGTGGGGCTTTTCTTGTGTCTGTTCTTTCTTGCCTCCTAAGCAATACAAAGCACAAGTCTTGTCGGACAGTTGTTTCTCCCCCAGAAGGAGTTAAGAAAATATCCCGCACTCTGTATGTGGAAGAGTATCCTGAAACCTTTCTGGTAGGAGGGAGCTGGGGCCAGCCACTAGAAGGCAACGCGGTCCCACAAACAGCCAAAGGTAATATCCCCTCGGAGCTACTTAAGCTGAAACCTGCACTTCTGCCCAATAAAATCACTTTTGTCACTTGTACGTGTGATTAGTAGGGGATCTATTAAAAATGTAGCATTTCACTTGGGCAGCGACTGCAGCACCATGGCATTTGAAAGGCAGAGCATAAGAAGAGGCGGTGGTCACTGCTGGCAYGCAGGCATTTCAGTCTTGCACTTTAACAGCATTTACTGTATTTATCAGCTATGTTTGCAAAGCAGGCTGATGGCAATTTATTGGAAAATAGTTAAATGCAAAGGATAGTCTCTTGATAATCATTAATGATCTCTTAGCTCTGTATAACTGTGTGAAGGGGATTTGCTGTGCCAGCTTGCTTTTGTGGACTGTTAGGAGTAAATAACTTGTCCCTGTCAAGAATTTAATGCTGCCAAAGCATATTCAATATATCCCTATGTCTGGGTGGATATACAGCTACAAAACAGAAGCAGCACTCCTGTTTCACCTTTTCCCTTTCATCTCTCTTGTAGCTGAGAGACCCAACAGATGGTCCTTTCTGTGTCTGTGTATTAAAACTGTAGTGTAAAAGCTGCCGCTAAGTATTTTCTGCCTTTTAATTTTCAAGAAAACATGTAAATGGAAGAAATCCTGCTCTACGGATCAAAAGAACAGAGCCCAGTTAGCATGATGCTCTGCTCTCGGAGTGCTGCCCCAAACTAGGTCCCATACAGCTTTTAAATGGACCATCTTGATCTTTTGTCACCTGTTTTTTGGGGGGTTTATTTTGTTTGCTTTTTTCCCTAGCATTTACCTGGAATTGCACTCTCTTTGCTGTAACCACTTTGTCTCTTACAGTGGCTTTTGTCTTATGTGTGAATAACAAGGAGCTTTGCATTTATTTCCTTCTACTCACTTGTGCTTCACGTGCAGGCCCCTCAGGCACCTGCCACTGGCTGGAGGCTGGAAGAGATGCCATGGTGTCCCTCAGAGCATGTCTTGTTCAACAGCGTGAAGGGGAGGGAAAATAAAAAAACAGAGGGAAAGTATCCTGGCAGCAGGTACGTAACTTCTCCTCCTCATTATTCCTCCTGATTTGGTAAGTCTGTGGATCCAGGCAAGTGTATTTACTGTAGAATCCAACAAGATGCCAAGATTTAATTAAACCTCATAGAAAGAGGAATAATAAAATAATCATTTATGGCTTTGAGAGTACAACCTCACCTGTTACAAGCCAGGATACATAGTTCTCTTGTCTTTGCTGGCTGTACTTAACAAAAATCTGGCTTTTTGCACAGCTTGACTCCTTGGMGAATAAAAAGCTCTGTCCTGTACCAAACCTTTGAATCCTCAGAAACAACTCAGAATTGTTCTGTACTATATCAAAACACTTTACAAGGGACAGGCTATCGTGACAAAGTCATTTTTTCTCATTACCATTGTGCCTGTGTGTCAGGGGGGTTGTGTGTGTGTGTGTGTGTGTGTGTGAGAAGAATCATCCATAAACCAGAAATCTAATTAGGGAGATTTTCACGTCTCCAAGCTCAATAAAATACTCCCGAGAGAAAGGCAGGGCAAACCTCTGCAGCCGAAGGACAGATCAATACTGATAGACTCCCACTAATCCCCAAGGCTGTTCTTTGGGGGGCAAGGCAAGGTTACCTGCGCACCCACGGGCTGGCTGGGAGCGGGTCAGGATTGTGCTCAGGCAGGTGCAGAACCTGTTGTTTATTTAACAAGGTCGGCGGCAGCTGCTGCTACTGCTTCGGAGCAATTAAAGAATGTGTTGTTCGGTAGGAGGTTGCCAGGTGCTGGCTGTCCTATATGCTATGACAAGCAAGGCAAAATTTCATGTAAACACCTGCCAGCATCTGAGACAAACCTGTACTAACGGGCTATTATGTACCTGCCATTAAGCTATTTGCAGGTTTAGCTGACAGCAACATGTGCACTTCAGCTATCGCAGCAAGGGCTTGAAGAGATAAGATATGCCAGTGTTTCCTTACCTCCAGCAAATGCGAGGCCAGGATGTTTGAGAAACACCAACAACTGCTTCAGACTTTACCCTTTCAAACATACAGGGCCCAGTCTGTGAGTGGGGCGAACTGGTGCTGCGCTGCTGATGGCAGGAGAAAGGTACGATGCACGTGGCAGAGCTCTAGCATGGACCACGCCTGACAACCGCAGCCTAATTTTTCAGCACGGGGTGTTTTTCCCCTGGGAACCTGGGTTTTGGGTGGGCTTTCTTGCCTCCACGTACATGGCAGGCAGGCTTATAGGTTAGCCACTTAATTGATTTGCAAGTGCGTGTATGATCTCTGCTCTGTTAACTGAGATTGGTTCAATTAGTGTCATTAGTCACAAACTTCCCCCTGAAAAGAACAGATGCTACTACTGAAAAAATCAGCTCTTTCACATATTTAAAAGCATGTCTTACGATGATTAATACACTTCTGAGAATGCATATGATGAATAGTGCTTCTGTTACTTCGGTGTATGAGACACCCAGATATTCTGCTGCCGTCATCCTCTGAGGGCATAACTCAGAGAAAGAGGCCAAAAAGTGTTACAAGCTGTTCCTTCTTTGAGGTGACAGACAGAGATCAGTAGTAGTCTCTCAGAGCTCCTCCACACAATGTCTGTGGTTAATAGCCCTCAAGGGACCATCGACCAGTCAGAAATGGCTGGATCACAGCCGCGATGTGGCCCCTGTCCTCCCACCCTTGGTGTAGGAGAGATGCTGAGGAGTGGGAGGGAGGGCTGGGTGCCGGCAGCGCCGAGCACCAGGTCTGCAGGGAAGCCCCCGCACTGGGATGCTTCTCTGGCTGGGGAGAGGGTCCTGCAGCTTACAGAAAATACAACAAGTAATAACAATCATAACATGAGGAGGGGGAACCAATACGTAGAAGGCTTTTCAATTCATTGCCCTACATCAGACCGTAAGAGTTTATTTTTCCTGTGTGCTTAAGCACATAAACGGGTGGTCTGCTTTATGAAGTTTGAGACAGTCGCTGGATTGCTGTTCTGAATTATGTTTTGTTTTGAAAAGAAAAACAAAAAACTTTTTCAGAGTATGGTTGTGGCAACAGTCGCTTACGTCGCTGCCCTTACTGAATTAATGAGTTCAACAAAAGGGACAGTGCTGCAGCACAGCAATCTGTCCCGGCTCCTGCAAACCCCATCCAGCTACTTCTGCCTGCAACTCTGTGACCACTTCTCATCTTTAGGCAGAGGGACTGTGTGCGCATGTCTGTTAGTATGGGTAGTCGCACACTTTGGATTGTTCAACTGAACGATAGAAATCCACAAATTTAAAAGATAAAGTTAGAGATTCCTTTAGTTTTGCAACAGGAGAATCCCAATACTACTAGCAGATGAGTACCCCAGGAGTAACTTAACTATGTTCCTTCATGGGGAGGGGAATGACTCTTATCTGGACTCATTGTCTGTGTACTGTGGATGTTTGCAACAGCAATTATTCTATATGCATTTTTCTTCCTTATTGAAAGGAAAACCTGCAGTCTCTTGCCCCCTGCAGTTTTTAGTGAATACTGTACGTAAATGATTTATTTCTTTCTTTAGAAAGGGCTTTGCTCTGCACAGCATCTGTCATCTTGGGATTTCCCCCTCCCCCTCTTGCAGAAATGTGGCTGGAAGATGTTTGACTCAGTCTGAGCACAACTCAGAGTCGGCTGTATTAATTCCATCAAGCTTCGTCTACTCTTTAACATTCTCTTTCATCTGGTGAGGACCTTCATCAATATGCACCATTTGTGATTAAGCTAGCACTTACAGGACCATCACAGGATAATGGGCAGATTACTGCACTTCAGAAATACTGCCCTGTCATTCATCCATGAAATTCAGCTTTCTTGAGTTTTTCTAAAAAATACTTAAGATAATAAAAAATACTTTTTGAATTACTTTTTTATTTTTAATCAAGAAAAGCCGTGCTAACAATTGCCCTCTAACATATGATCTCTTCATTTACTGCGGCAGGAAGATGGGCAAAGGGACAAGATTTCAACTGAAAGACGGAGCAACAAAAATTAATATGGATCAAATAAGCTAACCTATAAAAAGTCAATAACTCAGTGGGATTGTAAGGTCCATCGCTGGTAGCTCTTCTTAAGGGGAGAAATAACTGTTACACTAGTTACCACATAGTAGTAACTGTTAGCAAATGCTGTGAATTGTGACTTTTATTTTTTTATTTTTATTTTTTAAACAAAGTTCAAAGTGGCATTCTGAAATAGAGCCATCAGGTGAACTTCTGTGTAAAGTTCAAGAAAATGCAGTTGCTGGCATGAGATAAAAGACAAAAATAAAATGGGTAAGAGGACAGAGAAACTTTGGAAGTAGATGATGTATCAAAGCAAAGAACAACAGAGGTCAATAAAGATTAAAGTAGAATAGGAAAAGTAATCAGAGGAGTTCTCAAGTGAAAACTGTTGGAGGGTAAACTGCATATTGCAGAGAAGGAAGTCTTTGAAGCATTAAATACACTCAGTGTAGTCATGCCTTTTCTGGGTCAAAACTGCACCCACTGAAGTGAGTACAAAGATTTCAGCAGATGCAGAACTGAGCCTACAAAGAGCCTCAGCAGCGTCACCACTGGAAATGGCAAGTGTCACCCGCTGGGGCTTTGCTGATCACAAAGAAGAGCTGGAAAACTGTTACCAACTCAGAGCACAGGCAGCTCAGCCATGCACGGTTCATCGGAACCCCCTTTTTCTGGCATGCCAGTGCCAGGGGACCTGGAGCCAACCACAGGGTGCTGGGACTCCTGTGGGGAGATGAGGAGGTACGTAGGGCAGCTCATCGCAAGCACGCAAAATGCTTTGGTGTATGATGATGTCTGGGTTTCTTGCAGAGAGAGACATCAAAAAGAATCAGAAGGTAGGAGGCACAGCAAAGTGGAAGGTGGTGCTAATATGCCTGCACTGAGGTTGAAAGCACRATCACTTGTTTAGTGAGTAGAATACAGAGAACCTAACTTTATTTCAGCCTAAAGTAATATTTATTTCAGTTATTTAGCACCACGGTTCTATGCCATGTGAAGGCCAGAGCAAAGGATCAGGGCTGGGGTGTGGGAACACATTGTGAGAACAGAGTTTTCAGCAACATGGTGGCATGAATTGCAGTTGAACCAAGAAATCAAGGAAGAAGGAGCTTCGTATGCAGAGAAGCACCCTTTTATACAGGATGGGGKTTTTTTTTCTGCCCATTGTGCCTATAAAAGAATAACTCTGGCTTTACAGAATGGCCCATCCCCTCTGCTGGAGGGTGGGTGGTGCAAGGGTGGAAGGAGGCAGTGGCTCAGGACTCCCAAGAAAGTTGAGACCTAGCCTTTTAGCTGTTCAGCAGGAGTGTTAAAACATGTTGGGTAGATAGACAAATTCCAGGATACTGACCTGGAGAAGAGAGGAGAACAAATCAGAAATGACTAAGAGGATGAGATTATATGTAAGCAACAGACAAAAGTGGGGTTCAGCTAGTACCTTGCAGGTCCATTACGGTTTAAATGCCTTCTCCTGCATGTGGACAGGCACATGGAGCCTGACCTCTATCACTGCTGCTGGTGAGAGTTGGGTTGGAGATGTGCTTCATGCTGTGTGTGTGCACAGCGACGCATTGAGCTGGAAACTATTTACAGGGGCCCAGCCTTCGTGGCTGAGAGGTCAGGAGAAAGGAGGGAAAGCGAAACAGATATGGCATAAGAAGTAGAAAAAGCAAGATGTTGAAAGTTAGAGAAGAACCAAAGGTAAGGTGAGAGCTATGGCTGCAGTTCCTCCCCTCAGACTGTATGAGCCACTTGGAACTGGGAATTACTTTCCTTGCTCTTAACCCCAAATGTCTGTGTTTGTGTAAAGTATCATTTATGGGGCAATTCCATCATTTTTGTAAAGATGGTGTAATTTGCATACCACATTTGCATTACATTACTTATTTGCATACCAATCCCAAGTAGTTTCTCCTCCTGCATTTAAGAATGTTAGAGCTGTAAGCAAATATTGAACATTTAATAACTACTAGCTTTGCTAAAAATACCATTTAATCATGGGACTACATTACTATTTGTTCATGTCAGGCATATTAGCAAATGCTTGAAGGATGTGCAGAAATAGTAGAAAGCATCAGGAAAAGTTTTCAGAGTGAAAAGTAGGTACTGGTTTTAGGGTCCTCAAAAAGAGTGTGTTGACAGTGGATAATGGTTGGTGTTGAGGAAGAGGAGAATTGCTATGATATCATTAGGCCCTCTGCTTCAGAAGCTCCTGGCTGGGGGCAGTGAGGGGGCAGAGAAAGAAGTGGGTTTAAGGAATTTCTTCCCACAGGAAAAGGGAACTTCAGTCTTGAAGGGGAACCAGGGCATGGAGTAGGGTAAGGAAGACTTATTTCTGCTTATGAGGATGATGACCAGCCCAAAGAGGGGAAATGAAGATACTGCCACAGATTGCTGTGTGTGGAGGGAGTCTACCACTGGCTTGAGGGGTGGAAGGGCCTCCAAGGAGCTCCAGATAGTAGGTGAGACTTGATCAAGAATTGCATATTCGTAGTTGTAGAAGAACTGTATATCTTGAATTTATTCAAATTGTTCTCTGTTTTAATCTTGCAGCACTGCTGAAAGCAGTATCCACTCTTGGGGTTGCTTTCTGCCTCAGAAGAGAGAGCAGGTTGTTGAACAGAAGAGACATGGTTATCTCAGGTGGGACTGGGAAGCTCCTCCATGCATCATTCCATTTCCCACTTGGAACTGGAGCACATGGTAGCAAAGGATGCTCTGATGGGAAGTGTAGAGATATACCTTCTCTCTTACTATTGACTTCTTCCTCTCTCATCAACCTTCCCCTCCCTGGTCCTCTTTGCCAGTTACTCTATCGCCTGTTTTACCCCCTCTGTTGTCCTATGTCAGGTCTCACACACGAAGCCTGATCTTCTTCAGTATGGTAAGAAGGGATTGGAGTAACAAGGGGTTTGAAGAAGCAAAATACAAACCAGAGAAAAAAATACTCAATTGAAGAAGGAGTGCCATATTGGTTGTCTTGTGTAGTGTTCTTGTTCAATGAAATTAACTGTACATTCCCATAATTAATTCCTTTTTCTTGCAGTTACATCAATTAGCATATAATACAGATAAAGCGAAGAGGCAGTGGTTGGTATTTTGCCTTCAGCAGCCAGCAGTGCAGTATGTTAAGCCATGAAATTGTCTATGTGCTGCAGATCATTTCTGCCTTTGAAAGAAAAGTGCCCACCATAAAGGCACTAGCAAAGAAAAACGAGCCAGAAGTTTAAGGCAAAGGGGCAGTGCTTCAAATGTATCTTTTACGCTGCTAAAGAGATCCACAGTACTGTGACCAAAATCCCATTAAATGGAACACTTTCTATTTAAATCTTCCCATGACATGTTTCTGGTATTACTGTACCAGGGAGGCACATAACTGTCAGGCTTAAAGACTGCTCTTCTTTCCTTCCGTGAATGGCTCTGCRGACTCAGGCTGTCACTTCCAGTTCAGGATTTCAGGCTAAGTGCCAAACTTCTGGGCTGAACAACGCCTTACCCCTGACTGCCGCTGAAGCCCTTGACTTGCGTACCTTACCCAGCAAGGCATTAGCAACTTAGTGCTCAGGTCAGAAAACTCAAGACCTCACAAGGGAAACTGCGATGCCACTGCCCATTCCCTGAGCCTCCGTGGGCCGTCAGCTTTGCTGTGTCCCTCATGGGATGAGCTCCAGCACAGTGTTACTGGCGGGTGCATTKGCTGTCCTTCCCCGCTGGCAGAAAGGCCTCTGCAGTGTTAACCTGGCCAACACTAAGTGGTCAGCAATAACTCAAACGAGAAGTTTTTGGTTGCTGCTTTTGCAGTCACCCTTTGGGCACTGGAGGCATCCTGGGGCTTCTGACCTGCGCAGACAAGAGTTCCTCACCACGCAGGGCAGCAAACTGCACTGAGTTACAATTAAAGTCCACGTTCACCCAATATTAGCATCTGACATGATCTGTAATATCACACTTTTAGCTTTCTTTCAAGGGCTGATCACAGCATCTTGGATACACTTAACTCTGGCTTACGTTAAACGCTTGTTGTTAAATGCTTTTAATAATCCCAAGTGCAGTGTATTCAGAGTGGAGTGCAGGAGTTGGTTCAGAGGAGCAGAGAAACACTTGCTTAACTGAGTCTTAATAGACTGTCACCCCAACTCCCCGATTATTGATGATGTTATAAACAATAGTATAAGAGAAAGAAGGAATGTAAATGATAAGCTAAAGTCTAGGAGTCTTACTTTGTCCACTGAGAGGCTAAAATACTCCTCCTTCTTTTACATTCTGTATAGGAAGGACAGCTTTTTTGCTCCCAATTCAAGTGTTTTGATGCAATCATGATTTCTACAATGTGGACAGCTATAGCACTGTTTTCCCATTTACTTAATTTGTAAACTATGTAGAAAACTCATCAGATTTGGGATTCCTTCTAGGAACAACTAGCGGTAGCCAGTAGCTCAACCGGAGTTGTTTTAGTTAGGAATATTTTTCATTTTTGCATGTTGGCTTTGGTTTTTCATGTCTTGTACTTGGATATTGAACTTCAATTTTTGTCATGACTTGATCAGTTGTCTTAACCTTGGTTTTCTTGCTTCTTCCCAGCACGTTAGCAATACTGCAAAAGGGAATAACTTTCAGGTAACTGTTCAGTGTCTACCTCAAGTGATTTTACTCCCTTGCAGTTTACAGAGGACATCACAGTTACTGGCAACAGCGGTAATCCTTGAAGGTCTCAGAAAGGACACAAAATAAGTACTAGCTCCAAGGCAGCTGATTTTCTGTATCAGTCGCATCAGGCAATGCAGAAGTCTGAATTGATGTTTTTCTCTTCTGCGGGTGAACAGGACTCTAGCATCCTTCCTAGTGCTTGCTACATGAGAAGTAAGCTCAGCTAAAATCCCCCCAAACCCACAATCCCAAATAAGCWAAGAGAAATAATATATTTAAAGAGAAGAGCGTGTTAAAATATGGTATCTGTCGGGTAAATGAGCCCATACTTTTTGCAAATATTTYTTAATAATTTTCCTGGCCAATATTACTGTTTATCAAAGCTCTCTTTTGTTTAAGCAAGGGCTTGCTGCCTCACAGCCTGTCTGCTTGTGCAGTGCAGCCATTATGGTGAATTTATGACACTACAGTAATTACTGTGCCAAACCCAACCAGCTGCTGTTCAAAAAAGAAACCCCCCAAAATCTAAGAAACAAAACCACTGGATTGTGCCTAACAATGCAGAATTAGATGGTAGAGGACAGGGAAGCTTTATTCAAGCGCTAATGTTCACCGAACTAGCAGGGACACTGGAAATGAATGGCAGAGTAAGTAGCACGTTGAATAAATGTCTCCTCCAGGTTTGCTCCATTGTAAAAGCCCTTCTCAGTGTACAGTGTTGCCACAGTATAAGGCACACAGAGAGCCAAATGCTCACTTAGGGTGAACAAAAGCCTGTCTCCTGCTGTTGCTTAATGCTGTAACTTTTATTAGCAGCAAGTGACAGCAGTTTAGCCTCCCTTCCTTTTTCTAGATGATTACATTCTCAAGCTGATTAACTGTGTTGACTAAAGGCAGCTGTTGATCCACACTCTTTCCTTTTACACACACAATGGCACATGAAGAAAAGAAACGCCAGATTTTGTGTGTTCAGGATAAGCTTAAGATTTTGATTGCCTGAACAGAGGTGAAAAATTGGTTGCTATATCAGGAGACTGGGATCCCTAAGGGCACAGTTTCCACATGCCTGGCAAAAGCAAGTGGGGCTGCTCTGAGTTTGGGAGCCTCCCTCCTAAGGTCCTCTTCCCTTCCCTCTTGCCCAAGCAATGGGGGGAAGTATGGAGAAGGGGAGCACAACAATAGTATGTATTTGGTTGGATTTGGGCCACTAAGTCCCTAACCTTATAAAGGGAAAACACTACCAAGAAGTGGGAGGATTAATGAATCAAATATAAATGCAGCCTGCAGTCTTTACACACAGTTAAATGTAAATGTGTAAATGGAATTTGTTTTCTTTTCCTTGTATGTAATGGTTAATACCTAGATCTGCTTCCACCACCAAGTCCAGGCAGGTGCTTTGCTCCATGCTCAGAGGACCCTCAGGACATCCAAAGTGGTAGCTGTCTTTTTTGCCAAGACTTAGGGATGTAATGCCAGTGCATGGGGATGTGGATGGTGTTGAACATTCAGTTCACTGAACTTGCAAGCCATCCTTTGAGCTTGTAGATAGCGCTACTATAGGAGATGGCATGGGGAAAGGATTCCTCATAACTGCAAAATAGCTGAAAAGCTAGTTCTTAGAGAGGTAATCCCTTTTAACTAACTTGTCTGTGTGAACTGGCACAAAATTTTACCCAGGAGGAAAGATGACAGTGGAAGTGGCACTGCAGCTTGTAATTACCCAATTAAGCTTTTTTCAAGGAAAAACATGTCTTAGATATCACCTTATCTGGTGTAAATTAATGGAAAAAAACAGTCTCTTTCTGCAAAGATTTAAGATAGAAATTTCCTGGCTCAGCCTCTGTTGGCTGCAGTGCACAGTAAATACATCAGTTAAAGGTCTCAGGAGAGGTTGATCTAACAAGAAGGCTCCTGCCACTGTCTTATCTCAGGTGAGAGGCAATATGCTGTTGAAAGGAACATCCAAGAGCAAGTCCTCATTTGCAAAAAGAAAATACAAATGAAGAAAGTGGTTTTGTACTCGTGCGCAAACCAGTGAGGCAATGTGGCTGCAAGTAAAAAGGGATCTAACCACAAATTCAGATCTGCACTTTCCTCCCTGACAAAACTGTGGGGTATCTGCCTAGGAGCCTCTCTAGCTAATCCGAAAACACACACTGAAAAATTGTTCCGGGTGAAATCCAACTGAATGCAGCCAAAATACAATCACAGCTTTTAAAGGGATGGTCATGTGGGAAAAAATATTTTGACATCTCAAACTGGAGTTTTCAAAAGTAGTTAAAGCAAAAGGTACTTTTCCTACTGGGAAACTGTGCCATCTGTTTTACTGCTTTGGAAGGTGCAATAAGAAAAAGTTCCCTTTGTTGTGCTCCTTCTTCCTAGAAGAAAAGACCAAAAAACAAATGAGAAATGCTGGCATCCTTACTATCTTTTGCTCCTCTCTCGCTACATATACCTAAGCTCCCATTCACATTTGTGTGACATAAGATGATTTATGCAGCTGAAGTATTGGCCAGACATACCACTTGTGAACTGCTGGAAAAGCTGCTTGATTCTGCCTTGTGCACTGTGAAAATGGATTTATACACAGTAGAAGAACTTAACAGGGGTGACAATTTGATAACTGACATTGTTACGGTCATTTAATAAGAGGAGAAAACGTAGACTAGATATCAAAAGCTTGAGTAGACATAGATAATAGCTCACTGGTAAACCATATCCTGAGGAATGAAAGTGCCACCAGTGTGCTGTCAAATAGGGAAATTCTATTCAATAATGATACAAGACACATTAGGGAAGCAGATGGCTTTCAAGGTGGTAACAGAAGTATGCGTGTGGGTCTGACTTGGAATAAAATGGTTGAAAGGGTCAGAGTCCAATGGAGTTAGCACTGAGGAATGGAAAGATGCTTTATTTTTGTGAACATGCCAAAAAGTTGCTTGTTTGAGAAACATTTTGGAAAATTCTGCACCCATTGATAGAGTGGTGTGGTAAAACATGGTATTTTAATTTCAAGCCACCAGTGCCTGACTACAGTTCATACTAGACTGTTTTCTGTATTTGTTCATATGGGTATTTTTGCCCCAACAAAGGACAGATGATGTAAGGTGAGAAGGTCTGTAAGTCAAAAAAAAAAACCCTGACAATGACAACCATACGAAAGAGTTTAAAGGTCAATTCTACTGCTTCTCTTCACAGCACCTTCAATCCATCCCGAGTGTCTTCAGAATAGTCCATCAATTGTTACATTACCTCAACTAAAAGAAATTCAAGCTTCCCTACAGCAGCCCATGTAGAATACGTCTGTTAAAGCTGCTTCTCAGTGATGAGCTACTGCTTTCCAAAAACCTAGGCTAAAGCAGCAGCTATACTTTTCAGGTAGGGATGGTGTCTTTTACATGATCGCTTTGCTCTCTTAACTAGGACAAACCAGAAATGAATTATAGCTTCAGCTGAAGCTAAAACCCAAAATGAAGTGGCCTGTCTGGACTCCAGGGCACAGGACCTGAGTATGCAATACTTACCTGGGCCACACTGACCCGGGGAGCCCCTGCCCCTTGCAGACACTGTTGTGTTTGCACACACCACCTCCCTTTCCTCCTCACCCCTTTCCAAGCCGCAGTGATTGTGCTGCCTGTGTGAATGTACAAACACCAGTAATCACTTCAATGTGAAACAAAAATCCCAATGTAGACAGAAACTTCCATTTCGTCATTCAGAAAGAGCTGCATCTGTTTCTTTTGGTTATCTCTACCAGTAGGTGTCATGATACAGCAACCTGTGAAAATTCTTGCTGTAGTAGGAGATAAAGTGGTTAAATAAACAGTAATACTTATGGAATTTTATTTAAATTATTGGATGTCAGTGGTTAAAAGGGTGGTTAGTTTTGCTAGATGCTACCACGCAGACATTAGGCTCCTTGTTCTGGGTGTGCTGCAAATAAAAACCTCTGTCACTACCCAATTAATTTTTTTTTATGCCTGTGTAATATACCGGTTTCCCTGTCCCTGCCCTTCGGTGGGACACACTGAAGGGGTGGGTAAGTAACTGAGGAGTGACATCCTCTGAAGAAATTAATGATAACCTCTCCTTTGAAGAAAAACATTCAAAATGAATGCAACACACATTTGCTACATCTAAGAGCAGTCTGCTTAGCTAGTTTTGTCACACATCAAAGCACACTTGTGGCCATGTCCATTTTTGTGGTTATCCTGATTTCATCCTTCTGGCAAAAAAAAAAAAAAGCTGTCTGGTGTGGGAAATTAATTTAAAATAATGGTAATATGTCAGGTGGCTGGGCTAACTAGAATCATCCCCGTTCAGTAATGTTGTTGTGCCCCAATGAAGTTGCAGTAATAAATGTCAAAACATCGTAGCAAAGTATGACTATAACTGCATGTCACACTTTTTCCCTGCTCTTCCCTCCTGCTAGGAGGATGATGAAACATAATACTTTAAATAAGCATGGAAGAATGTCCTATTAATATCCACATTCCAGAGTGGGGTAAATGACCAGAGGGCGGGGAAAATGTTTTAGCATAGGCACACCTCTATTCATGGACGTGAGCTGCTGCAAATTACAGTACGACAAGTGCCTTCTTTCACCTTCACCGTACCAACCCTGCAGAGCAGCAGGCACTCCCAGCTCCCATGGACGTCCATGCAAGCTGAGGGTACAAATGCCAGGTAGGGTGTTTAGTTTTCAAGCCTTTGCCTGTACAGACATGTTGCAATTTAAGAAGAATAAAGTAGCAGTGTTTTTAAGTTTGATCCGATTGCTGGCCTGATGACTTCTCCTGAACATGTCTTCTGCTCCCATTGAAAGCACCTGTTAAAATGTTTTGAGCTTGGGTTTTTTTCTTTTGTTGTATTTATCTTAGCCCTTAAAGATTGTGGTTTCAAAAAAAAAGAAAAACCCACCACGTTACATGAAAGGGCCTGTTACTGTTCAGTGAGGGAAGAAAAACTGGAGCATAACATCTTGTTAGAAATTTATAAACCCTTCTTTGTTTACCTTTGCTTCATATTCTCAGCAAAGTTCTTGCTCTAAGCTCCAGGGATCATATAAATCCATTCTAGGTATTTTTGATTATTTTTGCAACCCATATTTTGAAGCTACTACTGTGTTTTTAAGGCATTTGTGTTTACAACTGAATTTTTAGATTCTTAAAGAGTTAATGTGAGAAAATAGATGGAGTCTTATTAAATGGATTCCTCAGGACAGATGGAAGCAAAAATATTTAAGAATATGCATTTCCTTTTAGTGAAAAACCCCAACACTACAAATTCAGTAAAGGAGCCAAACAAGAGTGAGAACAAATGCAGCATGAGGTTCAGAAGGCACCGTGGAGTGTACAGGGTTAACCACAAGAAGCCCATGAGTGACCTCTAATCAGGCAAGACTTGACTGAGCTCTTTTAGCTCAAACTCACCAACTACCCACACAGAAACCCTCCTGCACCTCTGACTTGGAGGGGCTGATCACCCCAGTCTTACCTGAGTGTTGGATGTCACATAACGCTGCAATAAGCACTGCCGTCTGCAGAACAGACTCAAAACTATCTAATTGTTAATAAAACTTCTTTAGTTTGACAAGTGTGGGTTTTACACAGCACACCTCCACCATGTCATATTGTCATTCTTGAAGGAAATGAAGCAAGATCACTACATTATTTCGGTATCTCAAAATACTACTCCAAATGTTACTCTGGGGGGAAGTCCAGTCTCTGTTGAATTCCTACCATAAATACACTTACTTTAAATACACTTTGGGAAAAGAGAAGAAAGTGACACAGGAGCCAGTATTGGAAATACTTACCTTAAATCCTGTTCCTAATTACCGAAGTGTTTCTCAAACATAGAGAAAAGCAGCTACCCTCTTCTGGGGACCTTTCCGGGGCCTGATATTCAAAACTGCTGCTGCTCAGCAGCTTGCAAAAACACAGGTCTGGTTGTTTGGTGTCAGACTGGGAGAGTTTTTCACTTATCTCTAGTTTGGCCTCAGTTTCAAAGCAATATTCTCACATAAACCAAAAGTGAAATATTCATGAGGAGAAGCTATCACAGTGCACCTGCTTGTCACGAGTAACAACCACTTCAGTGTGGTTACCATTTATTAGCGTTCATGCGGAGTCTGTTACTTGGGAACTAAATTTTACAAGTGAACATTAGCAAATTAGCTAGCAGGTTTCAGTGGATAAACATAGGGTCTCTGGCACCCGTACCAAATTCTTACCCTTTTTTGAATGGGGGGATAACCAGTCAGTGATGAAAGAGCTTTTTACCTTCATCTTAGAGCTGTTAGCTTTCTGGAAAGCAACATATAGTCGGAGTATTTGGCTCGGCTGTGGTCATTGGAAGAACTATTATAATGAGAGACATGTAATCAGCTCTGCCCTTTATCCAGGTAAATGATGTGATGGTTTTAATTGAATATCTTTCTTACTGTTTTAGTTGCAGTTATGACTGAAATTCCACTTTGTTTTAAGGGCATCCTCTTCGTGAGGTTTGCCAAAGCCTGAACTGGTTAAAGCTATRGCTTAGGTGAATGCTTCTCATTTTTATAAAGATTTTCTAAGCTCTTAGCCTGAGAGCTGCTCTCTGTTTACAACTGTTTACATCTCTTCTCCCATTTGAGAGAGGCCCCAGTAGCTGTTATTCACAGCCTGGGACAGGATCTGCAACGTTTGAATTGCAGGTAAGTCTTTCTAACAGTTCACTAATATAAATTTAATGAACAAAAAGTTGACGAGTAAACTGTGCCCACCCAAAATGTGTCGAGTTGAATCTTGACTCAAGTAACTTAAGACAAACAGATCTGGATCTACAGAGTCCTTTCAGGGCTTGGTGCTCATCAGGGCACCTAATGCCTACTGCTTTCTTTCATTATATTGTGTCATTCACACTGTATTATCATAACAATGACATCCTCTTATTGGTGGGGAGCTATAGAAGGCTAATAAAAAAACAGTACCCTGTTAGTATTCTCATTCTCCCTTACAGAAGAAAAGAAGAAAGTCACCTTTTATAGTGTCTAGGATGGGCAGATGGCCCTTTTTAAGCAAAGAAGATTCATTTTCACTTCTTTACATCATAAAAATGTACCATCTAGCATGATGTACAGACTGACAGCTAATAACCAYATTTCTCTCTCAATTCCTTGACAATGGAGTTCTCTTTCAAGTTCTAAAATATCAGTATGAAGTTCCAGTGACCGTGATATAGGAAACTGCTGCTGGAAGGTTTTCTGAAATACCACTGAAACATTCCCAAACTGCCCACAATACCTGAGCTATAGCATTTCAGAGAGATTTTCCACAAACTCTTCAGCCCAAAAATATTGGGAGTGCAATGACCAGCCAAAAGGCCATCAGGAACGAGAGCTTTTCTACAGCATCATACAGTAGTCATAACAGCACACTCCTACGCGTACTGTAGTAATGGGTCAAGACATTGATACCTCTGGGATGCTATCCGGGGCGACCTTGACAGGCTGGAGAAGTGGGCCAATGTGACCCTCATGAAGTTCAAGGTCAAGTGCAAGGTCCTGCACCTGGGTCAGGGTAACCCCCAGTACCAGTACAGGGGATGAATAGATTGAGAGCAGAGAAGGACTTGGGGGTACTGGTGGATGAAAAGCTGGACGTGAGCCGGCAATGTGCATCGTAGCCCAGAAAGCCAACCCTATCCTCGGCTGCCTAAAATGAAGTACAGCCAGCAGGTCGAGGGAGGTGATTCTGCCTCTCTCTGCTCCCATGAGACCCCACCTGGAGTACTGCATCCAGCTCTGGAGTCCCCAGTACAAGACAGACATGGACCCATTAAGAGTGAGTGAGTCCAGAGGTGGATCACAAAAATGATCAGAGGGATGGAACACCTCTCCTGTCTGGAAAGGCTGAGAGAGTTGGGATTGTTTAGCCTRGAGAAGAGAAGGCTCTGGGGAGACCTTAATGCAGACTTGCAATGTATAAGACAGAAAGAGACTTTCTACCAAGGCCTGTAGTGACAGGACAAAGGACAATGGTTTTAAACTAAAAGAGGTAGATTTAGATTCCATATAAGGAAGAAATTTTTTACGATGCAGTTGGTGGGACACTGGAACAGGTTGCCAGAGAAATTGTGGATGCCCCATCATTGGAAGTGGTCAAGGTCAGGTTGGACAGGGCTTTGAGCAATGTGATCTAGTTGAAGATGTCCCTGCCCATGGCAGGGGGGTTGGACTAGACGACCCTCAAAGGTCCCTTCCAATCCAAACTATTTTATGATTCTACCAGGATCTAAATGATTTGGTGTTTAAACCACTAAACTTTAGTCAATAACCATGTGGTAGTTTTTTAATTGAGTGTGATTTCAAGCCCTTCATCAGCAATGTTTGAAAGGTAACAGTGACAAAGAGCTTGGCAGGGAGAATAGACAGGGGTGTACCGCCGCCTTTGTCACCCTAGGAGAAAGAAGAGGGTGGACTTCCACTATAGGGATTTCCCCACATGGCAGAAGAAATCTGGACTTCATATACTGTAAACAAACACTATCAATAATAATCTTTAAAAAAGGAGCAATCATATGATTTTGTACTTTAGCACTGAGACTATTACAGTTTTCCAAATGTGGACCTCAACTGTATGCTGGATATTAAAGATTTATATTAAATCTATAATTTTCTTTTCTATTTTTCTTTATAGTTTGATGTTTGTATTGAAAAGAAAAAAATAAGTTTGGACAAAGACATTAAAAAAAAAAATTAGCCTCTAATTATTAGAGAACAGATCTGCGAGTTAAGCATGCCTTGTAGCTTGTAATTTTCAAATATCAGGGGCAGCAAATGAACGCCGTAAGGGCTKCCTGTGGCTAGGGCAGTCAGAGCTTTTCTCAGGTAGAAGCTATTCCTCCACATAGCAAATGCTTCCCTCCCTGCTACAGAATACGAGAGGAAATAAATAGGTCAGGCTTGTGGTGCTAAAGCACTTTGAGACTGCAACCACAAATAAAATTAATTTAAAACAGTTAAATAGAGACATGTTTGAAAAATAATAATACTTATCCTTTCTATTTTTCCAGTTTTTCCTAGTGCTTTTCCTGCTATGASTGCTTCACCATGTTGTGACTGAGTGTAAAAAAGAAACCAGCACCAAGAACTGATTAGCAACCCTACAATAACCAAACAGCAGCCTTGCAGGAAAAAGGGGAAAATTATCTGATTTAACTTCAATTAAAATTAAAATTATTTTCTAAAAACCTTGAAAATTCAGCAACACTGTTTCTTTTTAATTAGCTACTGTGATCCAACCCGTGCTAAGTCAACGGTTGCCTAGACTCTCAGGGAAAATGAGGACAATCCTATCTGTGTGCAATGGGAAGACTGGATCCTTCTCCCAACTCTCCTTACACCATAATTTTATAGTTGGCTTTCTACAGCAAAGGTGTACTTACAAAACAAATTATATATATATAGTCACAATAATTAGAACTCTTTCCCATTGTGTTTCCAGACATTATTAGAAAAGGGAACAAAAAACTTTGCATAAAATATCTTTCTCCACACTCGGAGAAATTGACTGAATTAGGTGGCACAACATAAAGTTCTATTAATAAAGCAGTTATTAATTTTAAAGCCTTTCCAGCTCCTTTGTGCTCCTTTTTTCAGTGGTGAAAAAGAGATTTAAGCAGTTGTTTTGGGTTAGAGTAAAAAACTATTTCTGCACCCTCTTCCCCAACATTTGATCCAGTCTTGAGCAGCAAAAGAGAATCCAATTTTTGGACTTTACRTACTGCACTTGGCACATCTGGAGTGCGCTTTACTGGGACAGGACATTGGAAAGGAATCAGGAGACCTGGCTTGGGCATTCACAGATTGCATGGCCTCAAACAACTCGTTTGCCTTTTGCCCCCCATATTTCTTTTTATGATATACCAYACCATATGACATCATTCTCAGCAATAAAACGTGGGGTGGGCTGGAGTGGGGTGTGTGTCCAAAGTAGCCATTGCTCGGGGACTGGCTGGGCATCAGTCTGCTGGTGGAAGGTGGTGAGTCATTGCCTCTGTGTTGAGGGAATGTTACTAGAGACAGGCCTGCAGCAGCACCTCACGGCCTGTCTCTAGTAACATTCCCTCAACACCTCTGCATCACTTTTTCTTTTTTTATTCTTCACTTACTAAACTTGAACCACTTTTTTTCCTCGCTTTAGCCCTTCTGATTCTCTCCCTGTGCCGCTGTGGGGAGTGATTGAGTGACAGGGTGGGGGCTTCCCTGCCAGCCAGGGACAACCCACCACAGCCTCAAACTGTTGGAGGCCGTGGACATGCATTGAGAAAGCATTGCTATATGCTTGCTCTATTCTTCTGGTCTGCAATATCAGCTACATGTTTATCTGTTTTATTTATTATCGGAGCCAGGATACAGGCTATGTGAACAATTGCTCTTACCCGGTACAGTCACTGTATATTCTTACATACTCACTCCAGTAACCATCTGTGTGGCATTGCTTGATTTCTGCCATTATTTCACAATTCATTTTCATGTGCTGGTAACTGTTTTTCAGCAGTGGTTGGAGTCAGGGTTAGATCCTGACTCCAGGATCTACGGAGGTCAGCTTTTCTTTATAGAGAAAAACATATGAGTTCCTTATGAATGCCTCACAAGCCGCTCGAAGCCAAATTCAGAGGAGTTTTAAGAAATGTACAGGAAGTTTTTAGCACAGTGCTAGGAACTTGAGAGAAATGAAATTGCTCCTTGTTTCAATGGAGTTTTACGAAAAAAACTTACATCCACTTAAACTGTAGTCAGCAGGGACTCAGGTCATTACAGTAAGAATATCCAATCCCTTCAGTAGAACTCTGTTTTCCACTTARTTTTACAGCTGTGGTCATCTATATGTTCATCTGCTTTTCCTCATTCAGAAAATTCATTCTCCATATGGGATGGGCAGCTTTTGAACTGTCAAATACCTGCTTACCTATTTACCGGTTTTCTATAGCTTTTGAGACCCACCGTGGCCAATATGGTGGTGTTCTCTGATGACAGGCAGCAAGGTGCCAATCTGGAAGAAAACATTTGACCCCAGATGTCTTTTGATGTATCCTGACTCTGGTTTCCCAGATGACACCGAAAACAGTAAACAAATCTGGTTAGTTGCTAAACTGCTCGGATTGTCCACTCCCACAATCTAAGGTTGCATCTAAAGCCGCTACCCACAGCTGCTTGCCCTATCAACGAAAACCGCCCTGGAAATCAGGGAAAGAAGAGAGAAGAATGGATAAATGACTTGTCTTCCCAGTGTGGATGTAAGAGACTTAACCCACTGAGATCATGGCCAAGTTTGGTACTTAACTCTGGATGGGAATTTAGGGACATTATAGGACATTCTCCCACCACTCCTCCCTTTCCAGCAACCCCCTGAAGACTGAGGGTCTTACAGGACCACTCCCAAGGAAACTCCAGGATAGTTGGGAAGACATGAGGCTGTCTCAAGGAAGACCAGGACCTGCCAGTCTGCACTGATGAGGTTCTATAGTGAGACATCCATCAACTTGAAGCACTGGTATAATAAAGATACTGGATATAAGGATAACACTTTTCTGAAGGCAGCCTTAAGCAGGCATACTCAGGGGACATGCCCATGCTGGAAGGGACTGGCCTTATCCTAACAGCAATATTTAGGCTGAGGTGATTGGGCATTGATTATAGACGATGTGGGTAAGAGAAGTTTTTTCTGGATACCTGATTCAGTCTACGGCTGGAGCAAGATCTTCTCCACCTGCACCTTTACTTCCTTAAGAGGTTCAAAGCAGGTAGAGAAAAGGTGGCTCTGAGACCTATAATGGATCCAAGAGGGCAAATTTAATTGTGATGCTTGGATCTAGATTTGCACACACAAAAGTGGACTGAGATTTATGGTGTCTCCTTCACAGGATGGGTCTGAATTTCAGTACCCTCTTAGAAGAAGAGGAAGTTAAAACTATAGTTGAATCTATGATTGTTCCAAAGAAGAGGTGAATAAACCCAATACTGAGAGGTGGAAACAGCTATAAAGACCCCATCAATCTGCTGGAATTTGGCACAGATAAACCGCTTGAGGGCTGAAAGCTAAGTATCCTGTATGAACCTTTAGAGAAGGACATCAATTGCTCCTATAATTGGAGAAGGCCCTAAATATTTCAGAGAAGGCCAGAAGAAGAGGATGTGTGTGCTGTAGAAGACATGCTTGGAGAACTATCAAAGTAGGCTGGGGGTGGAGCAGGAAAAAGGAGAGACCAGCCATAGGCCTTGAAGGTCATATGGTGACCCCCAACCTTTCTACTTCTCCCTCAAGAAAAGGAGTAACTGGGGGGAGGAAAGAGGAATCAGAGGGTAGAACACTGAAGTAAATCTCTTATCTCTTCATCCTCTAGCCTCTTGTCCTCATCTGGATTTAGCAAAACAGCTTGAAAAGCAGTGAGGCTGCCCAGCTGAGAAGCATTCCTGGCTGGCAAACCGCCTCTTAGACAAATTGCCGGTTGCTGCTTAGTTGGCAGTTTGAGGCACACTGCCCTGCAAAACAGGACTAAGGAAACTTTGAAAGCTAGGCATAGTTGTCACTCTTCTTCTCTGTGGAAAATGTATGCCAGAGCTTTTCTTTGGATGAGGACAAGGCAGTGACCTGGCACAAGATATCTGCCTCAACCCCTCCTGGCATGAAGAGAAAGAAGAAGCTGGAGACATTTGAAAGTAGAAGAGAAGAAAAAGACACTTGGTTCCTAAAAAGACTTTTGGATGCCTGGTGAGACAAAAGCTGAGGGAACCACACATCTATGGTACAGACAAGCTATAGGCTTTCACAGGCATGGTGAGAAGATGTTAGGAGCAAATGCGTCTCTCAAGTGATGGGGGGCAACTAGTAAGAATTTGCAACAATATTCTCATACCCAAGAATAAGTGCCTTTAAAAAGATATCCTACAGATTTTTAAGAATAAATGTAGAGTGGCAAAATGGTGTTGCCTCCAGCCAACTTAAATTATAAAATGCTAGTGACTCACATTTCATGATTTATGGACCACCCGCTTCTACTCTTATTGATGAAATTATTCATTAGAACAAAGCTCCAGCTAGATCAGCCTGCTGGATTTAGTCAATAATTTTGAGAAATCAGTTTTGGGTGTCTGCAGGAATTGGACTGGAAGTCCCTTTTTCCTGTTTAAAGAGAATAATATTTATAGCTTTAAATGCTATGTCAATTTAAATGTTATAATGTTTCACAATCATGTATTTAAACACAGAAATCTGTTTATTTACCCAAACAAAACAGAGGAAATGATTCCAGCCCTCAGGTTTTGAATTCTCGTTTAAATATGTGAACATCAGTCCACAACTTAGAGATGTTTGTGTATCTATGTACCTCCAAAATACTCATATTTCATAGGCTTTTTCACATTAATATTCACCAACAGTATCACAAAAGTTCTTTTTCTTTTACATAACTGTAAGCAACAGTAATTCTAGAAACACTAGAGAAAAAAAAGCATAGCAATGTCCACAGTTACAAGAAAAAGTGCACATTACTTGGTCACAATCACAGTCATTACTTGGAAAACTATATGTAACAAGTAGATATAAAATATCACTGATGCCTTAAACTCATTGTCAAAAACGGAATTACATAAAATTTTGTACATGAAATAAGGCAAATTTAGGAATGCACAAAAAACTTGTTATTCAACAAAAGCTAAACAACAGATAGTACAGTAAGCATAAACTAAAGTACTTTTTCCTATATACTTAAAAATAAGCCTGCCGTAGTGCACAAAGAAAACACCATTAATGTGTAATCAATATTATAAAATAAGAAATAGAGGGGTTGGGAAGAGTGGGGGAGGGGAGAGAAGAGTTTTATTATAGTTGCAGCTGCATCCATTTACAGTTTTGTACAGGTTTTACCTCGGCCTGGGAATTATACAAATCATACCAGAAGTGTCAATGACCTTCCTCCGTAAGAATTTTGTTTAAATTAAGGAAAACAAAATAAACACACACAAGAGTGCAAATTTTCAGATTGTCACTTGCAACCTCTTAACATTCATCATCTACAACCAATCACAACTAGAGGGACTTGTATAGGACAGCAGCAGTGATCATGGAGTTAGATGAGTTCACCGTAAGAAATCAATTTATCTTTTTTTTGATATGTCTTTTTTAAAAAACCCTCAACTCTTTATTAATTGCTAATAAAGCTGCAATATATTACAGAATGGAGTTGAGAATGGTATGAATGCAGGAAATGCATGCTTCTTTTGGAAGGTATTCCATAGATGACAATTTACAGTACAYGGGGGAAGAATTATCCAGCATCAAGAGTTACTCGTTGTAGAAAGAATATGAAGTTGGGGAGAAGGGCACAGTCAGGGGTTCAAGAGAGAAAGGGAGGACTTACAATAGCTCCTCAAAACATTTTCAGGACCAGTGAAAAAGTTTACCAAAGTAAAAATGAAAAATCTTGAATGAAAACAAAAATCTTTTGTTTTGTTTTTTATAAAAATTACATTTTTTTAAAATACAAGATCCTTTTAATTGCAATTGTGCCCTGTAGCAACAGGACATTTGGCAACGTTTTGCCATATACTGCAGCTTTAAGTCCAATGAGTCAGTATCACATTCCACTAATATTGCACTTGGATCTTGAACCATTTTTTTTTAAACCATCACAGCATCTTCTGTTTCCTCCACTTGTTAGAAGGAGTTAATTTCTAGCCACTTTTTCGATATTTATGCTGACACACTAAAACAAAAGCAATAGGCTGGACACAGTAAAGTACCTCAGAAATACCAGAGGTCGAAGTTCACTTGAAGCACCTTAACACATCACTTTATGGATCAAGAACAGTGTGGCATTATGGTAATTAACTCTCCTAAAAGACTGTGCAGTAACTGAAGTGTGTGCTCTGGGAAATCAAAATGTCATTAGTGGAAACTCTGAGATAAGACCAGGCCAGTGTGAAGGTCACATGACTCAGTTCTGCTGCAAAATAAGGTTTTCCAGTTCATCTGCAGAACGCAATAAAAATGCGGCTGATTCTCGATACCCTGCCACAAGCTGCCTCACTGCATTTATTTCAGTTGGGCTCAGCTGGGGTCTAGAGCTTGAACTACTGGAGGATCCAGAGCTGGTTGCTAACTGCCTCTTCATACTGAGATCTGTTGGACCTGCAAATAACAAAGGAAAAGAAAAGAAGCTTCAGCTCTGCTGCCAGAGATGTTTCACAGGTTTGTAGCTACAAATGCAGAGTAGCAAAATCTGCTCTCAGCTGAGTGCCAGGGAGAAGTAGCAGAAACAAGCAATAACTGTTCAGTTACCAGTTGCCTTGACAGGAACCACAGCGATTTATATTTATATATGACAGACACCCTTTAAGTTCTACTTATGTAACACGAGGGGCAAATTCACTGCCAGCAGAAAATGAGCCTCTGGGGGACATCGCAACAGTGTAAGTCACTTGCACCCCAACACTGCCCTGGGATCTGACGCTGGTGAGCAGGCAGAAGGTTCATCTCCTGTGCCTCCCCCAGCTCCAGCTGCCATCGTAGCCTTCACGGCAATCTGCACACTTGCAGTTTTTATCACAGAATATCAAACTTATGTTCTCTAGATATCTATTTTTATGTTTTGTGCTTCAATCAGCACGCAGCCAGATTGTGAATCCCTTACAGACGTAGATAAACGGTCATTCACTTGACTAGCCCTGACGCCATGTAATCACTTACATAAATAGCTGGTCATGTATGAGATTAGGCTGGTGACAATCTGGCTGCTACAGTGAGGAGTACACTGTCATCTGTGGGGGCTGCATACAGCTGGCAATATATTGCAAGGATCTTGTAAGTCCTGAACACTGACAAGAGAATCTGCAGTAATCACCACGTTGCATTGGCAGCTTATACCAATGTGCTTAGCACTTTTGATCAAAGAACATTCTCAAGACCATGTATGCTGCATGCAGAAGCCAGCACTCCTGAGGGCAGTCTGCAGGTTACTGCGATCGGCAAGACCACCTGCCATCATGAAGTTTGGCTTTGTGTGGAATTTCCCTGGTCGCTTGACCATAGTTATTAATCAGCTAAGATGTATGGTGCTTTGATGAGATGTTTGTGTTTTCCACTTAACACAATACATTTTTTTGTCCTGGAGTGTAAATTTGGACAGGTAGAATTGGACTGAAGACTTTTTTAAACATAGAAGGATACAGATGGCAAGTATACCTATCAAGCAGTTTATCTGCTTGCAAATCTGCAAATCTGGAAAAATACTGCTCATTCGTTTTGACAGTGTAGCAAATCTATACTTCTGGCAGGCAGAAGATCAGACTAGCCTGATCTTAATACTCCCGTGGAAATTGGGATCAAGCTATCCAAAGCAATGTATCTTGCTTTCCTATAAGAAAAATGTCACTGTACAATTTATCTGGACAATCTATGTCAATGCCAAGGCTTTCTCAGCATTGGCTCACGGGATGGACCTTGCTTCCTAAAAAGACTGGACTAATTTTAAAACTCAGCATATTCAACTGTAGAATACAGAACACACCAATTCATACTCTAGAGGTCCTCCTAAATAATCCCACCAGAATCACAGGATTCAAAACCAGACTCGCTATCTTAAGCACTAATGGAAAGAGCTGTACTGATTTCCAGGAGCTGAAGTTATGGTCATAAACCTTACCTATTTTTCTTTCGTTTATGTTTATGCAGATATATGGCTGAGACCATGAAGAATGTGGAGATTGCCATGTCCCCACACTCACTGAAGTTAATGAAAATTTCCCCTTGAGTGAATGAAAGCAGAGCTGGGACTATGAAAAGAAACTACTCAAACAGAAAGAGTCCTGTTAGATCTTATTTCCTACTACGCAACTGGCATGAACAGCACTTAGCCTTACAACTGTATTATCCAGTTTTACACCAGCATAAATGAACTGACTTTTAAATGACTTCCAGTGTACAAAGGATAAATAAAAGGACAATTATCTCAGTGAATTTGTTTCAATGTGACTGCACACTGCAGGGAAATGATCACAGTGTGAAGAAGCTCAGAGGATATTTCTAAGTAAAATCTTAACCCAGCACAGAGAAGAAGGGTATACAAATCATAAAGCCAGCTGGACTGAATGGTTGTAAGAAGCCATTAAAGACTTCTATATTTATTGAGGCGGTAGTGAAAAAGCTACCACTGACATATTGAGGGCATTGTGCTCCATATGAACCTGCTTTAACTTTTATGTTCTTTCCTTGACTCTTATTCATGTCACAGCCAAAACCACACACACAATATATGGCAGAACAGAGCTTCTGCGGCACAGCACATCTTTTTCTGAAATGAAACTGAAGGGCCTTTCTCATTGGTAATCCAGATTTTTAAGTGATTAAATAGGATATTACGTTTATTTCACTCATAAGTAGAAAATACACAGAAATGTGCTTGCTTACACCTCTTACAGAAATTGATGACACAAAGTAAAAGCATCGCTCTAAAAGGAAAACTAGGAGAAGACCAGATGCATAAATCAGTGTAACTTCTCACAAGTCTGTAGGGTCACAGTGATTTACAGAAACTGAAGATCTGGCCCTKTATTCTTAGATGTCCAGATTAACTATCATGAGGAAAGTTTTTAACCCTTCAGAGTATGTATTTTTGAATTTGTGCAAGTGCAAATCTGGAGTCTGCAAACAGAAGGAACCATCAGGACCCAGAACCCCTCTTGGTCTGGGAGACTTCTGTTGTATACAGAGTTCTTGTATACAAAGGAAATAAGAAATCTCAGGTTTTAACTTAGGCCAGCTACTTCAAACTACTTTATTTTTTTTATTACTATATACTAGGAAAACAGGATTTTATTTCACTCCCCAACTCCTGCCTTGTACTTAACAGTGCTGTCGTCCTTCCCCTCAAAGAAAAGGCCCCTGAGCAAAACAGCAAAGAAATCTACACACAGAGAGAAGTGTTCATGGCTACGGTTTCAGGACAGTGAGTACGCCCGCACCTTTTCAGGAAGGGAAGCTGCATGTGTTGGCAGAGAGCTGAACAGAAAGAGAACAAGCCATGCTGGATGTGGGGATAAGGATTTCAGTTCTTCTTTTAATTATTTTATGTGACCCCTACACCTCACCTCCAAAGCTTGCCTATGACAGCCCAAGCTTTACATTTGGGAGAATACCTCACTCGGAGACTAGCCCTAGGATGTATTATACTGGTGTCACCTTTTAATAGCTATGATAGACACTCACTGGCAGTATTACTGATTCTTAGAGGTTGTCCAGGCTGCTATTTGCTAAAAATGCTATAACTTATGTGTAGCTTCATCAGTCATACCTGGTCGTTCAGAAAATGAAGAATAAATGCATCTTATTCCTCTAGTGTAGATTTTTCCTGTGTAATTTTATGGAAATCAGCTATTGAAACATGGGAACCTAAATCTTACTCATAAATATCCACCACATTTCTTTAACCAGATAAATAAATCGCAGATATTCTTAAGGCTTAAAATAGCTAGTTAAGGTAGACACTTCATGTACCTCTATCTCCAGAAGCCATTACTACAGATGACTAAATCTGGAGAAAGCTGAACAGCTTCACCACCATTTCTTTTAATAACTGTCCTTACTTTAAATAGAACTATTTCCTTAGTGTACTTAACATTATTTATTAAGCTGCCAGTCTTCACAGGAACAAGGAAGTGTACCATTATACGGAGGGAAATCAGAATATTTTTGCAGTGAATTTTGCAGTGTCAGGTTCCTCCAAGGTGATACTGCACATTTTAACATACTGCTTCCTATCCTGGAGCATTTCAGGACAATTAAAAATCTTGACTGCAAACACTATCAGGTTCCACTGGTGTGTGCAAGCAAAGATTAAGCATATATCGCAGAGATAAAGACAAGATACTTATTTTTATTTATTTATTTATTTCTCTTAGTGCATACTATATAACTCACAGTTGTCACCTCCCATGTTTTTATAACAGCACAACATTCTCTTAAGCAGTGGGTTAAACAAATTGCTGAGACAGATCCTTTCTTTTATAGTCTTCCAGAAGACTGAAGTATTGTTCCTCTGCCTCTTGCCGAGGCCACCTGATTGACACTTTAACATGGGAATACTTTCGATTTACCACCTCAGTCCAGTTACATAGGCCTAATTTCCCCTGTGAGGTGGAACTGTTCTTGTTGGAACCACACCAAGCTGAATATGAAAACTCTGAAAACCCACTCTTCATGTGCTAGACAATCATTTATCAAATTAGCTGCTAGGAATTATCTGCCATTAAACGCACTGTGGGACAAATGGCTTTTCTGTAAATTGCAAGACTTAAATGGAACTAGTTATTGCCTCATGCACTACTCATTAGCAACATGATTTATATCAAATTCCAAAATATGGGTCAGATGTAGATGTGCTGTTACTGATTGCTTAGAAACTATCAACTGTCTCGGCAAAAATCCCTTAAGAATTGTATGCTGTCACTGGGTAGCTACCAATCTTATAATTAACAACTACTGAAAGAATAATAAATGTGTCAATGACTCTCAAAATGGTTATCACTATTGCAGATAATAATTTATAACAAAAATAATTTTAAAAAGCTATATGTGCTTAAGCATCTATGCTTCTACATTTTTATTAATAGTTAAACAACCTTTTTCATCAGTGAAGATGTAAAAAGCAGTGGCACTTATTTACAGAAAAATACATTTGCCCATGCTTTGAAATCTCTCTTGTGTATCTTTTTTATTGCACCTATTCTCCTTTCCCTTTTTTTTCCCCATGTGTGGCTTTAGAAGTATGTACTAGAATCTCATATACTCCAATAAAACTAAACAGAAACAACTATCCAAGTATGCTACTTTTTCCAAATCAGATTATTGCAAGAATGTTTTATTGTGATATTACACATCTGTCAATGCTTCTTTTCCTCCTGCCTTCAAACAGAGAGCAGATGTGCCTAAAACTATTGTTTCAAGTGCCAGGAGATCTCAGATCAAGAAAACAGGGACTAATGAATTGCACTTTTCAAGCTTCTTTCTCCCTTCTACACCTTTCCCTCTGGAAAACACACCTTCAGCTAGTTTAGATAGCAGAAACCACTGCTGTGTTGCCTGAAGAAAGAGATGTGAAAACACACAATTGCCTATAGCCACTGAACATCATACATTTTCAACAGTCAGCAAACACACCGGTTTGTGTTGCCTGGATTTATGTGTTCATGTGTGTTCACAGTAATGTTTCCTATCCACCATAGCAGATTAATTATGTGGCATACACCTGTCTTGCCTTAATGGCTGTCTCCTGAGCTTTGTGCAAAAGTAGAAAAGTAGGATACTGCCCAATATATCCACAGACATTCCATCTCCATTACTATGGTGGGAACAGACTAATACTTGCATGTCATGTATCCGATAATTTGAAGAGGAGGAGGAAGGGGGAAGAGGAATGTGGGGATGATCTTAATACAGAGTTCAGCCAGCACTTCCCAGCCAGAACTTCCCACATTTGCCACAACACAGGTCAAACCATTTAACTTCTCCCAACACCACATTTTGCCTTTTTTAAATGGGACTAAACACACTCTCCCAGGTTCATAACTCTATCACTCTTGTTCCGTGTCCTTCATGCCCCAGGCTCCAGCTGTGTGAGAGACAAGCTGTTTTGTCTTTCCTCTCTCTCTCCACTTTGATGTCATCAGGGTAGCACTGAGAACAGAGATGACTTTGCAAGAGTAGATGTATAAAGAAGAGCTGGAGAGAGCAACCACAGCAAAAACCCCATTCAACCCCTACATCATGGCCAGCCATGCTGCGGGTAACTCAGTCAGCACGTTAAGAATTAGCTACATACTGGATATTCTCAGCTGGACTTCTTTTTTTCCCCAGTTTATTGCCAAGAAGCCTCTAATGATCATACAAATGCCAAGATTTTACAGAAGGTTACGACTTCACCAAATTTGAGGGTGCAGAAATGAGGCACCTCCCCTACTGTCACTTACAAAAGCGGACAAGAGTGCTCGGCCCTCCTCTCCCTGCCCCAGAGCAGCACGGCCATGCTGATCACTGGGGCTCAGCAGCATCAGCCCTGGGAGCTTCCCCCAGTCACCCTGTAGTCTTCAGCAGGGCTGCACCGCCTGAAGGACCAGGAGGCAGAAGGACCAGGAAGACTGATTTGCACGTGGGTAACAGGCCTGGCTAAAGCGGGGAATGGCTGGGAGAACGGAGCCCTTCCAGGCACCTGGAAGGGAGCAGCAGGGAGCGGTGAGCACTGTGGTGGGAGTCCGGCAGCTGGACCATGGGGCCATTGGCCATGGACTGCGGGCCTGCCTGTGGGAGGGGAGGCTGAAGGAGAAGCCTGCCAGGGCTCAGGGTTTGCTTGCGGTGTGAACATATTTGGATACGGCAGGAGGACTCACCTGAGYTGGAAGGGGACTGGACGTTTGTGGTGCCTGGGATGCAGTGCTGAGTTGCGGCTGTGGTGGAGGTAGGCTGCAGATCTGTGTAGAGAAACGGAGACACAACAGCTGCTTTCTCTTACCGTCACACGAGGGCATGTCCTGCATGGCCAGTCTGCCATCGAGTCTAAAACACCCTCTCTTTTTACACACACAAAGGGAAATGACTGACATTTCTGCCTAGAAATCCAGGCAACAATGCAGAAAAAACAGCCCCAAGTCACCTCCGGAAAACCCAGCAATGGCGGCAGAAACACCCTCCACACCTCTTAGGGAAAATGGACTTCAGGAAACGAAGTGGCTGTGGAGAGCAAGGCTCCGTCAAGCCTGCCCTGGCTTCAGAGAGTGCTGACAGCTGACAGTCATGGGGAGAGGGTGGACAGCGACCCACTGGACAGAAACATGTGGGGATACCGGGCAATCCCATCCTGTCAGGAGAGGCTCAGGCAGCACACAGGGATTTCAACAGCTTCTGGTGGCAGCAAGAGATTTGCTCCCAACAGAGCAGCCTGTCTCCTGTCCTCACCCCCCTGCCCTCAAGCTGGGCGTCCCTCCAAACTGGGTCCAGGTGTGATAGAGCACGGCCAGCTGAAGCCTTTGTGGCTGGCTAGGAGCTGGCAAGCAAATTTTATTTACACCCACTGAACTACCTCATCTTGGAGATTCTCCATTCAGTTCTGTAGGGGGAACTGCATGAGCCTTAAAAAAAGGAACTGAGGAAATCGAGCCTTCTCAAAGAGCAACTCTGCTTTAACATCTACAAGAATCAAGGACAACGTGCCCAAAGGCTTCTCTCCAGCCCACGCGCAGGCTGACAGRGGCTCTGTCAACCCACAGATTGCTTGATGATGGGGTGAAGCTTTCCAGCCGAGCTGGTTTGGCCTAAAGGGTTTAAAAGCAGGGGGGAAAGAGACCTTGGTGCTGTAAGCCCATACCTTTTTCTGCTGTGCTTTTTTCCTGCCCACAATAAAGGAGGGGTCACTGTACAAGCTGTTGTGTTCTGCTTGCTCATATTGAGCAGTTGCATGAAGGCTTGCCCCATACAGTTGTGTAAGGAGCTAATTATGGTTCTGTAATTAGCCATGTAGAAGGACAGGCCAAGGAGGGAAGCACTGCAACAGTAGGCACAGAGAGGTCCCTGAGCCAGAGCCACCAAAGAGTTGGGTGAGCAGATAGCTAAGTCTGTAAAATGGGATTAGAGTAGGGGTGAACTTTATAGGGGAGGAAATAACCAAATTAAATGAGTCACAGCAAACAAAATACATGCTACAAAATACATTGGACTACTAGATAGGAGAGCTAATTGGATATAGTCATTATATTACTGTAGGGGAAGGTCCAGAAATAGGTATTCAGACAGTGAGTTTTAGCTAGCTTTTGCAACTTCTCCCTTTTTCTGTTTTAGCAGATACACAAAAACAGACTGTATTTGTTTATACACACATCCTGACTGAGGTGTATATTTATTTTTGCACTAGGAGAACATTTGTAAACGTGACAGGAACATTTGATGTGTTACTAAATTGAAAAGGAAATGCATTCTTAAATTACTTCTTAGGTCCTGAAAACAATTCGCAAGCAAATATCCTGTTCTCCAGAGAGGGAACTCATTAACCATCGTAACAGCTTTGCATATGTTTGGATCAAGAGTCCTTGAAACAGAATAAGGATTGCAAACAATGGTCCTGTGAGGTCTGTAGGAGAGCAATGGTTATCTCTCTGAACTGCAACTCCATCCACTCCTCTTAGTCTACAAATGAAAAAGCAAGTATCTATGGACATATGAGAGAGGACTGACAGATCCCAAAAAACTGGCCTCCAAGTTCTCCCATTTCTCCTGTAGGGAAACCAGCTAATGGAGCCAGAGCACTTTACCCTCAATAGCCAAGAGATAATTAGGTTGGCTACTGATTGCTTTTATGTCAATGAAACTAAGAAATTGATGGAGTTGCCTTTCCACAACTTTCCTAATGATCTTCCTCAAATGGCAGGTGGGTCACAAATCAGCAGCCAGACAGACTGTTACCATCAAAAACTGGTTTCCAAGTGCTGGCACACAGACTTTTGGTTCATGGAGCTGATGTGCTTTGGATCCTGTAGGATCCCTGTGGAGAAGACGGACACCTTTGCACAATGCTCCAACTATGCAGAACCATCTGGGAAAAGTGCAATGGTTTACTAGTCTTCCAAAGTAAGAGGACATACAGGCAAAATTTTCCAGTGCAATTAGGGAAAGGCAAGGAAGAAGAAATGTTTGAGCATATGTCAGCATGCAAACCATAAGCATCCACTGGTCCCTTCACCCCAGTGATGCTACACAGGGAAATGCAGTGCACTGCACAGTTCCCTGGCTGCGTTAGCTGTGCAGCATCTGGCAGTTCCTGAATAAGCACTGTTTGTCCTGAAAAACCCATCTTGAGCTTTAATTGTGAAAAAACACTGGAGTCCTCTATGTTAAAGGTACAAAGAAAATGACGCTTCTAATCAGAAAGCAGCACTAATTTATGATATTGAATTTGTACCTCATTTTTTAAAATTGCATGCTAAAGTGACATAGAATACTTTTGCCTAAATCCCACAATTCACTGAAAAATGGGAGTTATGAAAATGTATCCTATTACAAGAGGTTTGAAGGGAAGAACAAGTACACAAAACAGTTGTGATTCCTCACAGTTTAAGGTTATGTAAAACAGGACAATTCTGATGGCTTCTGCTGACAAATAACACATGGGGAGCCTAATCCTACTCTTAGATGGGTGAAAGAGCAAATGCCAACTGTTTTCAGTGGGAACTGGCTCGGATCTTCTCTGGCCACAATGTAAAAGACAATTTTAAAGTTCTCATGCATTTTCCCAAGAAACCAGATTTCCATGGCCTGTCTTACTCTTATGAAAATATTTGATCAGAGATCATATTCAGTACCTCAGATGTGTTTTTCATGCATATGGAAACAATTGTAATCATCATTCACTCTCTTTAAGTCAAAGACTTTTGACAACTAAAGTATTATCTTTTTAAAGCCTTTTGAAAACTTAATGCAAATCATTCACAGACCTTTGAGGATTTTGGGGGTGGGTGCTGAGTAAGTAGACATGACTGAAGGTCACCAGGACACCACATACCAATTAACTCCTTGCAGGCTGCAGTCCTGATAGTGCTTTGAAAATTGCTTAGCATGTTGAATATAGAGGCTGTAGCTGAACGATTCCCATCTCACCTAAGTCAGCCCATGTACCTGAAGCAGCATGCTCCTCAGCCAGAGAGGCATCAGCCAGGACAAAACCCCAGGGATTTCTCCATCCTCTGAAACAATTTTTAAATACCATTCTTGGAGGCAAGAGACCCTCAGTCTTCCAGAGTAATCACTTTTCTCTGACAGACAGACAATACCCTTGTTACCAGCATGGGCAAACCGTTTCCTTTGCTCTGAATTTGTAGTACGTCAATATGGGGGACTATTTAAAACAAGTAATACAATTAACTTACATTTGTTTGTTACAGATGCTTGCTAATGTAAGAAGAAAGGAATGTTGTCTAAACAAATAACAAACTGGTTTTTTCAGATACAACCTTATGGTGACACATAATTACCCGCATCATTCTTAGTTTAGAGTATAGATAGATGTGCTGATTTCTATTTTCACACTTGTTATGCCAGATCCTTATCTACAGTAAATTAAAGTAGCTAGAGAGATCATTTGAGAAACCTAGGTAAATTCATTTCTGTTATGAAGTATGGAGTTCAGTGTTTTCAAACTCCACCCACAAAGATACTAATGGCCTCATTTTGTGATCAGTATAGGAGAGGACAACAATGACAGGGTAGGTCCTCATAAAGTCATGCAAATCGACCGAAGATCTAACCCAGCATTTTGTTACTCAGCTTTGTTGGAGACTTCAGGTTCAGTCTCGCCCTATTGTGAATTAGTTCCTTGAAACTGAAAGGAGACTAGCATACAGTGAGCAAGTATTTTGCTCAGCAGTAGCTGTTGGCAGGATTGTGTTCCTGCTCATTATCTGATAATAGTCTATGGATATTGAACCCCTTGGACTAGCTTTCTGTACAGCAGGGGGAAATGTACACATGAGCACATATACACACAGGCACATTTTGTAAGGGAACTCACCACTGCTAGAAGCATCGTTGAGATTTAGCAGCCCACCTCCGAGCCCTCTGTAACTATGGTAACTGTAGGTCCCATTTCCATTGATGTACAACACCTCCTGTGTGCTGGAAACAGCTGATGTTGAGTAAGTGACCTGGGCTGGCTCCTGTTTGTACTGTTTGTCAGCTGGAGCAGCCTCATCCTGCAAAAACAAGGAAAGTTTTTGAATTGTCATTACATTTTACCTTGCACGAGAGGGTCTTTTCCATTGTTAAGACTCCACATCTATTGCTTTTAGAAAAGTATAGTACATGTTGAACAAGCACAGATGTGTTTCTGATTGACCAAATATCAATTGAAAAGAAACAACGGAAATAAGCAAGAATACAGGTTTCCTACAAATCTGAGAATATTCATTTATTTGTGCTCCACAAGTCAACCATACTGTTTCTCAAAGGAGAAGATGCATCCTTTCACCCTGAAGAGCTTATAGTCGCCTGCAAAACCCAACTCTGTCCAGAAATAGCAAAGGAAAAGATAGAAAAAAGCCATTACTTTCTGAGTACAGGAGTGACGCTTCCGAGCCAGAGGATCATATCTTTCTTGATAAGACAAACCAATACAGAATGCACCAACTACTTCTTTTGATGTATCAGCCTCAGAAATGACAGAAGGAATAGATGAACATAATAAAACAACATTTCCTATGTTTGCAGAGGGCTGAGTGAGTGTCCATCCACACAAGGGCCAAGTGGTAAGGATGCCTCTACAAACGTGACTTGAAAGCATTTGTAATCTGTGTATGAGCAGTGACTGGTTGTACACCTCAATGCTCCCTGTTTGCCCCTAAGATGCTCGCATAATATTGAAGATTTACCACAATGGCCCTCCAACTTTCCCCTAAAGGAGATCATGTTTCAGGTGAAAGGGTATTTTTCCCCATCTGCACTTACCGTAGCTACTGCTTAGAGCACCTCACCTCCACTCATGATCACGGGATGCCCCTGTGGCAACTTTAGTAATGACACCAATGAAAAAAAGAAAAGCATTAAGACTTAATGCGTTTTAGTAGTTGGAAACAAGGAAAACTAGCAGTGTGTGACTGCTCAGCCCACCACAGGGACCTGAGTGCCAGAACTTCTGATTTAGTCTGCAAATCTATTTGAACTTTTTCTTTGTTTGTTTTAACTTGTAGACTTTTTTTATGGGCCTGATTTTACACTCTTACCTGATGAAAATATATTTCAGTGATTTCAAGTAAAATGGATCTATGGAAGATCAGTATTTAAAAAAATAGAGGTGAGAATGTTTGCAGACAGTTTCAGAGTAGTTAATTGAAAAATGATGTTAGAATCATCTCCCCTTTGTGTAAGATTTTGTCCATTTTATGCATCTCTCTTCTGCACAATCCTTTTATGGTTGCTAAATATACCAAACATTAAGAATGCTATAAAATATATCAAATCTTTTTTACAGTGTTTAATTAAAAATAAGATTGTATATACCAGCACAGAGGGATCAAATAGTTCAGTGTCCAGTCTCTGTGTTGAGGAAAAAAGGGTTCTGAAGCAGCTTTCCTGTCTGCATTAGGAACAATCATTGGTTCCATCTCTCAGGTAAGACACTACCAACTTTTCTGAGATGAAGATATCCCTGTCTTGTAGATATTTATTGGTGAAAGAGACTTGGGCACAACTGAGATGACTCAGGAAAAGGTATATATATTATTAACAGAAATTTTAATATTTAATACAGAACACTGAACCATCAGATAATTAATTCCATAAACAATCAGAATGGGGCCTCTTGGGCACTAATATGAGCTGAGGCAAAGCTTTGCATTTTTAAGAGAGTTGGCCAAACTGGTCTTGTATGCATTTTCTTAAGTAATAATACACTTAAGCAAAGGGCCAAAATTGCAATGTATTTTTGCCAGGAATTTAACTTTAATATCATTTACCTTTTATCTCCAAAGGTCATTGCTGTCTCTTATAAGAGAAAATGTATTATTTCTCTTATAAGAGAAAATATTCATAAGCTATACAGTAAAGTTCTATCTTGTCAACAAAGCTTAACTCATTGTCCAAATCTTTAACACTCTCAAGGCTGAGATGCTCTGTGTCCTTATGTCTAAAACTAGATGATACTTCCTGCCATAGACTCACTCAGAGCCTCATTTTATTCTCACGAAGATCAATAATGGATCTTCTGCAAATTTATCAAGGACTGGACTGTGTTCAAGAGGTGCAGTACAAAGGGGACTAACTCCTGTAGCTGAGCAGAGTATCTCAGGGCCTGTCTCCTTATCTTGACTGTCTGGGAGCCACAAATTCGCTGTCCCTTAATTTACATGTCCTCCAGATCACCTCTAGTCAGTGTACTGAAAACCTAACTGTGAGTTTCTTGCAGAGCTGATGCACTGAGCTTCTAGCAGAGCACAGCAAGCAGAGCCTGGCCAGAGGGCACAGCAAGGGTGCTTGGTGCACCTTGGTGCGTACCAGCCCAAGTGTTAGAGCACACGGCCAAGAAGCGGGAGACCGAGTACTGGCTTCTTGTTGCAATACACGGTGAAGAGGCGGAAAATTTGGGATGCAAGGTCTTTGCTAGATGTGGTGAGGAGGGGACCTGAACTGAGAGCTGCCATCTCCTAGCAACCGGGCTCAAAGCAAAACTGCGGTGGGAGTCGTAGCTGAAGCTGTGCCACTGTGTGGAAAGAAATGCACAATTCATAGGGCTACAGAGATAGCAAACAAAAAGGGAGCATGACTCAGTTCCCTTTCAGAGAAATGCTGCCCTGGGAGGGTTCCAGTCCTGCCCCCTTCCAGCTACATCCTAACACAAAACTCACAAGCTGCTCTGAAGTTGGGAATCCAAGGCTAGGGCTGCGCTGCCAAAGGGGGATGGATCTTTGTACTGAACTAATCACAGCCCTGTGCAACACGATGCCGTGCCACGGGCTGGGGCCTGAGGTGTAGCCCAGGCATCCTGGTGGGGAAGGCACTCCTCGGGGGGTTGAAAGGGGTTGAGGAGGATGCTGAGCCCAGGACTCCTGGTTCCGCATATGAGCTCTAATCTCTCGGCCACTCTACATAAGGTGGCTTCCTCTAAATATTACATATGTTTTTAAAGAGCAGACCAATCACCTGAACCTAAGTGATGAATAAGTTGCCATACATTTCAGACCGAAATCTGGGCCTCATCTAAGTGCTTAGCTCAGTGCTTCAGGATGACTGAATGCAGAAGCAGGGAAAGATTTTTGGTGAGCATTTTCTGAGCAGGCTCAGGTGTCAGCCCTACTAGTAGGATTACGAACCATTAGCCTGGTCCCAGGGGGTTAGGTGTTACCTCTCATACATTCCCCTGGGATTTAAGCATTTTTCAGGAATGTTTTGTACTTCAAAAGGCAAACTGTGTCCTTTTTCCTTGCAGCCACACCAAGGATACAGCCACACCAAGCCAGGCTCTCTTTTTCTTGGGGAGACAGAACATGAATATCATATTCACTTTTGTATAGCTGAGATTTATTCTGCACAGATTCATTCTCTTCTTTCTTTTCATCTTAATTGTCTTTGCTTTTAAACTAATGTAGAAATTAAACAAATATAGTGTTGTTCCAGAACTGAGATTTTTTAAATATTCTGTGTTAGTTGTTCAGCACTTCTTGTTTCTTCCTATATTATGTTTACACTGGAAAGGCTTAATGATTTATTTAAAATATTGTTTAAAAAAATATTTTAATTTCATAATAATCAGTAACAATCAACTAACCATTTATTAATATGTTTGACCTAACTACCTGGAACACACACTGTTGTAATTCATAACAAATTTATAAAACCTGCAAAGTATTAACTAACAATTTTTAAACTATTTATAATTTACCTTTAATAAGAAGTATGAACAAGATGCGGATAAAATATTTGTCCATTTAGAATTTGACTTATACCATCTTCATTTTGTATATGGCAATGGAAATAAGTCATCTTTCTAACAATATTTCTCTTCTGAATATACTTTGGAGCAGAAGTAATTTAAGTCTTAGGCATATCATCTGGAAAACGATGGAAATCACAGAAATGCAAAAATATCTTTTAGGTACAAAAGCATGCTAAAATACAAATTTATCTGTTCACTTGAAAAAGTGGAAGCATGAAGTACATACTGTGATCCTCAACTTGGTATGTATCAGAGGTATCTATGTCTCAGTTTTATGTCCAGGTCTGTACTAGGGGAACACAATTTTTTCCTTAAAAAAAGCAGATAGATGCAATTTATTTTATTTTATTTTTAATCGCAGAAGCAATTAAGTAACCCTCTAAGGACAGTACATACTAAGAAAAGATTTCATGAACTATTGCATAACGTGTATATTGGAGAAACCCTGCTCTGCTCTGACTGATAGTCTGAGCAGCTAATGAATAGTTTAAAAGGAAATACCATCCACAGCAACACAGATGCTAGTGCAAAATGTCACAACTGTGGTACAAAGAACGAGGCTCAGCAGCAGTGTCCCAGCCTCCTGTTCCCCATGCCAGCGGAGGCACAGCATACACATTTCTTTTCAAAAAGTCTGTCCTTCGTGGAAACAACTCTAACAATGCCATTGCTCCTTTCTGTTCCCCACCTCCTTCACCGAAATAATACAAAAAAGTAATAGCTTGTTAAAACAAAAAGCCCTGGCAAATCTGTGCTAAATTGAGTTTTGATCCCATATATACACAAGCGTCAGAAATTCTGTGTATTCCCATTAAGAGAGAGCAGTGCTATTGCCTTGGCTCAACTGTTAGCAACAGGCACTGCTAACATGTAAATGTAAATCCCAAAAGGGAGTCTGTGTGCAGACCAATTCACATGGACAATGCTAGCTGACCATAAAGCTAACAAAACTGCAACAAGAATATAAATGGTAATGTTCCAAAAATGGCAAAGATGGCGACATACATTTAACTACTGCTTTCAAGAAATGCAGTGTCGACCAGACTGACAAATTAACAACTCTGAGAACATCAGCTTTTAACTGCCCCTACGTCAAGGTGATTTTTTCCCACTCAATTAGAAAAGAGACAAAAAGGCAAACATATTATTGCCTCATGTTTCTTGATACTTTCTTTTTTAATATGTTAAACTGAAAATTGTCATTGCTTCTTCTCCTTGTCAATAAACACTTCTCTCAGAATACCACTTTGAGGTTAGGAAAACTCAAATGCAGATTAGTCTTCAAACAGATAGGCAAGCCAGGGACCCAATATTTGCATATGGTCTTCCATTTTTTCGGCAAAGGAAAAAAAAAGTTCATTCACATGACAAAACAGAACATGCTTTCATGTGCTTTAAATCTTTTTTTTAGCCTCAATAGCTTGTAGTATGGCTTTAGAAGAAAGGAGATAACATTTCATAAATTCTTCCCATTTGGAACCCACCAATTTATTTCTATGATTTTTGAATCAAAAGTAAAATAAATAGAAACACATGATAAAACCATGTAGCACTTTTCAAAGCACACCCAATTAATCCTCACAATACTCCTGATAGATAGGACTTTTATCGCTGCCTTTCAGATGGTGAGATTCTGGCAACAAAGGCAACCTCAAGCTAGCATTACCTAATAYGTCAAGCGCTTGAGTTCTGCAACCGTAACAACATAACGGGCTTCTCTTTGTGTAACTTAATTTTTAAAATAACAAGAAGAAACTCAGAATTTCCATCATGGGGCACCCTGCTGAATCTGCAGGGGGCTGTGGGGCTGGGAGCTCTCTGCCCATCTCAGCTCTTGCACAGAGAAGCCGCTGCTGGGGTAAGAGGCCATCATCAACTGCATGGAGCAAGGTGTTTAAAGGAGGATGAGCCACAGGATTCTTGGCTCCCATTGCAGGGCCCAGAAGGTGGCCCCTTCTTAGACACCTGGAGATCACTGCCGTTTCCCTGCCCATGACCTGATCATGTATACCTTGTGCTCTGTCTCTTCAAACTTACTTCATACTGTTTCTTCAAAATCCCTAACTCCTCATCCCATCCTCCTTGCTTCTCCAGTTTCACCTTCTACCCTCCATCTCAGTTTCAGTCTTCTTGCCTAGCAAATCCTAATCTCTCCTTTCCAAACAAGTCTCTTGATGCCTGATACCTGAGCAGCTTCAGCAGCTCAAGCCCTTTAGTTTTCTAATTTGTATTTAACCATTGTCACATCCACTGATGGTCTCATCTGAGATTTTCTCTCCCTCCTCAGACTCCTGTCAGTCTCCTAATCCCCAAAATCCTGTCCCACAGGGAGCAAAGCCATGTTCCATAATGGGCCAGGGCAGCTCCTGTTTTCAACCCACATTATTTTTTGCTGGTAATATCTGATCCTCTTTCACCACTAGTTCTTTAATTCATCTGACCAGTTTCCTTCTCATTGCCAGCCTCAGCTACTCACTTCCTCATCCAACCCCATCTCATAATCTCACTTTCCCTTCATCCCTTGTTATTTCTGCTCCTGCCATGGCTCACAGCCCCAACACTCTTCCCCTTCTTTCTGCATTGAGCTCAGATTCCTAGTCACGCCCACCGAAATTCAAATAATCTGGGAATTTAGCAACTAAAATGTTTTGACTGTGTAAGCATGTGCATCCAGTGTCACATCCTCGGCATAAATGACTCCACTATATTGTCAAGACCAAACACAGAGCCTTTTTTTTTTCTTTTTTTTTTTAAGGAATGGTAAATACATTTAAGGATCAAACGACCCTTAAAGGACAAAATTTTCCTCATTCTTGAAAATGGCTGAAGTTTTCTCTGAAAGAGTTCAACAGATGGAAGACATACAGAAGAGTAAATGTAATCCCTGGGGGCTGAAGGTCATGAAGGTATCACCAAACTGCATGCTTAGTATTATAATGGGAAGTGTCAGGTAATCTTAATAAGTGATGATACTACCAACTGCTTGGATGACACACATAGTTCTGACAGAACACTGGATCTTTTATTAGCTTTAATTACATTAAATTAATCCTCTAGTGTTTGAGCCAGCTTTTAATTTTATGACCAATATCCTGGAAGCCTAAACAGCTAAACATTATTATGGCACATCATAGTAGACTAAATTTTCCTTTAACACTGCAATAAGGCTGTTGACTCAGTGTGCTCAGCAATGGTGGAAATGGTATTTCTGCAAATGATGGATGTGAATTTTCACTTTAGTTTTGGTTTCTATTGCACATTCTTTCTTCCCTCTCCAGTTGCTAAGGTTTGTGTTGGGATTACTACGCACTAAATAAAACCTGTTCAAGACTAGGGAGGCCTGAACAAAATTAAATAGATCTACATAATTCACTGACTTTGAAATCCAAATGATGCTTCACAGTAGTCCTTTGCATATTTAAAGTACTGAATATTTATAGTCCTTTAAAAAGACAACATCTTTTAATATTGTAGGAAGTGCTCTTACAGCTGTGATCTAAGCATGGAGGCAAGGTAAGGTTTGTAGAAAAAGCTAACACCTTTTTCTAGACCAGGAGAAGAACTTCTGTGCCCAAAAGCTGATCTAATAAAATATACTACCTTCCCCAGAAAGCCTTATTTCTCTTACAACACAATGAGCAAAAGCCAGATTTTCAGCTGAAGTCAGCAGAGTTTCAGTACTCACAATGAGAAAAGCCAAGCATTTGCTACAGGTTCCCCGATGAATTTGTGCACAGAAAAGTTAATTCGTGTGACCTGTTTGCCATGCTGCACTGTGCTTTCATACCTCAAAACTATTTTGAATAAAGTTCTACAAAATTTCCAGTCCCTATATTGAGGGATTATTAATCCAAAATTAATGTCTACCTGAGATTTCAACTCATCACACCAGACCCATAGTTGTAACCTGAAAACTGAATTGCTAGAATCTTTATAGTCTGTTTAGGAAAATATTTTAAAATTACCACAGATATATTTTATCTGAGGGGCAAAGTTATTCTCTGATAACTTTCCAAGACATCMAAGATAACTTTTCCAAGACATATATATATATTTATATATATATTTTTATATATATATATACACATACTTGGGTATTTTGCCACCTCTCTGGCTAGTCACAGTATTCTTTAAAATGATGTATCCATTGACAGTCCCATAATCTGTCGTCCAAAATCATCAGGACAGATAGATTTAAAAACTAATTGCACCTCTGGACAGATTCCTTCCCCTTTAAGTTTTCTTCCCTCTCCAGTTGCTAAGGTTTGTGTTGGGATTACTAAATAATTGTCCTTCATAAACAGCATTCCAGGTCTTCGTCAGAGGATAAGGCACTAGAATTATGGATGAGGYCTACGCACAACCAGCAGAAAGACCCCTGAGGTTTTCCCCAAAAGAAATTTACTAAGAGTARATTTGAGCAAACTGGCTAAAATAAAACACGAAGTCAAGTTCAAATAATATCACAGAACTCATGCCAGATATTTTTTAGATTGGGAAGTGTTTTGATAATTCAGGAGTGGACTTAGCAGTGAAATTGAGGGCCATAATTGCTGTCCTCAGGCATGCACACTATTTCTCCTCTTGTAAGGAACAGCGAGGGGACTGCACAGCTTTCTGTTTTCCACCCTCTGTAATCAGATCTAGACCATGTTTTCACTACCACTCTCTCTGCATTATTTTCTTCACTTTTACTTACTTAAATCAAGTATGTAAAAAAATGAGAAAGCCTGTTCTTGTGTGACATACTATTCAATTTGTAGCTCAGTTGGAGCTGGGTATTCCAGCTAAGCTGAACATTCATGCCTTAGCTGTGAGTCTATCATCTCATCATTACATGGAGAGACATCAGTCTCGGCTCAAAGTTTTCTGGCTCCTGCGCAGAGGAAGCAGCTGCCAGGGTAAGTGGCCATCATCATCTGCACAGAGCAGGGTGTTTAAAGGAAGATGAGCCATGGGATTCTTGGTTCCCATTGCAGGGTCTGGAAGGTGTCCCCTTCTTAAAGAGCCAGAGATTCCTGCCTTTCCCTTGCCTGTGACCCAGTAGTGCATGCCGTGTATCCCACCCTCCTTGCTTCTGTCTATCATCTCATCATTACACAGAGAGCACATCAGTCTCAGTGTAGAATTTTCTGGCATAGATGTAAAATTATATGAAAAAGTGCTCCTACCATGCAGATGCAACTGTATGGAACATGTTAGTGCCAGAAGTCTAGGTATTAATGATGATTTTGCTATGAAGTCCAGTATCAAAATGGTTTTCATATTTTAGATAAAAAATGATAAATATAATTTTTTAGATGGTGAGGAAATATTGATATAGTCTAATTGAGCTAAATCAGGTGTAATACAGAGTCCAGTTAGGCATCTAAATTCCCTGTAATGCCAATGGTGATGTGGGAACTTGAAGAGTGTCTGTCAAAATTTTAAGTTAGCTGCCAAAAGTTCGAGGACCTCCAAACTGACAGAGGGTATAGAGGCAAGAAAAGAAAGCACCATGCTTCAGTTTCAGATTAGAAGGGCAGTAGGTTATTTTTGCTTTCAGGTTATTAACACCGAAATGAACTGCCAGCATCAGTGCTGTCACCAGGCATCAAAAATGACATGAGCCAGTGTTCAAAAAGAAATGAAAGCATGAGACTGACACAGAAAAAGAAGATCAAAATAAAAAGGTGCTATTGTGTAGAAGAGACAAAAATGAACCTCAGTCTTCTGCATTTCTGATAGAATGACACATTATTTATAGACTGGAATGGGTATGTTAACCTTAAATAAAAGGTTAGTGTTTTCACATTGCAGTGTTTAGGTCTTGTTTTTTCACTACTGCCACTTTACCTGCAGAACAGAAAACTTTTTTGGAAGAGGTATTCAGATGGCTGTTGCAAGGAGTTTTCAGAGAATCACTTTTGTTGGAACAATAACAAAGCAGAGGGATCATTTTTCATAGCCTGTCAGCTTTAGCCAGTTCATTATCCAGTGTGATAGCAGAAGAGCAACATGAGGTTTCAGAGGTCACCAGTGCTGCTGGTTGAGCATGGATGAGCTATTCCTACAGTTTAGACAATTGTGATGCAAAGTCACTGGGGAAAGAGAAACTGGGTTCTTCTAAAGGACCGTGTCTCTCTCTGTCCAAATGGAAAAGGATAGCATTTATCTTTTTTTGTGGTGCTTGAGATAAACTTACTGTTCTTTAGTGAAGTTCTAGATGATAGCTGATTTTTGAATGTACTTTCCCTGGTGTGCTTTTTTGCATCAGGAACAAAGGAATGTTAAAAAGTGTAACTCAAAGTAGCAATCACATTTGAGGTGGACTAATGATGGAAAGTGTCCTGGAAGTTAACTTTCTCTACAGCTCCTGCTGTTCTTGTCTTAGGTTGCAGTTATCATCCTTCACAACCTCTTTCATAAGTTATATTGGACATGGTCATGCTCTTTATTTTTCTAGAGAATTTTAATGTATGAAAAAATTTAGTTAGCTAATGGTTTCACCACTATTAATTGAAAATTTTCTCAACATACAAGACAGGTGCATAGTGCAAGATGGTACAGTGGACTGCAGTGTATGCATAGCAATGACTCGCTTAGTGCAATTTTAAATAATGTGTCCAACGATGGTCAGCACCAGATATCAAACAGCTACAGGCATGTAAGAGACATAACTGGACCTGGTTTGAATACATGAACTGTGCCAATGCCTTTGAGTTTTGGCAAGACTCCTATGTGCTCATGGCTTATTTCACAAAATACGTGTGACGTTTCCCACAGAGAAAGTGGTCCAAATTCAGACAAAGGGACAAAGGTGCCATGCAAAGAGCAGAAGAATCTTCAGGGCCACCATTTTCTGCTTTGCAGAGGAACATCAGAGTAGACGGGGCAGGTGGAACTTTTGCTCCTCCCCATTGTACCAGCAGAGAGGAGATTTGTTAGGGCCCAGGCCTCATACAGAATCTCTTCCTCTCAGGACAGGCAGAAAACAAAGGCAGATTTTAACTCTGACCTGAAGAACAGCACAGCATGGCCCTTGCCTTGGGCCTTATGATGAGTTACTGATTTAGGTCTTGTTTCAGTAGCTAACCTTGAGAATCCCCACCTCCTCTATTTGCACCTCCCCACCCACTCTCAGCCAACATTTTCCTTCAAAGGAAAGCCAGTTTCCCTTGGGAGACTGCATCACCGACTCCTTCAGCCTGCCACGGAGGATGGGACCAGAGAGAATATAAAGGGGTCCCTTCCTTCCCTGTGCCACCTCCATAGATCTCTCAGCCTAAGATAGCTCAAGGCACAGGACCATGGGAGCAGGCTTGCTAAGCCTGCTCCTAAGAGAGCTCATCTGGTACGCGCCTGATCCCAAAAGTGAAGCACTGCATAACGAACTCCAGGGCCTAGGATGCCCCTGCTGAAATTAGATTAGCTGAAAATCTGAAGAAAATAAAGGTAAAACTTCAGTGGAAATGAAGTACAGGTTATCTTATGTTTATTCTTATGTTGCTGCATATCCCCTCTAGTCCTTTCAAAGCCAATTTCTTTGCAGTGGCCAGCACCTTGCAGAAGAACATGGCTACTGATCATTTGTGCTGCTTCCTCATTGACAGGCAGTACAAATGGAGGAGTCTGAATATTTGACCTTTCTTCCAAAGAGAAACAACACAAACAGCAAGAAAACAATGTCACCTTTTCCCATCCCAAGAGCAGTTTTGCCTGTAGGTAATGGTGCTGAATGAATCAATGTATGGCTGAAACTGATGCATGATGACAAAGGCATAGCAGTACTTACTGCTGAACCAGAAGAATGCAAAGCGAGAGAAATTCCTCCTTCGTGGTGTATTCCTCTCATTAATAACAAGCCTCAGGCAGCTATGCCTCAGGCAGCTCCACTTTTATGACCACAATCAAGCATTTTTCTCTGCACTTTTCCTATTTATGGGTACTGTCCTCAAGAAATAATCTCACTGAGGCACTCCTACAGGGAGAGACGTTTCTGTTCCCCCTTGCCAACGTGCCATTTTTTAGTGACTACGATGGGCTGGATCAGCATTACTCCATTCAGTGCAGGAGGACTGTGGCACCAGAGCACCAACAGAGAAAATTTTTAAACTCGTGAATCAAATGTTCAGGGAGCATGCAGGGGAAAGTGTGTGGGAGTACTGGAGCAATGCTTGTGCCAGCTTTGCAGATTTATTAGTACAATATCATCACGGTCAACATAACTAAACCTCCCACTATAGGTCTCCTCATCTACTGCATTACAACTGATATCACTCCCACCACTGATAGCATATTTTCTTGACACAAAACAGCTTTCCATACACCTGCTAGCTCTGGGGTATGGAGATGCAACTACTCAAAAAGACTTCATTGTAAAATTATGGGGTATAGTTTGAACTTCTGAGTGCTTTTTCCTATTTCTCTTCTGCCCAACATTTTCTTTTCATATTACATATATTGGACTCTGTGGCAGGGGGAATGGACCAAAGCACTTCATATTAGATTCTAAATGAAATTCTTCTTCATTTGGAAAGAGAAGATGATAGCCTAGACATGAGGCATTTGAGGTCAATGTTGAATTAACTTCCTCAGTTTCAACTAATTAAAAATGTCTGTGTGTTCTGCTTTGGAAAGGAAAAAAATAAGTGTGTTGGAGATTCCAGCATACTGCCATATTTACAGTATGGTGTCTCTTCCACAGGTAAATTCTAGTGGGAGTTATAGATAGCTGTCTTTAAAAAAAAAACAGTTTTCTTGTCTGTTAGAGGGTGAGCAATTGCTTTTTTGCATGCACTTAATGACTGGTTCTTGTTTTCAACAGTAGGTTCAGATATTTTAAAGATATTTTACCCTGTGTTTGACACGTGTGATTGTTAATTATTGTATTTCAAATCTGCATTAAAACTTGAACTGCATGTTTGTGAAAACCAAAATTCTTTCTATTAACTCAATGCAGGATGTCTGTTTCTGAACACTGCCTCAGGTACAATTTGACTTTTGCAGTTTAAAAAAAAAAAAAGAAAAAATCTTTTAAAAATAAAAGATATTTTAAAAAAACCCTGACCTCGCCACCCTGTCTCAAACTATTTAGTAGAAAGAAAATGTTTTGCTACTGAAGAAGACCTGCTCTAAATTTTTGACAGAACTTGGTGCACATCCTTTAACTTCAGTACTGTGAGGGTTCTGTATTTTAGAAGATTGAGTAGATAACAAGTGATGCTTTGGGTTATGGCCTTTTGATTCCACAATCATCAAACCAGAGTAGCATAAGCCATTGGAAGAAACAAAGAAATGAACTTTGACTGGCCTTTGGAGGATGCACTTTCTGATTTGCTTCATTAATGGAGGCAGTAAAACTGAAGCTTAATATGAAATACCATGAGTAATAAGCATGAAATCCGTGCACTGAAGTACAAATCTGTTCCCCAAATATTCTCATTTCAGGGGAGGATTCTTCTGGCATAATGCCTGGGCTGCTGGCCACAGCCTGCTTGGCTGCCTTGCCCTGTGCCTAGCCTCTTTAGCAGCTGGTGCTGCTCCCAGGCAATTCACTCAGCTCCTGCTCCCACAGCTTATTATATTTTTTATTTTTTTCTTAGAAAAATATGCTTCTAAATTTAGTTTAGGGACATCAAGCCAGTTGTTGAATCACAAACATGTTCCTGCTACCAAACATACGCAGTCTGTGCGTACATTTCTACATACATTTTCTGTGGGGAGAATTGCACTGTTCTAACCGAGGAATACATCTGAATCCATTGTGCAACTGATGTTTTGAATTTAGGAGTAATTTATGATTGTTCAAAGTCTTCTAAATCTACTAATTCATTAACCAAATCCAAAATACATCACTCTTGAAAAATAAGAGTTTGCACATGCACACTGGGTTTGCATTGATTTCATTAAACTGGCCCAAGCTCTGCATGATAACAGGGATTTACTCACCAGAAACATTATTCGCTGCTTTGCTGTAGGCAGGAGGGTGTGTGCAATGAAGTCATTAGCTAAACACAGGAAAGGAAAGACAAAATCATGCTTTTAACATACTTATCTCTATGCTAGAAACATCTGACAGGCAAGAAAATGCTTCACATTTAATATCTTCTTGCCATATGAAAGGAAGGAATAAGTAGAAAGCTCTCTATTCCCGGCTTTCAATGTGGGAGCAGGAAGAACAAAAGCCCTGGCTCCAAAACCTCCATCTCTGGGCCTGAGGAGATAACTTTTATACCTACATTTCCACCAGCCTTTCCTCTTCTGCCTCCTTGACAGGAGATGGCTATTAAAGACACAGGGAAGAAGGCTGTTCTGGTCCCTGTTCCTTTTCATTCCACCTATGGTAGGAAGAGGGATAAGGTTGTTTAAAAGTTCCTGCCCAAGAAACAACCCGACGCTCCATTTCTGAGCCTTCAGCTTTATCAACCTCTAGAACAGAAAACTTACATTGGCATCAATTTTACTTCACATTCAAGATTTTATTGCAGCTCAGGGTGTTTAAAGTGTTCTCTGAAATCAGCAGCTTGAAATTCAACCATGTATGCTCAGCATGAAGAGCCCGGAAAAATAAAGCATTTTCTAATCTAGTGATCTCTGTGTTGAGGTGAAAAATTAGCTGCTCACCTTAGGGCCTCACTGTAAATCCAAGGCATGAAATTATTTGCAATTGCATGCCTTGCACATTATTCCTTTCCAATACATGTAGCAAATTTAATGTAGGTTGGGCTGGAGCGTGGAGAGAGGGGGGTTGCCCTGTGATATTCAGCAGTCCCTTCCAGCTGCATCTGCTAATAACAGAACCCTATCCAGCACTGCTGAAATCAGGAATTTTGCCACTGAGTTGAAAGGCAGCAGGATTTAAAATTACAATGCATACCCCTTATTTTCTTCCCCTTGACAATATGGCCAGTGCATTCTGGGTAGGAAGCTAAGTTTCCCAATACTAGTACATAATTTGATCTCTTGACAATAATCCACATGCAGCTAAACGGTGCCTGCATAACATTTTGTGCCTCAGTGGTTAAAGCATATCATTTGGAACCACAAAAGCAAACCAAAGACCAACTCAGAAGTAAAATAATCATTAGGTGGGAAAATGATGGAAGTGAACAAGGTCTGAAATGCAAACTAGCATGTGGGTATCCAAGGTCGTTACAGTTGTCTTAGTGATCATTTTGAACACAGATAAAAAAGGATAAATCACTGAAGTACAGAAATCACTCTGATCCGTATTAAATACCAAATCACAAAGAGATGTCTGAATACAAGCTATTATTAATAAAGCTTCTGTAGTGTAAGAGGCATTGAGCTCTTTGCACGTTAAAGTGACTTTTGCCTCTTGTGGTTTTTGGGATTCCAATTTATATTTGTTTGCTTTATGTTAAGCGAACTATCTGCTTCCCCTTGCTCTTTTCCATTAACTAAGACTCCACAAGCCTCCCATTCTGAAGTGAAAACCACTTTGAGCTGGAATTTTCCATGTCTTACGTAAACATACAGCAGAGAGAGGACATGGCCCCATCCCTCCGCGCTGCTGCCACTTGTGGTCAGCATGGACAAAGTGCCTTTCCTTTCCCATCCTTAGAGCAAATTAGGCTCTGTGAAACCTAAGAGGAAGGGAACTCCTGATGCTTTCTCCTCCACCTCTAACAAGGATATATAGTTGATGTGTTCTTCCTGCATACTGAATAGCTGTGGCAAGGACTCTATCTCCCTGAAACAAAACCGCTTCTTCGTGCTCCCTCTGAATTCGCAGCTTTCTGCCACAGAAGCACTGCCTCAGCAGGGCATTCTCCAGTGTCCACTGGGAGATATTTTTGCATAACGCCCTTTTCTGTAACTGATATTGTCCAAATCTGTCCTTGATACAAAAACACATACTACAAACAACAGAATAAAGACAGCATTTAAAAACCCTACAATTTGTTTCTTCCTTCCCCCTGGGAGCTGCAGTAAGCATTGATCAGGAAAGAGAACAACAACACACACACGGGGACACAAATATATATCCTTCTCCCTTCTTTCCTGCTGTATGAAGGGTAATACAGGAAATAGCTGCTCAGTGTGTCAAGATGTAGAAGTTGTTCATTAGTGGCACAGCTGAAACACAAATTCTCTGTCCTCAAATATGAAGGTTTAAAGGTCTCTTCCCCCTTGCTGCTGAAAGCCAGATACAGTGATCCTGAAATGGAGGTCCATGCCTTCACTGCAATTCAGATTTTTAATTAGTTTCTTCCACAACAGTTTTACAATTACCTGTAATTTGTCCACCAGTAATTTCCTTCCTTCTTAACAGAGACACAAACTGCTCCTGGTCTGCAACAGCCAGACCTTTTTTTTTTAATAAAACTGTGCTTGAAGAGTCTTTCTTTAGGTCAACCCCCTTGTTACATGCAGAGAAACGGCACCAGAAATTGTATTGAGGCAGATCATTAATATCTCCTTACAAATCTCAATTTCTTTAAAAACGAACATTTAGGAATTAGATATAAATGGAAGGAAACACAGTAGTGGTGATTTCAAAGTGGCAGTACATGTGCACTTTTATTAATATTCAGATGTATTGCATTAGCACAGAACCTGTACCCAGTCTGCAACCGACACTTGTATCAAGCTGCTCTATTCAGGTTGCTGCTATGACAACTATCCAGAGGCAAATGTCAGGTCAGCTCCCAGCATATGTGTCTAGGCCATAATTGCTTTGTCAGAAACCTAATAGCCACCTACTCCTACTCCTCTAACAGCTAAAAGCAGTATTAAAATTACTAAATGTTGCAATATTCTTAACATCCTGTTCATATGCTACTAAAGCACTGAAAACTTTAGATTTGCCTTCCTTTTATTCCCCAAAYTAGTATGGGGGTGAAGAATGTGTTTAAAGTGCCTATTTGCAAATTTATGTTCAGTTATGTTTTAGTGTAAACCTGGGATCATTAAACTTTCTCTTCCTTGGGGGTTAGATACTATCTTTCATTCCACCACGATGATTATTGATAATTAATTTGCCTGGTTACAAATCGCAGCATGGAAAAAAATTATAGCTGTCATCTTGATGAGAGGTGTCTTAAAAAATGCATTAAGTGTTTATCATAAAGAACTGCTTCATAGCATTATAGTGCATGATAGTCTGTGCACAGTGCATAGACTTGCTCTTATCAACTTGAAAAGCTCAAATAATCAAAGATTTTTTCTATTAAGTTTAGCTTTTATAATTAAAGAAACTGGTAGCTTCCACAAGACTCAGAAATATAACCTGCATATTCATCCTAATCTTATTTATCCTAATCTTATATCTTTTAACCTTATGGTAAAAAAAAAGACATTTAATGTTTATATTGAGGGAACTTTTTTGAGATGCCTAGCACAGAGTGAAATAATTGAAGCAGAGATAGAGATGAAGTAAGTAAGACTCTTGCAACTGCAAAGTTGTCTTGCAGCCATCTCCAAATATGATCTCATATTAAAGTTAAGAGTTAAAGTTAGTCTGCATATAACTGGTTTGTTCAGTGAACGGGAGATTGTCTCCCATGTGCACACGGAGATGTACAGATATCCTAATAGCTTCATTTTATTATCTCCCATTTGCCTTGTAGATAGTGATAAAGAGTAGTTGGATTAAATCAAACTAAAGAAATTATGAATTTTACAAGAAAAGTACTATTCTGATGTCTGTGCAGTGAAGGTATGAGGACAACACATTTGTCAGGCTATAGTGTTGTCTGACTGTTGTTATTTTCAGCTAGTCTCTGGAATGAAAAGAAACTGTAGCCTTTAAATTTACATTTTTAAAAAATGAAAATGCAGAAAGCCTTTTTCTTATCATGTATATTCTATAACATATTGACTGACAAGCACTCTGTGAAGAGCCTACTAACTTAAAAAGCACCAGCTCTGGCTGAGAAATGCCTTTGTTAGGATGGGAGATACATAAGATAACTTTCATTTTCCTCTGAGCTTGAGCTCTCTTTGGGCTCAACTTGTCATTTGCTATGTAACTACAAAAGAATCATACATTGCATGTCTGATTACAGAAGTGTACTCCTTTATACTCACTCCCTTGGCTACCCAAAACCCTCTGTATGCTATGGTAGCTGTTCAATGACACTACTCACTGAAATGGAGGTCAAATTGCTAAAATAACATGGACTGAGTTCAGGAGAGAATCCAGTCTGCTGGCTTTGCAGTCATATGTGACCACTACTCTCCTATCTACAAATATAATAATAAATTCCCAAAAGTCCAGATTCCTAACAACTAGTACAAAACAACATGGTGCCAATGAAGCTACACCAATTTTCTAAATGATTTGGCTAACTATACACGACATGTCCATAAAAAGGTTCACACACTTCTACAGACATAGTATTCTATGATTCGGTTCTTTTCCTGCTTTYGCATATTCATCCTCCCTCCTCACTCCCAGGTGCTCACATTTTGTCTTGATTGCCAAAACCTTCTTATTTCAATTAGAAGATAAATGCTCATTCGTAAATTTTGCAACATGACAGCATGCAAAAAGAATCAATTCTAAACAACAAAACAATGAAACAAAAGGCAGCTCTTGTAAAAACCACTTGTGTCCAAATAAGGGTGAAGGCAATTTTTTCCTGGTATCATTCTTATTTGCTTTTCCAAAGGAAGATTTCACCTTTTTATTTTTCCTTAGTAAAAATAAAGGGGCAGGTCTTCTTGCATACTAATATATATAAACCACTATTTCCTCTTAGATCTTCCCCTGAAGAATTTTCATTGGTCTTTTTGATTTCAGACGGGACAGTAACAAGGCTAATCCACCTCCACTTTCCACAGACCACCATAGCCCAATGCTGCTCCAGGCTGGTTTATGATGAGTTTTTATAAAAACTACAGGACGCACATACCTGTTCGGAAGAAGCAGAGACTGACAATGGTTAAGCTCTTAAAACCAAACTTACATTTCTGTGACTGACAACAAGCGAAGCCACAGAGCTGAGGCCTCTGCCACGGCAGCCTACGAAACAGGCATCCCAACCTCTGTTCACTGCCCAGGACAGTAATGACTGGATGACTTTTTCCAGATTTTCCTAATTATTTAACCATTCTTCTTTTGCCCAACCAAGACACAATTTGGTTTGTAAAGTGAAGGACACAACAAAAGAAGTCATCCTGTTCACCATTCGTAACAAATGCATGTAAAAAGAGCTGTCTTTTAGCTCTACTTAATTTGTTTTGTGACTCCTTTGTTGATAGTAGTCCAGAACCTCCACTTCAGTGTAACTGCTTCACACTGAATATTGCTACAGATGTAATAAAGATCTTGAAGGATTATCCCAGAAGAGCATCCTAAGGTATCACTCAGAAGCACAGGAAATCTTAAGGATTCAAATAATGCCTCTTCTATCTCTGACTGAAGGCAGTCATAGAAGTTCAATCCAATTATTGTTTCTACATTTTTTATCAACTCTGATGAAAAAAGCCCTCAAAATTCAAGACTGGAGTTACCCTTTTTCAGTATCCAGACTCAGCAGATATGATGTGGAGAGCAACACAAAAGCTCTGCATTGCCTCTGTACCCACTGCCTGATCTGGACTGTGGAAAGATCAACCAAATCCAGTCCAGTGACATGAGCATTTCACCTCTTGGCAGTAGTATCAGTAAACCTATATAATTTCAATATATAAATCTATAAAATTTGTGCAAGGGAATAAATTATTTTTAATATCAGGAAGAAGAAAAAGGTGGAAGTGACAGAACTCTTCAGTCAGGTAATAGGTAGCAAATATGTAACTTCTCGGCACTAAGCTACTGGCCAAGCAACAGAGCTTGATCTCAAGATAATGAAAATTCACTGAAGCTAAAGAGAGCACTTGAGTAATATCTAACACGGTCAGACAGCCAAAGCATTATAGTCCAAGCTACCATGACCTAGTAAACACATTTATATTCCTTACAGAGAAGTCTCAGAAACTGACAATGCTTTTATTGCTGCAGTCTCAAAAACTATGGGAAGTTACTAGTTTCCTGACAGACAAGATCACATTGAGTTTCCCATTATGAAATAAATTATTGCCATGAAAAAAACTAATTTTGAAAATAAGTAATTGATGCCAGTGAGACCAGTTTTCATTAACTTACTTTTAAAATTGGATTTTTGCAGGCAGAAATTTTCAGCCTTGAGTTAGGAAATACAAAGATCATGTGAGTGGAATTTAAGGCATATAGGTAGAAGGATGGCTTCTTCCTGCTTCAGACTTAACTTTATCAGACTTAATATCACTAGATCAGGGCTATATTAAGCACTGCAGCTATCAGAAATACTTCTAGAAAGTCATTCATAAGATGCAGTATTTGTGTGCATGCAGACACACACACACATTCGGAACGGTTTCTTCCTAAGAGATAACAAATCTGTGCACAGGATTACAAGTACATAAAGCCAACCCTTCAAATTTAATACTTGTGAAAGAAACAGCTAATAGTCATGAGCATGGTCAATACTCTATCTGTTCAAAAGAAAAATTGAGCTCTTAGAAGTTTCCACATTTTTTACTTTTAAGCTGGTTCTTTTTGCTGAGCAATAATTGAGATGGTTTTTCATCAAACCACTGTTAAAATGAAGACTGTAGGCAAAAACATAATTCATATTTTACCGAAGTACAGACTTCCATTAGGGACCTACATGCAGCATGCTCAGGACTTCCTGCTCAGGGACCACGTAGTGCCAAAGAGAGGAGGAGAAATGGAGAAGAGGAGGAAAGAGCATAAACAAGACAAGAAAATGAATTCAGGAAGTTTTGTCTTAGCTTTAGGATTGGGAATAACACTCATTGTGTTCTTAATACATTCACATTTTATGGGTAATATTCTGAACAAGGTAGTGGTGGGGATGCAAATTACACCACACCTTGAGGCAGATCACCCCTCTGGAGAATAAAAGGCAGACCTTCACTGTGCTGCGTGCAGGAATAAAGCAGCTTTAATGAAACACTTCCATTCAGCTCGGAGGAGAAGTGCTGAATGAGTGCTCTTAGCAGATCCTCTTAACAATCTGCTTTCCAGGACGTTGTAATGCTTGTCCTCCATTAGAAGATCTCTCGATATAATTTATGAAGCGGTAATTTCATTATCCAAATCTTATTTCCCCTTTCCTCCTCCCAAATTTCCACTGAAGGGTCCTCAAAGCCTGAGTCCACCCATTGGTATAATGCCCAGCTTTGGAAATTTATGTTTAAAAAGGAAAAGTAGAGCCATGTTAACAAGAAAACAAGGTTTCTTTTTTCTTTTTCTTTTTTTTCTTTTTTTTTCTTTTTTTTTTTGTTAGAGCTATGGAACAGTAAAAACAACATGCTGAACTGAATTTCTTCAACCTTTCTCTGTTTAAGAAAAAAATCCAATAAAAAAATATGATTTTGGATATATGTAAGAAAAGTGAAGGAAATTTAAAAGTAAGTAAAAGGAAAAAATAGGAAGATGAGAAGGATAGAGCCCTTTTAGCTATAAGGCACTCTCCTTGGATGTGAGGATAGAGGTCCACCTCCCATCTCAGCATAAGAACCAAGCACAGTAGCGTGTGTTAAATACCCCACTCAGAAATATTCTGGAATGCGTTGCTCTCAATATACATTGTTAATGTCACATACTTGGAATAAATAATTAAATTTCAATGGAACTGGAGCTAGAACCAAGGTTTTCTACTTCTCTAATGACTTAACTATTCTGCCCTGCTGGGTAAATTTTCCACTATAAGTTTTATGAAGCTACCTAACACACATCCCCATAATTTTTTCCAGCCAAAACTATTCGGCACATCTATCCTGAATTCACAAATAGTTTCGGAAGCACCAAAGCTACATCAACACAGCTAATTTACTGCTTGCCAAATCAAATGTCTGGTGTTGTATGCAACTGTCTCCACAGTGTTCCTAGAACTCACTGCCAAAAAAAAGGAGGGAGCTGAAGGAAGCAGAACCCAACACCTCTTCCTCATAGGCAACTTTGCTACTTTAACATCACAACTGTAATTAAGATGATCAGTTTGGAGCTATTCTGCCTGCAGATTTTGAATTCTGTAAGGAAAAGTAAAGATATACCTCTCGCCTCAACAATAACGGCAACCAAATCCTTCCATGACAGTAACACCACAAATAAAAGAAAGAAAAATCCTATTAATAAGCTTTTTTTACTTCTGTCTACAGTTTTAAAATTGTTTTTCTTTCAACAGGTCTCTTGCTCCCTGGAGAGTATTATGGGACACTCATCTAAATGACTCGAAAACTCTGTGCCACCCTGGCTGGACCAAGGAACTGAGCCACTATTTTTGTGATTACCGAGGACAGGTTAGTCTCCAACCAGTGCAATGAAAGCAACTGATGTTTGTACAAGTCTCTTCTAGTTCTCCTTGGGGTAAGCTCCTCGACTTTGTAGCTTTTTTTCTTTTTTTTTTTTTTTAATTGTTACTGAAAAATCAGAGAACAAATGAGAGAATATAAAACCTGCACAAACTGTAGGAGCACCACTTCTAAACTAAGTCATACTTAACATTACAGTACTTTGACATCCCATGTGATTCATAAATCTTAAGGCAAATGTACCGCTATGATGACAATACTATAAAAAATATAACAGCAAAAAGAAATAGCAATATCCACCCTCAGCTCCTAAGCTATCAATATTCTAAAGATAGTAGTAGGAATCTTTATTCAGTTAGGGCAGGACCTGAAAGAACTCAGTGGACTATGTATAAAAGACAAATGTTCATTTAAAAAATGTTCTTTTCCACAAACAAAGTTCATCTACCATGACTGAGGCATATTTTGGAACAAGTGAGATATTTGACTTTATGAAAATCCTGAAGAGAAATAAAGCATAATCATCTTTGCAATAAGAATGTTAGACATTCATTGTATCTGTGAAGCAACTAAATAATCAAAGCCTGGAACAAGCTACCAGTTTGATTTTAAAAAATTGAAAGAAAACATGCAATTCTCAGCAAATTAAAAATAATGAAATCCTAACACACACTAGAATAGGTGAATAATCACATAAGAAAAAATAAAATAAATATTGATATGAGCTTTAAAAACTCACCAATAAGGTAATTGACAGCATTTTGGTATATGTCACAATAACTTTTCTGTTTCAGGCAAATAGGTATTTTCAGAAACACACTATTTCACCTTACATTTACAAATGCATACACATTTTGAAAGAGAATATGTGCACAGATAAACACACTGACTCATGGATACATGCATCGTTTCTATTATTTATGTAAATTATATATACTGTATGTTCTGTTCCTTTAAACTCTAGTATGCAGATTACACAATCTGCCCTCAAAACCTACAACCGTTAAAAAGCAAATATATAGCTTTATCCAGCTGGACATTATAAATATACTAGACACTCTCATACAGCTTATGTAAATATAGACAAAAACATGCTTGTGTATTCATTTAAAGAACTACAGCTTTTGTATTTTAATTATTCTTGCTAGCAAGAAACATATAAGGGATTGCACCACCCTTCTGCATGACATCCTATGCAAATGAGTCCAGTGCATTTATAAATATGGATGTGGTAGACCCCCAAACAACACAGTACCTGCTGTCTATCCAACCGCATCCTTTTTGCAGCATTTCTGCTTTCACTCTCACAGGCGGAAGCCAGGATACTCTCTGCAACTGCTGAAGTAAGGTGTGAGGGAATAGGTCGTGACTATGAGAGAAAAAAGAAACACAGAAATTATTTCTAGCATAATCCACGATATCCTTTTTCAAAGCACACAATACTATCAGCTAGGCAGGAAAGTCCGCTCATTGAAATGTAGTTTATACCAACAAAACAGGGAAATGGAACTTGTAAAGATGAAAAATGAAACTAGTTAGATGTTAAAGCTGCAGCTGATCCATAGATCCATGAGAAGCCCTTTCCCCCCACAGCTCTATTGTCCAGTGTATTTAGTCTGGCTCATTAAACTGTACTTTGAACAGACAGTAGCATATTCTCTGCGTTCCAGCAGCACCCTGGCCGTCTGATTCTTGTTAAGAAAACTGAAAGGCTTTATATCCTGTACAGCATGTGACAGAGATGAGTAGTGGTTTTTTATAGTCATAAAAAAAACAAAACAAAAAACCCCAAGTGAGAGGGTTGAAACATCATTCAAAACATAACAGATTGTCAGAACATTTCAGAGCAGTCTCAATCTGTAGTATATGAATATTTGCATTCCTTGCTGCAACATGACTGATGTGATTAAAATGACTTAAAAAAAATTTGTTTTTCTTTTGACAATGCCAGCCTTCCAACAATGTAGATATTTTGTGGTTCGACTAGATATGGTTCATTTTTTCCAATTCAAAATCTCTCATTACTAATTTCATAGCATTTACATGTTTTAGGTTAAAGGTGCAATGAATCCCAAAAAAACAAGGGAATGCTAAAATCCATTGTTGGCTAGGAACTCCAATATGGTCTTCCCTACCAGTTCATTAAGAAGAATATTTACACACCTTTTTTCCTAATTACATGCAAAAAAATCTTTCTGAAAGATGAAGCTCACAATAAAACTAATCATCTTCTTCATTAATATACAAAGATATACCTGAACTACCAAGAAAATAAAGAAAATGGGGATAATAACACAGATACTGATATACATATAAGCTCATTCCAGAGACTGCAATTTATTGAACTGGTTCTGAACTTCCACAAATTTTCAAAGCTTCATTGAACTCAAAAGTCCTATGTAAATTTACACCTACTGAGGAACTGGCCGAATGTGTGGGGGTTTTGGGGTGTTGGGTTTTTTTGGTTTTTTATTTGTTGTTGTTGTTGTTGTTGTTTGGGTTTTGGGGGTTTTTTTGAGAGTTATACCTTCTTACTCCTAAAAGCATAAATATGAACCTGCTATGAAGTGTCACTGAGTTTTGGAAGCAAGTTTTGAAGTACTCCCATTCAGTTCTTAGACAACTTTAGAACAGATTGATTATATTGGCTCAACTGATCTTATGGTTTTCATAACATTCCAGAAACTGAGGAGCCAACCATTACTAATACTACATTTTTACCTTTAAAAATTAAAGTCCATTTATTGACTTTGGATGTGCTCTGCAGAATGCCAATTTTTCATCTGACACTGTACTTTCTCTAATGCATGGGAACACAGTCTGCCTGGGACCAGAARCTGAACTAGCTTTTAGAAATAGACAGGGATTTATGGGTCTCCCTCACCAGTGCAATAGGCTTATTTCTCCCCGCTCACCCAAAAGCAAGCTCTCTGGCATCAGTGTAACAACTGTGTAAGAAAGACAACCAGAGGCTGCAATACTACAATAAAATATACTTGGATTGATTTCACAGAACAAACTATTGAACTTCTTTCCAGTTTGCACAACAATGCATTCCCATGCACTTTTGAAAATAAATCAGTCTAAAAGATGAGGGACACTGATGTTAAACCCTGGTGTCATTACAGAAGTTAACAGTGCGGTACAAGCAGACACCTTCCTCAGAGCTCCAGAGGAGGGAGTAAGTCTTYGCAGAAGGTTTTCACTGACAAAGCATTATATTTATTATTCTGCCTCCCTAGAATGGTGATGTTACTCTGAATACGTTATTTCATCACTTAGCCACACACGATCCCTCCCTGTATTTGGTGGCCAAGTATCACTGTACATGCCACTGTTTTATGCATGTTCAAGATACATTGACTACGTTGTCTGAATGGAAGTCTCAGTATAGTCCTCTAGCAGTGGCCACACAATGACGTTCTTGAAAAATGGCGAGTAAACACTTGGATAATTACTCCAGCTCAGGTCTTTAATTAGAGCTATAACCATACCTATACATCAATGGATTTTTAGAAGGTGACATATGAGCCAAAAAATTAATGTTCTGAACAAAAAGTAAAATGAACCCAAGTTCCTCCAGCTTCTTTGTTTATGGGAGAGAATAGGTTTATTGAAGTGTTTTATAAAATAAAAAATAAAGAGTTACCATAAAAATCAAGCAGTCACGTGCTTTTCTCTGAAAAGGAGTGCAGTGGTTATGTGTTCACTGTTGAAATATTGAACTCAAAATTAGTACCTGCAAAAATGAGGAAATCTCCAGGTAATGGAGTATCTTCCTCTTGAAAATGTGTTAACCCATAATTTCTCTCACTTATCACTGCAGCTGGCTGTTGATATGTTCATGTCAAGAACTATCTACAGTGAACCTTAGGGAGAATGTAATGAATGCACAGTTGAGTCACCTGGGGAGCAAAACACTATAACAAAGCACAGGAGAAAAAATTTGATTAAGGTTCAGGTTCTATCAGCTTAACTCAGGCAGAGCACTAGTTTGGCATTGACTGAGAAGATGAACGCAGTCCTCTGTCACTAGCAGCAGAGCTGTTTAAAAGAAGATTTTTCTATTCCATGAAATGCCATATCTGTGAAACGTCAAAAAGATCAATTTTGAAAAGCCTTGCCTAAGAGGAAAAAAATGCTTTGAAATAACCACTTTTTAAAAGATGTTTTTAAATAAACTGAATTAATAGCCCCGTGTTCTAAGCTCAAAGGTCCCTTCTGGCTTAGCTTAACTTCTTCATCTTCTATACTTTTGATTATTCATGATCTCTGTCATGACTACCAGCTATAAAACCATGTCTGTAAGAAGCTCAAGCATCCCAGTCCTTGTGGGGTTCTGAACATTTTCCAACTCCCTACCCGAGGGTGAGACACAAAGGCCTTGGGAAACAAAGCAGAAGCAACATCATTCAATTCTGCAGAAGGGAGCCTGCAGATCTCAGCCAAACCAATGTTTTCGAGGTTCCCTGAATCCCTTCTGCAGAGCTGAGGGCTGAGTGCTGGTTCCTGCGTGTTTGGGACTACAGCAGGAAATGTGGGAGCCAAGGAATCCTTATTTCCAAGGGCTCCCAGGCTCCTCCACAATCCCTGGATCCACAACCTGCCCACTGGACTAGCAGGAAACCAGGTTTCATTTTACTGGAGTATGTCAAAACAGAAAACCTTTGACAAATTAACATTTCTTAAAGGAAAAATAAAAAGGCATTATCAAAAAATTCCTGACCAGCTTTAACTGGCAGAATACACCTAGTGTTGTTTGATACATAAAATTCACAGCCCCAGTCTGGTATTTCTTTCACTTCACAGTGATGTAAAGCAGGAAATAACTATACTGGAACTACCCATGTGTAAAACAACAGAAAAGAAGCAAGCCTCTAAACTTCAGTCTACCAAAACAAGCAATTCACATGGCAAAATGAGAAGGCAAGATAACATTTTTGTCGTTTTGAAACAATGACAGATGGAAAAGAGGCATGTGAAAATTTTATAGTAACTTTCAGGTGAAGAGATGAATAAAACTTAGAGGCAATCTTGTAAACAGCTTAATACAGACCTTCTGAGAAGACTATATGCCTCTGTCCATCACACAGCAGCAGTATACAGAATTCCTTCGTATTTACTTGGAAACACAATACTGCTTGTGACTGCACTAAAACAGCAGCCACGTTTTGAACATATATCGTTCTCTGGTTTTGTACACCTCTTCAGCTGACACACAACTAACATTCAGCCTCTAACACGATGTAGGCGAAGAGCCTTTTGACAAAAGATGTGAGGGAAACCTGATAGATTTCATGTACATGCAGATGCCTCTGTTTTCAACATCTTTTGAAGCGACTGACATTCAGGCAGTGGTTGACATTCCCTCAGTAGCCCAAGGGAGATGACCAACCACCTCCAGTCCTCTCATATTTGAAACTGCATTTCAAGGCAACTTAAACCTGATTCTTGAGACCACCACAGAGCCTGTAGATGACGATAATGACAAAGCAACAAGCACACTTAGCCACCATATTGGACAGGAACATTTGCATGGTTAAAAGAGAAATCATTTTTGTGCAAATTGATATGAAGACTTTATACGCTCATCTGCTTATCTCTTTCTGAAGAGTGTACAAATTACGGACAGATATACTTTTGCAGATTTCTTAATGAAAAATCAAATTAGCCGATACTTCTTTGTAGCCAAATAACTGTTGGTCTGCTTTAAAGAACATTAAAGCTAATGAAGATGGCTTTGGTGGTCTTTAGATCTGGCTCTCAACAATCAAAGCATCTTACAACAAGTCTTTCTGCAGTTATGGAGTAGTCCTGCAAGGTTGATGATTTTTTAATAGTTGAAATCAGAAATCCTTGGCACAGATTTTCTAGAAATTAGCTCTATTAGTATAATCTCTGATTCCTTAACATAAAAGAGAGTAGCACTTTCAACATGCTGTAAAATACCCATTTGCAGTACACCACTGTATACAGTATCATGGGTTTAAAGTGAGGTTTAAAGTATCATCTGTTTAAAGTGAGGTACCTTTACAGTATCTTCATGGGAAACGTAAAATACCCTTTTCGGCATATTCACACAATTGCTGTATTTCTATATGGAATCTAAAAAATTATGTTCTAATTTTAAATGTACTTTGTTGGTATAAATCTACCAATTATTGATATAATAGATGGATTATATTTCAGTCTAAACCACTAGGAGCAGTGTATTCACCAAAAAGAAGTTCACAATCTGCTGTACGTGCTGTCCTCCTGTGGTTAGAGATCTGTTGTCTCTAAAGTTACTATCTTGGCATTTTTTGTGCCAAAGTTGTCATACAGAAGCTTGGACTAGATACTCTTACACATGTTACACCAGTCTGTCTCAGTTCTGAAAAAATACAGCTATGGCAGATAATGGGCACATGCACACCTGCTAAAATGCCAAACTTCATAACCTGACATTTGTGCATAGATACTACCTTCTAGTTTAAGCCAATTAGCACTGAAAAGGAGATCTTTCAGTATAAGACAATTGCAAGCACATAAATATACAAGTTACTTCATTTTTTTCATAGAGACCCTAATATAAATGTATGAACTCTAATATAAATGTGTGAATGAGAAAATATTTTAACTATTACTCAAACTTGAAAAAAAATAGTTCCAAATTTTCCAATCTTCACCTTCCGAAGGTGAAGATGAATGCCGAAGATGCCTCACTGACAGCAACTGAGTTTTTCCAGAGGTACCACTAAGCACTTCTTTGCATGCTGGGCTCCTAACAACATGATAGTCCCTAGTGCTCTCCTGCATGTCAGCTTTTTCCTCAGGTATCTTTAAGACCAGTTCATTTCCAAAATGAAATATTGCAAATATGCTACAACTCTTTCATAATAACTTATTAAGATCTAAAAAAATGTGTTAAAATCCCCAACATATTTATAACAGTGTGCAATACCTAAACAGCATTTTTTCATAGAAAACATCCAAGATACTTTACAAGACAGGGTACACATTATCTTCAAATGAGATTTTCTACTCAGTGTAATGCAGTGAAATATATGACACAGGACTGTCCCACACTGCACAGTTACAAAGGATTCAGAAACCTTTCCACAGAGTATTTTTAAATTTACAGACTGAAGTACAGTACTGCACTCTATTGGATGTACTTTTATAATTGTTAGTTAGTACAGAATAGTGAAATATGAACAACCAGATTGGCATTTTAATACTTGTAGCACTGCATTTCAGGCTGGGTTTTGAAATAATTTTCTCAGTCTTGCAGTCTTGTGATAAATACTGAATTGTAACACCTGCTAAAGAATTCAAAGAAATAACTAGAAATATCTTCTTAAATGGCAGAAGAGGCTTTTTAAAATGTTCAGTGATGTTCACATTGCTTTTTTAAGTTTTCAGCTTTAAAGTACATTTAATTGAAACATTGTGCGTTGCACCTTGATTATGACAGCACCTACATATATCCCTATACATCTTAACATATCCATATTCCTGTTTAAATGTTAAGCAAGTGACACATTCCAATCAACCACCGTTCTGCAGCTGCTGCTGCTGCTGTGCCTACATACAGGGCTAAGTCTGACAGCAGTTTCAGTGGGGCTAGTGGAAATTTAAAATTACTTATGTGAACAACAGAAAGAAGATCCATCTGACTTTATCCACCTAAAACCGAAGTATTTTGTATAAACTAGTCATCTAGGCTTCTTTTTTGTTTCATTCAGACAGGTATCTCCAGAAGTTGACTCATGAGACAGCCAGGGATGAATCTCGCTGGATTGGTTCATCTGAGCACTTCACTGATTGCTGAGGGAGTCCAAGTCACCTAATTTCTCTAGCAAACTTAATTAAGATTACCTCTATCCCAATTTATCTGGTATTTCAGAGTGACAGAGAACCCCAGGAATTGTCATGCTGAACGAATTCCTTCTGCGTTAGGTGGGGATTACATTGGACACTACAACAGCAAACAGTTTACTATCAAAACTCCAGAGGACTAGGAAAAACTGTGTCTGATTTAACATTATTTCCTGTTTCCCCTAAACAAATATACTGAACTGGCTCCCTACCCTTAAGCTACTGGCACAAACCAGCTGATCAAGCAACATTGCAGCAGAGGTCTCAATCTAAGTCAGAATCACAGCGTAAGAAAAACTGACACATTTACTACTTTTTTTCGGATTTCAAACTTACAAGTAATCAGGGTGAACATTCTTTTACCCCAGATTTTTTTTTTTTTTCATAAAAAAGGTTTTTTTTCTATATCAGAACTTACTGCCATTTTGGAGGGGATGGTTTTTCTTCTAAATTCAATAAAAAAGTGAAACAAATGTCAATAGTGCATTCTTATCTTTTCCTCTCTCACAGAATGTAAAAGATTAATTACTATCAGGTTGCTAGGTATTTTTCATTTTTTAGTTTTCAGTCTTTTTCCAAATATCATGCCTTTTTCAAAGCTAACTTCTTCACATTTTGCAAGGTTACTGGAAAAAGTGTAACTTCTTCTGCCACTCACTTTTCCAAAATTGCCTATACTTGCAAAAGTTATTGAAAAGCAAAAGGTATCTGAGACAGATTTAAAAGGCAGTTCTGAAAAATCACATCAGTATTCATTTAACTGTTCTGTGGGGGAAAAAAATATTTAAAAGAGCTTTAGGGAAACTGTTTCTAGATTTTTTTTTTAAGGATATGTGAGATCTAATGCAAAAAGTCAAAGTTTGTCAGAGAGTAGCTTTGCCCTTTTTCAACCAGGTGGCCCATCAGACTTACATAAGCTAACCACTGTCTAACAAGGGTGAAATCCTTAGAAAGATAAGTGATCAGTCAACGGAGTTTGGGGTATTATACAAAGCAACAACTCTATTATTATTAATTGTACATCTTCATGTAACTGGTCTTGTGATAATTTTCTTAATGCTTCCCAGCTTGTTAATCAAGATTAGGTATGCATCCCTGGACCAACAGATCCTCATCATCCTGAAAATGCTTATGACCTTTCCAGCCATAAAAGCCCTGGAGGACTGAAAAGCCATGCGACTGTGAGGGCTGCTGGACTATTCAGCACTAAATTCAGTAAATAATGGAAGCTTCCTCTCTCTAAAGCTAAAACTTAAAAACAAAGGCTAAATATCTATCCCAAAGAATCTTAACGAGGCAGATTTCAGAAAACATACCCCCTTCTGAAAACCAGTCCCCACTGAAGTGGCTCAATCACAATATAGAAGCACTCCAAGCCACTAGACACATTTAAAACACCTCGATCAACATGTGCACAGTTGCAAATCATTAAAACATCTCTTACAGCCAATTGGCACAACCAAATGACAGAAGCAGTGAAAGACACAGAGCTTAGTTATTTGTTACTGAGACTGGCGATAGGACAGAAGGAGCTGGGATGAACAACACTGGGATCTAACTGAGGAACTGTCTTCAGGCATAGTGTGACTCTTCTTCTCTGACACATCCAAACTTGTCTTCGGACAATGAAAAGCATTTATGATTAGCCTTTTCTGTCCAATACATAAGAACACTTTGCTCTTTGATACTATCGCTTTGTATTACGATAGTGCCTAGGAAGGAGAGTTTCCTTTTGCTTAAACAAAAGGAAGAATCTCTCTGTGAATGAGAGTTTAAGACCTTGCTCTTGCATTGGGATGCACACAGAAAAAATGCCATAACTGTGAAAAAGATACTGTAAGATGCAGTTTCAAACTGAATGCAGTGAGACTGATGATAGGAGATCATGAAGATGAAAGGAAGCAGATAGTAGCAAGAAAATGCAATTATTAAGACAATCCAACCTCATTTGATTATTTCTAGCATCTAAAATTTTTCTGGGCTGTAACTAAATAAATATATACCACATATCCTCAGCAGCTGTCTACTATCTTTTTTTAATTGGCAGTTTTCTATAGATACAGAGGCTGAGACAAGTCTAAAGGGTGGATTTTAAAAACATTAGTGAAACAGGTCATTTGACCATTTCAGGGAGAAAATTCCTCTTGTATAGCATATATAGGTCACAAAACACTTAGTGTATATAAAGAAATTCTCATTAATATCAGTCCCTGAGAAAGAGGCAGTAATATATTTTTTCTTTTTCTTACGGGTTAATGAAGAGAAAAAGAAAGAATTTCTTTAAGAACATCAAGAACTTTAAGAAGTTCACAAAGTGCTACAGCATAGTGCAGGTAGAAGCACAACCTGGAGATCTCATCCAACACAACCTGGAGATCTCATCCAAAAGCCAGTGATTTCAGGACTTGACAAACTTCCTTCCCAGTGAAAGATTCTGAGCAAGATCGTAGAATTTAGTAAGAGAACATTCTCAACAGTCCATAAGCAAGAGACAATGGGAGGAGAAAAACAATCTTACAATTTATGAGAAAAACTTTGACAGTGCCTTGTTGAGGGATATGCTTGTGTCAGAATGAAAATGGCACAATTACAAGCTGAACAGTGAAATGGGGAAAGCATTTCCAATGTAGAAAGGGAAATCCTCAGAGGAATATTTGTAACCAGAAGCTATGCAAGTTGCCTTGGAGTCCATGGACAACAATCTGTCGTAAGTAGAAGCAGAATAACTATAGGAAATCTCTTAAAAATATTAAAACTAAGAAACAAGTTAATTAACAATATGAACACTCATGAGACTGAGCCTTTCCCATTGCCTCAGAGCTAGTACTGGCCTGTTATGCAGCAAGAACTGTCGTTTGGATTACAGATGGCAAATAACTGACAGAAGCAGGCTTCAGACATGCTTTTTCATCTTTACCATGCAGTCTTACACTAATTTAACTTAGTGTTTACATTTTCTCTTCACTTTACAATATGACGCTGTAGATAGCTGCACTGTTCCACACACAGTCTGAACTGTCATATGCCATATACAAGATTATTCTCTTTTTCTCTTGCAACTAGGTGCTCAAAATGTAGCATTCTGAACCTGAACAAAATGAAAAACTTGTGTTTAATATGTCTATAGCAAAACACATCTTCTGTGGAGATTATTATCTGACATCCTATTTAATATAACAACGGTAGCACTATTGCTCCTGAGGAGATCATTATCCTGTTTTGCTATATTTGAGGGTGGCACCTTATTCAAATCAACACCAACATGTCCCTTCATGATTGTTTTGAACAATTGTTATTATCCAGACAAAGTGATTCTTTTCCACTGTTAAAATGGTAAGCACATTTTAAACAATCATACAGTCAAGTGCCTCTGTCCATGGTAGCATTTTTAAAAACTGCTTATAAACAGGAGATGCTGATACAGTAATTTAGAAATCAGAAAATAATTAAAAACAACAAATGGATAAGTATTACATTTCAGAATTACTGAAGACATAAACATAAAACACCACTTATTCTTTTAGGAAGTTAAAGGGAGCTCCTTCAAAGACTTTGGATAGTTTTTGGCTCGTGGTCCTACCTGCGAACAGGGAAGCAGGACAGATTTCCCTTCAGGCCCAAGAGGGCTGAAATCTTTGGCACGAGCTCCAGTGCCTTGTCACTTCCATTCATGGGCAGCAAAGTCAATATTTTAGAGGGTAATTTGTTTGTTTAAAAAGAAATAGAGCCCATCATAAACTGTCATGGAACATTATAAAAATAGGGAATATTTCTGAACTATAAAGATTGCCTATTTGGATCATGTTCCTGGTAATCTCTGCTCCTTTTCCTCTCCCAGGAATAAATTTGATCCTGCAACCCTTATTCATATGAAAGCAACGTTTGCAAATGTGCACTGAAGCCAAGCCAACCTAGCTCTTATGAGTCAGACTGTAAGCCCCTTATTCATATTGCAAAACAGTTGGGCAAGTCTTTCAGATGACAAAAAATGAGCCAGTTTACATAACTGCTCATCAATGTCAATAATGACAGCAATGAGGCCATAAATTGGAACAGGGAGGAGACTTGCTAGCATCGGCTAATTTTGTAACCATTTTCAATTGAAAGTACAGCAAAATAAAAATATTTGGCATCGTGAAAGCTGAACTTAATGTTGCTGAATTATTTTCAGCCAGGATGAGAAGATGCAATTTGATGCTACTTGGAGTATCATAGAAAACATTTTCTTTCTGTTTTTCCTTCTTGTATTTTGGAAGGCTATACAATCTGACATGTACACACCACCAGTCAATCTTTGGCACTTTTATCTGTACAGATGTCCTTTATTCTACCTGTCTCTCTTCATCTGTGTTTCCATTGTTCAGAAACAGTGTTATCCCAATGTTTCAAATAATAAAACCATGCAGTGGATTAGAATCACAAACACATACAGAAGTTTAGTTTCTGTCTTTGCTTTTTGTGTTATCCAATAGTGGTCTTACCCTACAAATAAACCTGACATGTTGTTTTTAAAACTGTCAGCTAACATCTTAAACAACATATGGAAATCATAAGTATTCTGCAAAGACTGCCGGAAAGAGAAAGACAGAGAAAAAGAGAGAAACAGTAAAATTCAGTTATCTCCAGTAATCTTTTAATGTAATCAATGGGTTTGCAGATGATTCATTAAAAAAAAATAATGATATGTTTAATCACTAAATGATATCTATTTGTAATGATGAGGTGATTTTATTGTCATCTAAAGGCCAGAGAGATAGCTAAGACACATCAAACAAGGTGTGTAGCTACCCAGTTTCTTCCTACTTTCCTGGGTTTTGGAAATACAGAAGTTTTTTAGAGATAATGAAGCTGTCAATTGGTGAGAAGACTTATTATTTACCCATTCTTGTGCTACTGAGTAATATTAAAATATTAATGTCTGAAAACACTGACAGTTGTATACCATCATAATTTTCATGGGCTTTGGTTCAATTACAATTACTAAACCATTGGGATGCTCAAACTGTAAGCTTGATGGCTGTGTTTTAAAACCATTTAATGTGTTTTGCCCACTTATATATCAACTGAAAGATTTCAAAGGAGTAACTTTTACTGGTAAGTAATAGGCTAAAATGTACAAGAAAAAACCCAAAGCCAAAACCATTGCCAGTGTGTTGTTACTACACTGGGCATTTTCTTGGGCATAGCATTTCTCTAGCAGGATCTAATTTTTACAGAGCTCACAGAAATCCAGCAGAGGCATTTTAAAGAAAAATCCACCTTACTGCAAGACTTTTCCAGGCAAAAATCCTAACTGCAACTTAAAGTAGGAAATAAGTCACTATATATGCCATCATTTGGTTTCCTTCCTTATGCCTTGCTTTGTTCTTCTTTTCCTATACATCCATACTAGTTCATCTTGTGAACTCTACTGTCTCAAAGCATTTTTAAACCAGTGAACAAAGGGAATAAATCCAGGAAGAATGAAGGAGGGGAAAAGAAACCTCTGACCTGGTATTACCAAAAAAATAAACAAACAAAAAAAAAGACACTAAGATGAAAACAAAATAGTGCCATGGATTTACATATGGGGTTTTGATGGAAACTAGGGCTGGGTTTTAAATCAAAACTCACCATCTCAAAACCACTTCTTTTCATCCGCCTGCAGGACTTGAGGTAAGTACGTATGCGTTTTCTGGCACGCTCTTGATACTCAGGGAATTGTCGCCTGCATGAGTCAATGATAGCCTGGATCTTTTCTTTGGGCTGCTTAGAGATTGGGACCATTCGGTCCAAGTTTTCATCTACAAACAGCCTGACAAACATCTGTTGGCAAGAGGGAGACAGAGGAGATGGGTTTGGAGGGCGGCTCTCTTCTCTTCCTAGCTTCCTGTCTTGATTACTGATAGGAAGTCATTTTTTCTATCCACTGAAGAGCTTTGTAATGGGAAGCCAGAAATATTAAGCAAACAGTTCTTTAAAGGGTTATTTTGGGGGGGCTGATTAAAAAAAGACAAGAAAAGAATAGTCTATAGGATACAGAACTTGTGAGATAAACCAGAACAGATTGTGAAAATCGGCACTACTTAATTTTCATTATTAACAATAAGCTGTGATTGCTAATCATTTTATTGAACTGACTCTCACTTTTTCTTTGTTTGAACAATTGCTTGTGTTTTCATGCATAATTACATACATTGGGAAAGCAATAGAGAACAGCTGACCACTGGAATGGTCTTCTGATAAACTAGCTACAGCCCCTTTGCATTCAATGGGTGAACATGCACATACACACATCTACATCCACACACACGGGCGCACACGCACACATATAGAACAAAGCTTTTTTTTCCTCACTGGTAAAGATGGCACTCTGCCTTAAAATTCTAAATAAAACACAGTAAATCTGTCGTCTGTTGGCAAGAGTTTAATGTGCATTAAAATAATAATTGAAATAAATCCTGCAAATTAAATTAATGTGCCTTTAATATTGTCAAACTTACCCATAAATAACAATGTAAAAGGAACAGTAGAAGTAAACAAGACAACGAGTGCAAGAGGACTTACATTAAAAGCTTTCAGTCGCTCAGCTTCTACCCCATCTGATTCATTGACCTTCTCAGGATCTTCCTGCTCATCATGGTCATCCTCATCCTCATCTCCTCGATTCAGAGACAGATCTTCAGCACCTCTGCCTACACTCTCATTCTTGCCAGAGTCATAGCTTGAATAGCTATGTGCAGGGGACTGAAAATAGACAAAAAGAAAATGATTGTAAAAATTCACCATGGAAATAAGGTCTACTCATCAAAAATACTTTCTAAATTTTTAAAGAATTCTGTGATTTCTTTTTATTCTTTGTTCAACATAAAGTGCTCATAATCCTTGTAAGAGCAAACAATTCACAATAATATTCATTTCAATTCTTTAAAAAATGTGACCAGCTGCAAATTCAGTAAATCAATTAACAAATGAATTACCTATGATAATTACAGTTAACATGAGATCTTTGCCATACAGCCTTGCTTAAGTACTATAGACAGAAGTTTCTTGCAAATACCAACTTCTTTGTATTAGCCAAGATGATTTGCACAAAACTCTAAATGATTAAAAATTACATATTTTAAGGCAAAGAGGATTTAAGTAGGAAAACATTTATATTCATCCAATCAATATGAAATATTATCAAGAGCTGCAATAAGTTATTCACAACATGGAGATGATTATGTTCTAGTTTCACTTGCAAAACCCCAGAATGAATTAGAGATGTGTAGGTTTATTAACATTTTGAATGCTCTTCTGAGAATCATATAGTAAAACCATTTTCTCTTTGCTATCAGCATTCAGAACTTTCCCCTGAGCAGAAATTCAGCTTGCTGGATAAAACAGATGACCATCTCATTAAAGTGTATCCACTTGTAGGACCAAAAAGTTTTCAATTACCAAAAGCCAATACTGCGCATTCTTCCTTGCAATATCTATACTTCAGTTACCTGTTTCCTCTGCATACACTTCAAACTGCAGACCACAAAAAGACATCAGTAATAAAAAGCCTTCTACAACTTAATACGTTAAGATCAAAGCTTTCCCCCAGTCACACAAAAGTATCAGAGGATACCTTTACCAGAGCCATCAGATTCACGTTCAGGTAATTCAGAGCACAATTTTACTTCTATAATATTTTACTTCTATAATATTTTAATCCCATTCAATATTTTCCTCTCTTGCTTCAAAGCGTACTATAGTCTATTAACTTCAGAGAGTCCTGAATCAGGTGCTACACAATGAACTTCACATACACGCTTTTTCTAGGTGTCTCCTGCCTAAATGTCAACAAAAGTCAGGAGTGTAATGCCTCAATCAAAAATACATTTCAAATACTTAAAATCACATGCCTTGATCTACATTCTGAGCTTCCTAAAATTATGTTTATTTCAGGGTGTTTTCACCAATCACAGACTGTAGCTGGGCAGTGAGGTAGGAGGGAGAGGCCAACAGACCCATTCATCTTTAAGGTATACTTCTTGCTTTATATTCTTACTCCAACTTCTTTTTTCCTTTACCTATTTTAATTTCCATCTTAAAACTGGTCCTCTGTACACGACCAGTTTTGGAGTCATTCCCATACATTTCCTTGCCTTGCCTTAACAGCACTCATACTCCAAGCCTTCCTTTTTTATATATCCTCCCTAGAATATATTCTCACAATACAAATCTCCTGGAGTTCCACTTTTTAATCCCTAAACATTAGATCTTGCAGTCTCTCTCATCCCCTTCCTTGAGCCTCTTCACTCTCTAGACCATTCTCCTTTCCCTAGACCCTTATAGCAAATGTAGGGAGAATGAGAAAACATCAAAGAAGACAGAAGAGCCAGCCTCTGGATACAAACACCTTCAACAAGTAGCAAGCTCAGCATCACCTCTTCTCTTCCTACAGCCTATGACTGCACAGTTACAAAGCAAGAAATTAGCCAGGGTTCAGGATGGCAGACACGAGATGGCATGGGAAGATAAGACTTGGGAGAGCAGCAAAAAACCCTGTTGCTTTTCATGACACACTGATACTTTGTTCTGGGAAGATGATGAATATCTACATTGCTGCCCATTCAGATAACTCTTCCTTGCAGAAGGTGTTGAATCCATTGAATTATCAGGCTCCAGCAGAATATGGTTCCATCCTAATAGGAGATGATGACTATAACTTCTCAGAGTGTCTAGCATATATAAGCAACAGTGTTTAACCTGGCCCATGGCTACCAGAAAGCCAACAGCTGTAGCCTGGTAGCCTGTTACGAAGGTAAAAGAAGAGTGATTTTCCTTGATCCTGAAGAGATTCCCAGAAGAAAATTTTTAGAAAAGAAAGTTACAATTAACTAATTGTTACAATTACTGTAATTGTGTCCAAGTGCTATGCAGTAGAAGATCTGACCTAGACTGCAAGACTTGTTCTTTTGTACTTCTTCATTTCATCTCATACTACAGCTATACAGCATGCAGAGGGCTTCCAGATAATCAACAAGCCATTTCATGTGCTAGGTGCCATATAAAGCTGTAGAAGCTACTGCCCTGAAGAACCCTACTGTCTGAAACCTTGTTCTGCAAACACTTGATTTCACATGAGTCATTTCATCAGACTAAATCCAATTAGACTACTCGTGCATAAAGTTAAACAGATGCAAAACTGATTTCAGTACGTACATATGTTTGGGCTGGATGCCAAGATCATAAATTATGCACCAGGATTGAGATTTGCTTTTGTGAAGGAAAGAAATTCAGGCCAAAATGGATTAACTATGTCTCCCAAAAATGCAATAGTAATTTTTTTTTAAAGAAAACCTTGCATAGAGAGCCTTGTCCAATGTCTTCTCCAAAACATTTATTTCAAGAACAACTTGAGCATCTTAAATGAACCATGGAGAATAACACACTCTGAGAAAGTTGCAATGCAGGAATCCATATTTATTCATTGTGGATTTGAAGATTGTGTACAGTACCACGAAAAAAAAGGTGGTTTTTTTCCTAGCTGTTGCGTTAGCAAACTGAGGGAAGAGGTTACAAAAGCTCAGTTAAGAATAAAATTTCTACCTTTTTGAATTTCTACACAGATGAATATTGAGTCAGAGAAGGAACAGACTGTTTCTCTCACTTGTGTCAACCCTGCAGTTGTGCAAAAGCTGATAAGCATTTTCATTTGGTACTCTATTAAGCAGCTGCAGTGCTAAACAAGCATGGAGTAGGACAGCAGAGGACAACTTTTCCTTAGTACACCCAATTTTAGGTCTTGCACTCCCCTTTCGAACGGCTGCTCCTACCTTCRCCAGACAGGAACCTGCTCATTCAGATTCCTGTACACCCCTCAACACATACATTTTTATGGTCCTGCAGTGAACTAGACTGGAGAAGTGATCCTGGTTAAAATGGTTTTGGTTTGTGGGTTTTTTTTTCTTTTGCCAGTCTGTTTAATACCAGGAACAGTTCTTGGCTCCAGTTCACCACCTGAAAGCACAAACCTTTGTGCTGACAGGAGAGCGTGAACATGGAAGGGATAGAGGGACCATACACGTCTCTGTTGACAGCAATGCGAGATTAAAGCAATCATGGAGCTGAAGCACTAGTAGATGTTTCATAGGTGAAACCTTTGTTCTTGACAAATGTGGGTTGGAAAAGAAAGTGACAGCAATGTAAAATGAGAAATTATTCAAGGAGTGTTGAGGGAATGTTGGTAGAAACAGGACGTGAGGTGCTGCTGCAGTCCTGTCTGCACAACCCAGGCTACGTGGCAGATGATAAGGCCGGCCTGTCCTTGAGTGAAAGATTAGAGGAATTTGGTGGTTTGGGAAAAACAAGAAACGAGAAAATAACAGCAGAAGTATTAACAACAAGAGGGACGAGCCAAGGCAACGTCAGAGTGCATGCTTGACTATGTTTAACCAATTAATAGCTTATAAGGCTGCGTGAACAGAGCTCTGTGACCAATCCGATAGTTATAGTATGCGCGTGAACCCTGTCAGACCCTATAAAATCTCTCTACTTTGGCAATAAAGAGAGCATTGACTGTAACTCTATGAGGATTGTGTCTTTGTCTCTGGAGCTCCCTCGCATCAAAGGAGGGCAAATGAGGCCAAGACTAAGGCCAAGAACATTGCCTCCCCCAAACATTTAGATTATTATAAAATTGTCTTAAAAATACTGAGATGTTGATAGATATATTCTGGCCACTTTGTCCTTGCCCCTCTGAAAGTTATGAGTTCATTATTTTAATCTCTTCCTTGCAATAATAAGTATTAGACACTTCTGCTTTATAAAAACAAAAGTAAAGGTTCTTGCCTAACAACCTGCTTTCAGGAACTTGTGACATGAAAAATCAACATCTTTCCAATACATTACAAGTCAGCAACAAAAGTCACCTGAAGTAAGGTAAGTGTCAAATCGTACAATAAAAGACCTGGGAGGACATCACAGTGTCATCTAGTTCATCTTGCTGCCACAGAACAAGGTCAGAAGGTCGTTCCTGACCACTGTTTGTCTGGTTGTTATCTTAAGACTTCCAGTGACAGAGATGCCGTGCATCCCCCAGACAATTTGCATCAGTGTTTCACTGTCTTCAGAATTATTAAAATATTCTTAACACCCACCTCTGACTTTCAGAAACAGTACTAAGCCTATTTCTTTTTTTACCTGTCTACGACATATCACAATGGAGGACACGTGTACCTGGAGAAGAGAGTGTTCTCCTCCCTCTTTACAAGAATCTTTCAGACATTTGAAGACTGTTATCATGTCCTCTCCCTTCCACCTTTTCCCAATAAATTCATTCATACTATGAAACTCATGTTTTCCAGATTCGTAATCATTCTTACATCTGCTCTGGATGTTTTTTATTTGGTCTGAAACTTTCTCTAAGAGCAACTCCCAAAACTCCAAAGTGTATTCCATTTCTATGGAGGCCTTTCTATGGAAAATATATTCACTTATTGCTTGACTGATTTCTAATATGCTTTCAGCAGAAAAAGCTTATCACTTTATTTGCAAGATAAAATAATACTCCATACATGCAAAAGACAGTAATGCGAAACCCCACAGTTGCCAACAAAAGTCATGCTGTTATTTTGTGAGAAATAAAGCAGAAGTAATCCAGAACATTCATAAATATAAAGTCTACCACAGTGCCCTAATGTCTGGTAGGCTCAGACGCTGGTGTATGGCCATCAGACATGGTTTGGAGGATGATGCCACATGAACTCATTCCAGGAGGCTTCTCCCAGCAACTGACAGCGAGAGACTCCTGGCTATCTTGGTGAGCGTACAAAGAAGGCTGTTGATTACTGGACCAAAAGTTATTCAGTGCCAGAAAGTTAATTACTGAGGCTGGTTATTTGTAATGACCAAAAACTGGAAAAATCATGGCGCTGTCATTTTTTTAAAAACTCCAAAAGGGAACAAAAGACGCTGCCTTTTCAGGGGAGAAAGCCTCTGAAGGAAGCCTAATGAAATTTTTTTTAAAACAAAGCTTCATTTTTGACATTTACATTACATTTTACATTTACATTTAGTTGGATAGTTTTCCATTTAGTTGGATAGTGTATAATTCTTTCAGTTGTTACATTAGACACTCATAAACCACAGCACTTCTGTGAGGTGAAGAGACCTGGAGATTTGAAGAGTTGACAAGACAGTAGCACAGGTTTCCATACTGCATGGAAAGGAAAGGAAAGGAGTTGTGAAACAATATTTACTGGTAGACAGAGGTGAAAACACTCTACTGGCTATACATGATTCTCTTCTAGAAATTTGCCTCCATATCTCTAAGAGTTACTAAATATATTTTTTTAATGAGTAAATAAAACCATAATCTGAAGCTGACAGAGTTCTGCTTGTCCCCTCAGTTATACCTCCAACCCTTTCTTCCTTCTCTTTCTACGTCTCAGTCTTTCCCCACGTACCACTGAATACACAAAAGTCTACAATTTCAGCAATTACTCTTGCAAATTAGTTGTGGTTTTCCGCATATTTTCCCATGTGCTATTGTGTATACATATTTTTATGGAAACCATTCCTATGATACAGAAAGGGATTAGAATATTCTGATGACACCAGGTTTGATTGCTTTGAAGACTTTTTTCTCCCAGAATCATCAGTTAAATTAGAACTTGATTTTAATTTTTTATTTCACATTTACATTTCTAACTGATTCTACATATGACAAGGTTTTTGAAAAAGGTGTAACATACTGGTTTTCGGTGAACTGACTGTGAGTAAGAAGCATGCATTTTATTTGTCATGTAAACAAAATTAAAAGGTTAAGCCTGTAAGGTTAAGGGAAAATTTATGTCCTATATCTTCCCCTTAAAATTATATTTGAAATGAATATTAGATGCTTAGAGTTCCACTTTCTTTCCTGCGCAAACAGTGAGTTTTCCATATTGCATGGAACTTGCCTACAGGAGGTACTGTTTGGGTTTTTTTACATTAAATCTGTAACATATGCAATATAAATAACACAACAGTAAACATAAAATACATTTAGCACATACATGCCCTTTCGGTATTAAAAGAGATAAACCATGAATTCAAACRTTCCTATCTTTTTCTCCTCAATTCAAACAGTAAAGCAGGAAGCATAACTGGAAAACTAAGGTTCAGCTATTATCCTAAGCAGTCCTCTTTCAGTTTTTATAGGTAGATGTCCAACTCTCTATTATTTTTCATTAATAAACCATTTTCTCCATAATCCCTCTTAAATCCTATGCCTTTCTCTATTCCAGACTCTATTCCAGACTGTTATTATCCTTTTTACACGGCCCCTTTAAATCTCCGTACTGTCATGTGTGTGGAGCTTTACTGCCCATCATTTTTTTCTCATTACAGAAAAGACTGTGAAGTCTCAAATACAATTCCAGCATCTCACCATTTATTTCAAAATCCAGTTAACCTCATTTTTATAAACTTGTCACACATTTGCTCATCTTACCCATACTTTGCATCTGACTGCGACCAGTTTGCTCCCCTTGTTACAGTACAGTTGGTCTTTGCAGCTCCTTCATAAAATTTCACCCTTGATAATGGGAAGGCGTCATTGTGTATAATTCTGCTATTTGGAGCATGAGGATAACAGAATTTTTACTGGAAGAATGGAGAGCTGAAAACTAGGGTTTCATAGGTTTGACTTGATAAAAGTGTTATCTAACATGTAAAGTGTTGTGGAGTAGATTGTATAAGACATTTTTACACAAAACTTGTATTACACTGAAATATTAAAAGATCTTTTCTGTTTGCTGTGTTAACCATGTGAGCTCCAGAAAGACAACTGTTCAGTTATTTACAGTAGGAACTACGAAATAAAAAATTTTTCTCCTGAAATATCTTTGACATGGTCTTTTCTCCAGAGTAATTGTTTTTACAGTAGTCACTGAGAGAATAGTGACTGTTCCTAAAACTACCTACTTGTTCTTTCTCAGTAATTAGCCAGTCTATATCATATTATCTGTTTGCTTATAATATTCCTTTCACCAGAAGCACATTTATTAGCAATAAGTAGAGTAAATTGTACATTATCCAGACACTTTCATTCCAGCAGGATTTATCTGGATATATAGAAGTTTGGATAATTGAAAGATAAAAAATAATTGAAAAAAACCCTGAAACACAGATGTTCCTGTGGTGTATTTTCTCTTTTTGGTAAAATGTAGTCTACCCTAGGTCTATCCCCACTGGTATTGACCAACATTATTGAAATACATCACTTTGCCCTAATAGAAATAACCTCAGAAATTAAGTAGAGAGTAAAAACAGAGAGGCAACTAAGAATTCTCAGCCAAGTAGAAGAATGAAGTATATTCAGAGGCGATAGTTTAAGGAGCTTCTTTCTAATTCATTCACAACCGATGTCTTCTTACCTGATTCAGCACCTTCAGGAAGGCTCCTGCTCCTTCCCCAGCCATTCTGGAGGGGGAGAGCTCTTGGAGGATCAGAATAGGCGTGTCCAAACCTCCCTAGCCCACCAGCATCGAGAGTACCAGGGCAGAGCCGATTTAACAGAGCAGGAGACTTGCTTACTTCTCACAGCTTTTACTTTACAAAGTTGTTTTATTAATGACTCCCAGAACTCCTGTCACTGATGTAGGAAGACAGGTATGTTCAACCAAATACTAAAAAACCCTAGTTATATAACCCCCAATAACAGGTCATATTGCAAAATGTGGCTGCTGTGTTTTTGGCAAAAATACAATGTCCTTTGTGGGAGTTGAAAAGTCAAAGCTAAATGGTGACAGACTCCAATAATTATTTTTGGCATCATACACGGCTATTTTGAAGCTTTAAAAGGATCTGACAGAGTTTCTGTGAATTTGAGAAACAGAGGCTGCCACATAGGAAAGTGCCATCACAAACTTCTGGATTTCTGCAAACCGTGAGCCAATAGAGGATTTAAACATTTCCTATAGTACACCCGAAATCAAACCAGGAGATCTGAATGAAGACGTTATACTCTTGTAAGAGCCTACCTTACTAAGAAAAGAAAACCTACCTTATTATCAAAGGTAAGGAAACCTCATGAGTGCTCTCCTAAAGACAGCATTAGCATACTTTGCAGGTACCACCATAGCTCTGTGAAGGCAAGAGCCTGGGAGTGCCCCATGTAGTTCTTGTGCTTTTGTCAAAATGCATCAATCAAAAACTATTATTGGAAAACTACCATTTCTAATTTTTGGTGAAATTTTGATCTTTTGCCAAGAACCTTTACAGTTTCCACCCAGATTCCACAGCATTCCATTTGTCAGGGTTTTTTCTTTTTTGTTTCCTTTTTTAAATGAAATAGTGACAGGTTATATGGGGATTAGGGAATATTTTTCTTATGAAATATACTTCAGTGACTACTGAGGTTCACATTACAGGCAGGAGGTGAGCATTTTTGTCCACCAATTCTTTGGTCGATTGTTAGACAACTGGCTGGTAAGAGCTACAAACTATTTTGCAAAAACACTGGGCTATTAATTTCTTCTCATTCTATTTAAATTGAGAATGAAACCTCTAATGTAGGCAACACGTTTAGGAAGTAACTATGATGGAGAAGACCTATATAAACCTGAATATCACAATGACAATCACAATGCAAGCCTCAAGACTCTCACTCCTCTCTTTGCAGCCTATCCTCACCTAAGTGACAGAAGAGTAAGACATAACTGAGCACGTCAGCAGGGGTACAGCAAACAGTCAAGTTTCATAGGAACTCTCTTGCAAGGAAACAGCAGAACCCCTGACAAAACTCAATCTATCCTTCAAAGAGCCCACTTACTGGCCAACAGTGCTACCCCTATTGTTAGAAAATATCCCAAACTGCTACTAGCTTTCAGAACAAAAGTAGTTGCTGAATACTACAACTGCAGTCATGGCCTCTGAAGTCTGACTTAGGTATGCAGTTATTGTCAGCAAAAGCAGGAACCGAGATACAGGAGTGAAATAATTTCCTGAGCAGCATTTTAAGTGTCCTAAGCTTACTGTTTCATTTCTAGCATTTTAATTTCTTAGGGGTATCTTTATKTGGGGAAATAATGTTATCATAAATACAAAAGAGCAGGGTTACTTGTCAACATGGCATCATCACATGCTCTATTTTAATCTTCAGCACATTGCTGCTGGAAAACTTAAGTAGAAGAATCCCCTTCCTCACTTTAACAGTGAGGAATACAAACCAGGGAATACAAACCACATGCAATTCACTGGTTTAGTCATGGGCCCCTTGTCAAACATCTACAAAGAACTAGAAAATTGCCACAGTCTTTGTTCTATTTTTTTTTCCTCCTTTGCTATTCCTTCTGTTAATGCCCCTTGATTCAGTTTAAACCATTTTTTTCCAAGCTTCTTTCTCCTAAAATCTTTCATCCTTTCCTTTCTCTTTGAACTCATTATGCCTTAGTTCTTATTGCTTCATTCTCTTCTTGCATTGTCCTCTTGACTCTCATACTATTTCCTTCACATCTTCCTCCGTAAATTTCTTTCTGCTCCCTCTTGCCATAAATTTAAGCTGTGACACCAAAAGGGTTCAATAACCTGTTTTCTTCTTCAATTACAAACATGAAACATAAGGGTATTTTCTCACGTCTCAAAGCATGAATCTACACTGGAAAATTATGTGCTTATTTGTGAACAACATCCCTTGAGTCAACAACTGTCAGCTACAGGTGAAGCCCTTGCTAAGAGAACTACAACCACAGAGAACCTAAAGAATTTGTACCTGTTCCTTTACTCCACCGCCTTTTTCTTCCTCTCACCCTTTACTACTACATTTACTACTACTATAAAACAACAGTTTTCTACTCCTCCATAGCATCTCAGGTATATGCAAGCTTTTTCTATCTGCAGAGCAATGTTCCCAAGGAGCAAACACGTTTGCAGAGTTCAAGTTATATCAGGAAGTCAGGAGATAAGAATATTTTTTTTTTGACACTTACATTCACCCTGCTCCCCTGTCTCTGTGTATCCCAGGAAAGCTGGGGATGGAAGCTATGCAAGAAGCTTCCAGGTTGTACAAAGTCTCAAAAGAAACTCCCAGAGAGTAACAGCAGAGACAGATATAAGGATAATAATACAGCAGCACTGCAGGGTTTGTGTGTCACAAGAGCAGCAGCAGCAAAGGAGATGACCATTTGTTTTCACTAGATAAAGAGAAAGAAAGCAACAAAGACAAAGGATGCCTCTGTCCTATTCTTGCCAGGACTTTGGCAAAAGAGTGCTATTTAAGGTCCAGGAACTCAGCAACTCCCTATAAAGTCTGCCTAAGGCTACACAGCAGCTGGACTTACTAAATACAGTTATATGCTGAGCTGTGGACCTCTATTTTCTAATAAGGAAGGAGAAGCCGCATTTTTTATCCTAACTCATATGAGTAAGAAGAACACAGTGCACAAAACAAAAGTGGAAAATAATGAGGAACTAAAAATGATGATCGGGACAAGAGAGGAAAATGGTTTAACAATGGACCTTTCTTGGTGTGCTCTTTCTGAATTTATCGTAAGCTCTTCCCTGTGCTGATTTCCTCTTCCTACTTCATTCCTACACAATGGCGTTTCAGAGGTTCTCCCACCTTTCTCCCTTCCAGTCTGAGCATGGCAGAAGTGCAGTTGTTTGGGAAGGAGATTAGAAAACAATTGGTGGAAACAGTGGAGGAGGGAACTCCAATTCACCTGTCTCCATCATTTGAGATAAATTTAGGCTCTCCCTCCTTCAGTTTGTGTTGCTCGGTCACTACAGTCATATGCCAGAATAGGTGAGAGGAAACAGTCCTGTCACTCTTTGTCTTCTGATCATGAGAGTCTGACATCTTCATTTACATCTTCAGAAGTACAGATTAGAGGAAAAAAGACAGTAATGGTAACATACTGAGAGACAGACTCATGCAAAAAACCAAAGCCAATTGATTAATGACATGCATGTAACCCAAAATAATCTGTTCAATACTGAACAGCCATTTATAACTGATCCTGATAATAAGGTGACATATTAAAGATTGATTTCTTTGGGGAAAGCTAGGAATGCAAGAGGGGCACCACACAAGTTTGTTACATATGCAAGGGAGGAGCATATTGCTTACAGAGAAGTATAGGACACAACTAGAGAATGAAGAACTAGCTTGTTCTTGCTTTTCCTTTCTGCCTTTTGCCTCTATCTGCTTGTAGCAGCAACCTTTTTTTCTTTGCTGAGCTTTATAAAATGTCTCTGTAGGTAAATCAGCTGGATTGTTAGCAACTAGCCCTGGGAGGCAGAGGCTAATTGCCTTAATTATTGCTTAAGGGCCAGGTGGGGAGATTTAGAAGTTGAAACCAATCAAGAGGGGACAGATGAAGACAGGGCTCCTGAACTGGGGGGGCTGTTCCTGGTTTGCAATAGTCTGAGTGACAGGGGAGCAGCTGAGATGTCTGTAGCTGAAGCTGATGGAAAAGATTACTGATTAGTTCCCCACTTATCTACCACAAATAAATCTTTAGACTGATTTGTAAGAAATGCTTGTAGTTTGACCCTCCTTGTTTAGGGAAGGAGAAATAAAGCATTTATCATACAAGTAAGCCAGATGTATTGCTTGAGGTTAGCACATGACAGCAACTGTAAGAATACCGCAGAAGAATTCCTCATAAAGGCAATCTCTATCCATTAGTCCTCCAGACCAATGCATCCTTAGGATTGATATAAAAAGAGCACCAAGAAACAGAAACAACAAAAGAAACTTTCAGTCCTAAAGTCACACTGGCTGTGTTCCTGCTAAAGACACATTCTGACATTTTGGGCGTGGGGGATGGAGGACAATATTATAAAAAGCATTTAAGATGACTCCCAAAAGAAAAGGCAACTCCTGATCAAACTATTCAGAGAACCAATTCCAGCAAACAACACAGTTGTGTTGAAGAGCAAATGCTTTTCCCCAGAAGAATCAGAGAGATCACAGTAGCCTCCTAAACCCCTACCCATATCATTAAGTATCTCTATTGGACCACAGCTTTCATGGTACCATCCTGAAGAAACCAGAAACTCTCATTGTAACCCATAAGTTTSCCTGCTCGAGATAGTACAGCACTCTCTATCTTGTACAAACATTAGTATAGGTTTCATACAAAAGTGACCTAGATCTTTTGGGCGGCCTGGTTATAAATGAGCCCTGGGATTTTATATGCAGCCTGTTAAACTCCCAGACTTGTGAGAAGAGAATCATCCTGCTTCCTCTGGGATAGCATGGCATAGCGTAAACTCCCAGAACAGCTGCTGTTTGGAAGGGAAACTGCACTTCCTAACCTGACTCCGTGCTCCAGTAGTCTCTTTGATTTCTTGTAGTTGCATAATCTTTGTTTACTGCAAAATGTTTCTGTCATATTGGTACTTAGAGCTCAGTTAGAGGGAACCATGCAGCCATCAAGCAGCACAGAAGTTTCCAAGATGATCTAATAGACCTGGTCTGTAAGAGCTCAMACTCATTTACAACAAACAATATTTTTAGCTTCTATTAGAAGAGATATTTTCAGTTGTAAATTCTAGGGACCACTTTGTTACATGCGTTCACTTCAGCTTACTAAATCAGTGCACAAGGCTCAACTCTTATCACCATCCAGCAATGGAGAATTCCCCTAGCAGACTAGAAAATCCTATTTGGCAAAATGCCAATTCCTCCATAAAACACATTCAATCCACATTTTTGTAGAGAAAGAGTTCTGGGAAGAAAACCAGCTAGAAGTATACCAGAAAAATGGAATAAATCAGAGCAGGCAGTGCATTTTCTTATATTGATACCACAACTCAATGCCTGACTATGGAGCAGTAAACAGCTATAAAAACTGTTTTGTATCTTGCTCCAACCCAAATGACTTAATCTCCCCCCCCCAAAATCCAGCGAAAAGGGATTTGATCCTATATTAAGCCAGCTTATCACGTCAAGAGAACTAGCTGAAAAGTTCAGATCCAGATCTGAACTGGCCTAAAGCTTTAAAAGTTTGTGTATGTTTTTATTTGCTTCCTTATGTTATGTTATTACTACTTTATCCTTAGCTTCCATAGATTAAATTGAAAGAACAAAGGGGAAAACAAAATAGAATAYATTTTAAAAAATAAAAATAAGTCATCCATATGTCTAGTTTAAGAAAGTGGCCCCCTCTCATTGTACAACTCCCTACACTGCGTGCTCACCCATTCTCCCCTTCCACAGAGCTCTACCTGAGTTCAGGACATGCAGTGCTGTGATCTACAGGCTGAGAGATCATTTCGGAGTACGAATGGGGAACATAACCCTCATCTGCTGCATTTTACTAAACCCAAATAGAAGATGCACCGAATGCAAGGGACAGAAGAGTTTTCTGTGAACACCCCCCGTCACTGTCACTGGAAGTGGCATTGACTCTGCTCTGTTGTGCAGCCAGGCCACAGACCAGGAAACCAGTGAGCAGGAATTAATTTTAAAAACTGAAAGGAAAGGATAACTTTAGTAAAGTTCCCTTTCCCTAGTGAGTAACCAGATTTAATGAACCTAGGTAAAATGATCTCTTTTGCAGGTACACTATCTGTGCAGTCTTTCCCTTAGTGTGCCAGACCTGCTGCATGCATCCAGCATCATCAGCTGGCGCTGGCATCCCTGCAGCTCTCTGAACTTTCCTGCATGAAACTTGCTTTCTGCCCAGTGAGCTGCATCAGGGACAGCTCAGAGCTGATTACATAGAGCAGAAGGTCATGTGGGGTCGAAAAAGCACCCATATACCTGAAGCTCATTTAGCTGCCAGGATTTGCACTGTGATCTATGTACCAAGAAAACATCGAGAGTTTTTATCCCAGGATCTTCACGGGTTCCTTATGATTGATTAAGCCAACAGTGTGTGTGCTAAGGATTAGGGTACAGTCTACACTCTGATTTAAAGATAGCTGCACAAAACAGAAAACAATCTCATCTGCTCTTCTTGTCTTACTGATTTTTGCACACAAGAGTTTTTGAGATGCCCTGATGTGCATCTAGAAAGCATCTCAGCTGGTTATCTAGATAGGCACTGGACATTAGGAGCCATGAGTCTCTAAATGTAAGATTTCTCAATGAAACTGTGATTCAGCTCACCAGAATGAATTTGTAGGGGGTCTGAAAAGGCTACAGTGTATTTATTTTGTAGCTAAGGGATTACAGGCAGATTTTCTAAAATCCAAACAAAAAACTTCATGACTCAGAAAATGGTCCCCAGATAGAAGGTTTCCTGAAACACATACACACCAGTGCAATTTTTAAAGGTATATATACCATCAAGCTTTTCAATGCCAGAATTTATAAACCAGCAATGTTTATTTGTCTGTAAGGCAACATTGGTAATATTACTTCGTATATTTTGCTTTCCATTCCAACTTGCTAAACTACCTGTCAGTCTTCTAGTCAACAAAGTAAATACAACAGAATTTCCTTTTGTAGACACTGGGCCTACAACCCCTATAGTTGGGCTCTATTTGAACACAAGGATCTGTTCACATGTGGCATAGGACACTAATAGCTTTGTTTTCCATTATTAAAAAGTAACACCACGCAGGCAATGAAAGTATACAGAAATTGGTTTTCTCTGGTAAATATGACCTCTTCCGTCTTGTCAAGAAATTTTGCAACTCCAGTACTATTATTTTAAAATTAATGTGATTGTCTGGGTTCAAGCTATTGAATTTTTCTGTGCAGTAAGTGCTTTCAACAGTGCCATACACAACAAATAAAATACAGGGATGTGACTCACTCTGGCAGTCATAGCTCATCTCTGCGAGTCCTGTAAAAGAGTAGCTTTAATATCTGCTCAGTGATTCCTATACAGAAATATCCAGTATATTACATTTAAACAGTTTTATCTTCAAAAAGTAGAACTGAAGAAACCCGACATCCTATTGACTTATGTTCTAGATCCCCAAGTCCTCACTGGCATGCCTTCTCCATTTCACTCCACATCTCTCCCACTTCTTATAGGGCAAAAGTTCTGCCTCTCAAAATGAAAGGCCCTCATGAAGGCAGTAACCTGGGTCTTTCTACTTCAGTTAAATGCAGATTTTCACAGAACTTGTAGCAACTCAACATTGTCAAGATTCCTACTGTATCAAATTAGATTGAAATTGGTCAACAGTTTCAAAGGTTAGGCAGGAACAGACAAACTGACAGAGCATAAAACACTTCCTTAGGAAACAAAATCAAGACAATGATCAGCACCACAACAAACATCTTTTCACATTGATAGAATAAACTGCACCATATGGATAGCAAACCTGTATTTTTTCTGGATCAAACTTTCCTTGTAACCAAGATTTTAAAATAACATTTCTTACCTGGGACATGAGTAAAACAGGAACAGTCTGGCATGCAATCTCTAAATAACACTTTGCATCTAAACGTATTTTTATGTTAAGTCATACTTTGAAAAGATCTAACAAGTATCTTGCAAATTCTTGCTCTAGGTAGAATGAATTTCAAAATGGTACGCGGGAGGTATCCATACAGAGAAGAATCCCATATTTACTAGACAATTCCATAGCACTTTGAGCATGTACTATTATTTTTCTGAATATATGTACAAGTATGAATATGTACTGTGGCATTATTATGTAGTTCATAATACTGAATAAGGCTGGGAGATAACATTTTTTTTATTTATTTAATATAATTTAACATCACAGCTTGACTGAAGGCAAGAAATGTAAAGTGGTGGTTATACAAAATCTGTTGAAGGCATGAAATAACTTTCATGAAAACGATTTGATAAGGTGATGTTCTTAAAAAGATTCAACTTTCCAAGTAGCTACTTTTATTTAACAAACCTATGAGAGGTTAACTAATGTATGAAGCAATATGTCTGCACACAGCCACATTCCTTTTAACGCACTGCCTTMCAAGGCCCTGCTCTTAAGATATTGTGTGACAGATGGACCATCCAGTAGTTTTTAATTGTTAATAAATTCTGCATTATATGCTTCATCAAAGTTGCACATGAGTTTTAGGACAACCCTAGCTTTCTTTAAAACGACAAAAACCCAAGTTTATAAACTGAAAGCAAAAATTTCTACCATTTACCATTCAGCCTTCCAAAAGCCAGGGAAAAAGATACACAAACTACTCTCCTTAATAGCGTTATCAGTGTGAGAAAACTACAGAAGAGCTTACAACCTTTTTTGCCAGACCACTCCCTTTTTACTACCTCAGACTTCTTGATTTGCAAAAGAATTTCCTGCAAGCCATTTCTCAGACAAACTCCAGAGGGAGAATGAAGGAAGCTATTTTTTCTTCAACCTTCCCTTCACGATGCTTTGCCAAAAGTGGCATTACAAAAAATATCACTGGCGTCTGGCAGGTCTACTCTCACCTTGCAAAGAAGATGGAGCAAAATCATCCAGCTGCAAGACTTCAAAGACCCAAAGAAGCTTCTGTTTTGATCCCTCACTACTCCTCACCAAAGGCTCCTCATTGAAAACTAACCACAAGAAATTATTTCCCCTACCACTGCTCACAAAATATTTTCTAATATGTCCACGTTAATATTTTAAATAAGCAAATAATCCTTATTTATCATCTTGTTAAAATTAAGAAGCAAATATAGTGTAATTGCACACACACCACAAAAAGTCTTGCAGTGTTGGAAAACTCTGTTCTCAAGAGGAAACGCTACATAGCTTGGTTTTGCTTTGTAGACTACACTCACTATTTCCAAGGTCAGTATTTCAGTAGCTGTTTCATAAAAAGCCTTGAAATAACCTTGAAGCCTATTTATCTTCTCTTTTTTTCTATTCTTTGTGTGCAAATAAATCAGCCTCCAACCTGACACTTCTTGAGTAATGTTTCTACAATGTATATTTGTATTTTTTAATGATTTTTTGATGCTAAAAAAAAGCAGCCCCGGTCAGTCCTAATGACCACAGGCAAATCCATGGTTTGGCACATCTCTGAAGATCTACAGCTGACAGGAGGATCATGGGACCAAACTTAAGGCTTTACTCCCTTATGTTTTGCAGAGCTCATGTTTCACAGGCTTTAAATAACTGGAGCTATCGAAACACTCTTTATGCCTTAACTTCATGCACCAAAAATGGTTGACCTTGGTTAGTGGTTCACTTGATCTGATCACTGAAAACTGCACTGCCCTCAATTAACTAATTCAAGGTAAGAACATGTTTTTTTCTGGAAGGATGAAAGGCTTTAGGGTAGGATTAGTGAGGCCCATTAATTTTTGAAATTAAATGCCATCCTTTTGCCTCCCCATATCTTGGATTCTGCATTTCCACCAAAGACAGAAGTAAACATCTCTACTGTGTAAGATAGCTGGCTGTAACCTGAGCACAGCCCACGGAAATTTGCCCTTGCAGAGTTAATACAAGTCCTCCCATGTGAGATAGGAATGGGCTCTGAAGCTAACATGTAATTTTTTACCACTGCCACTTAAACCCCTCTTACATTTTCTGTCATTAATTCATACCCTTGTCAGGACCTTGAGTGCACCATCGGGCCTTATTTTTTCTGGCCACCTCCCCTGGGACCTCCGCCTCTGTGCCCCTTCCCAGGAGCCCCACTGAAGTTGAGCTATGCAGAGGGCAGGTGGGGGCCAGTGGTGTCCCAGGCTGCTCCTGGCTTGCTGCCTGCCCTTCCTGCCCTGAGCTGGGACCTGCCCAACCTTCCTGCTTGTCTGCTGGTCACTGTGGGACCTGCTACTGCCAGCAGCCCGACCCTGCAGGCTGCGGGGTGCTGTGGGGCTACGTCGGCATCGGAGAAGGCACTGCCACCCTCAGCTCCCTGACTGCCTTCCCTTATGGAGGAGCCTCGGTCTTGCTGCTCTCCGACAGTGCCGGTGATCAAATCCGGTCTAAGTACTGACATGCCATTTGCAGAAATAGTTCCCTTCGGTGCTCTGCTGCCAGTCTTGCTTTTGAACTGCTACACACAGGATCATTTCCTTCCTCGTTCTCTGCTTAGAAAAGCTTTTGGAATTGCTTCTTCAAAAGTACAATATAAAAGTACTATTGCATCCAATCTAGTCCCATTTTCAACAAAATCTACAGCAAATCTGCTCTCTCAAAACACTACTAATTTCATTTTGCATGCTCTTTGCTAAATTAAAGTCTCCATAACATTACACTGGTTCCTCCACAGTTTCAGAATTTTTCCCCCTTTTGGTACTTTCTCAAAGGTAAAGCAATGACCTGAAAGATCAGATAGGGAATGTCTTCTATTCTTGCCAATCTCACCACTTGTTCTAGTCAATAAATTGTCTTTCTGAGCCTTTTTTGCTGAAATGAACAACGACAAGAAAAGGTCACTGAACTAAGGCAGTGGTAACGTAAAACTCAGACTGTGAACTGAGTTTTGAATGGGTGGCTTTTCTGACTCCTCTGTTGGCTTCTGCCTTCATATATTGTACCAGAGGCAACAAGGAAAACTTCTGCTGTGGCACAAATATAAAAAGAGATACTGAAATTCATGAGATCATCTGTTGGGATAATCCTGTATGAAGAGACGATCACCATACAGAGTGGATCCACTTTTTGAGTTGAATTCTCTCAGTTAAGTAATTATGTAGCAGATCACAACACAGTTGAGCCAGCAGTGTGCCCAGGTGGCCAAGAAGGCCAACAGCATCCTGGCTTGGATCAGAAACAGTGTGGCCAGTAGGACTAGGGAAGTGATTGTCCCCCCGCACCTCGAATACTGTGTTCAGTTTTGGGCCCCACACTACAAGAAAGACATTGAGGTGCTGGAGTGTGTCCAAAGTAGGGCAATGAAGCTGGTGAAGGGTCTGGAAAAGAAGTTTTAGGAGGAGCAGCTGAGGGAGCTGGGGTTGTTTAGCCTGGAGAAAAGGAGGCTGAGGGGAGACCTTATCGCTCTCTACAACTACCTGAAAGGAGGCTGTAGCGAGGTGGGTGTTGATCTCTTCTCCCAAGCAACAAGCGACAGGACGAGAGGAAATGGCCTGAAGTTGCGCCAGGGGAGGTTTAGATTGGATATTAGGAAAAATTTTTTCACCAAAAGGGTAGTCAAGCATTGGAACAGGCTGCCCAGGGAAGTGGCTGAGTCACCATCCCTGGAGGTATTTAAAAGACATGTAGATGTGATACTTAAGGACATGGTTTAGTGGTGGACTTGGCAGTGTTAGGTTAACGGTCGGACTCGATGATCTTAAAGGTCTTTTTCCAACCTAAACGATTCTATGATTCTATGATTCTATGATTCTATGACTTGGATTAACTTGTAAGGGTGATTTAAGAAGAGTTCCCAACAACAAAGGAAACAGGAGGTAACAATATAAAAAGTAATTTATGCCAATTACGATGAACAGGCAAATGAAGTGAGGGCCTAAAATGGCTACATAGCACTGGAAATTTCATGTCCAGGTGACAAAGCCATTTCAAAGAAGAGGGAGGGAAGAGGAAGGCTCTTGCACACTCAGCCTCTGACCTACAGCAGAAGGACTTTGCAGAGCACTGCAAGAGATGGAGCACTAGCAGATGTTCATTTTTTGTCCTCAGCTCTGTATATTCCTTGCTATTTAAAGTAAAAAAGTTCTTAATTTTAATTTTTTTTAATGTTTCCTATGTTATATGTTTCAGCTAACACTTGCCCAAAAACCAGTGAATTGTAAACTTAGTGCCCAGCTGCTGTAACACCAATAAGTGGCACTTATAAGCTACTGTGGGATCTGTTGGTGTCAACATTAGTTCTATGGCTTTGGAGGCTGAAGCATATAAGTTTTAGAAAATGGGCTGCTGGAGAAAGAATCTGTAATTTAAAGGTGTATATAGAGGCACGCTGTCAAAAGCACTTGCAGAAACACATGGAAAGTACATAGGCCTATTAAGCAGGACATAAATTTAGCAACTGGGAGAGCACTCAGCCAAGCAAGCTATATATACCAGCATTGTGAAACAAGGATTGTATGGTGAGAAGTAATATTTAAGGAGGAAGTCAAACAACTTGCTTGATACAGGTACACAGATGTACATGCACACTCACATTTTGTACATAAATTGAAAACCTAGATCTAAAGTCCAATGCTTCAGTGATTTGAACAATTATTTTAATTTTGACTTTTTTTCATAATTAAGCAGAAGAAATCACACTGCTATATAGCTTCGGACAATTATTCTGACACTTCTACACTCTCATCCTGAAGTTCCCTCAGTTTTGGCTACATACTCATTACTTAGTTCAATCAATGAAACAATCAGCAAATTAATGGCTTTATCCATTCCAACTCTGCAAGGCCAGGGCCATGTTCTAAGACACATTTGAAGAAGTTCAGAGGCCAAATGTTGGTCTCTCATCCTCAGGAATATAAAAAAGACTACAGTATCAATGTAAGTGGAATTAACTGCAGTTAGTACCAAAGTACTCTGAACTTACTCAACTGTCAAGAGAGAAGCCTATACGGATGTGCAAGACAGTCTGAAAGGGAACTGGATGACTAGCTGAAAGGCAACTGAGCCCCATTGCTGTTTTAGGGTGGAATAGGAGCACTGTACAGTGCTGGCAAATATGACACAAGGCCATGTGAGAGACACATCCTTCCAGAGGAGTGTATGCCGGTCACAGATTACCTAGGGTCCCTACAAGGGTACCAAATGCCCATCTCTATGCTACTGAATCCCATTCTGCTATCTAAAACCAGGATGAACTGCCACAGCTGCTAATTTCTGCATTATGTAAATACACTATACAGGGAAGCTATATGACTAAATTTAAGAAAAGCATGTAACTTTAAGGCAAATAAGGTTTATTCACATAAGTATTAACAATGTAGTCCATAGGATCTCTTGTGTATACATATATATGTTTTCATGATGAGGGCTGGATAGATTTATCAAGAGAATCAGTCAAATTGTCATCCTCATGGTTCCAACAAAGCACAAATTAAAACAAACATTTTTTAAAACTGCTTTGAATTTTAGCTATGCTAATAAAACCAGAGGAAACTTTCCAATAGCTATTCAATTGAAGCTGACTCTGCCTCTTTACCCTAACTGAACAGTAATGTCTGGAGATAAGGATTAGTACTGCRATTAATGCTCAGGTATAGCACGCAGGAAACAAATGACTTCTCCAGCTTTCCCACAGATTGTTTGGATTTGGAAAAGTCAATTAATTATGTCATGCCTGTATTTACTAATCAATAGACAGTGATGGAATATGCTTGCCTCACGGGAGTGATCCAATATTAAGCTGATTTATATTTATTGATGTTTTCAGAATCCCAGACATGCTATGTAAATCCAAAGAATTAAGATATAGGAACCTCTGGCAATTAACGTATCGGTGAAGGTATAAATATCTCATTCGCATTGTATAAAGTTATTATGCACAGAATTATCTTATTAGAAACAGTATATCCTGAAAATTAAATTAACTGTATGAATTACTGATGTTTAATGACAAATATAAAAAGTAATACTGCAACATCATACACAGTTAAAGGACATAACTCTTGACTAGGAAAAGATAATAAGAGGTGGAGCAAAAGTTTTGAAGATCCTGCCACCACTGGCACTGCCTATCTCACATGGGTAGAATAGTTCAAGTAGAGATAACTGAGTGTCTCACAGTTGAACAGTAGGTTCACAGAGCCTAAAGTAATTTTTTTTAATTTGCTGTTTGGCATATATAGCCCTAGATATAAGTTCTTGGTACTGTAAACATCATTATAAAGTGAACATTAAATATGAAAAAAAAATCAAAATCTAAACATAGAAACAAAGAAACAGAGTAAAAGCAAAGCAGCATACTCCCTGCCAATTTCTTATAAAAAAAGGAAAAATAAGGAAGATAAAAAGTGATCTCAACAGAGTTTAGAGATAGTCTTAAAAACTACTTACCTTATACTAATAAGAATGATCTTGAATTGGCATAGTGAGTGCAGTAAAAATAAATATCCTGTCCTGGGTTTAATAGCCCAAACCAAATGTATGCAGGGCTAAGTACTAAAGACTATGAAATATAGACATCTAGGCCAAGTTTTTCAAAAGCTTATGCCAGGGAACTGGCAGTCTGAGAGGCTAAAAGCCTTTTTGGCTCTTTAAGCATTCAAGACACTTCTACAGATTCATAGATGTTAAGCTCAGAAGAGAATRTCTGCACTGTAGAACATCACCTGGTAACTCTTGAACAGGAGGGAATAGTTGTCACTGTTTTCCTAAATAATACAATCATGCCAAATAACTTGCAGATTAATTAGAACAAATATTTATAGAAAGAACAACTACCTTATGTAGAAATTTTTGTGTAATAATTAACTACTTTCATATGAATGGTTGGTTACAATCATCATTAAAATGTTTTCTCTCAATTCCATCGTAACTTAAAAAAAATTAAGTTTCATCCGCTGAGCCTTTTAAAAACTTTGTCTTCTAAAATAAAAGACAATCTATTAATTAGTAAGAACCAGTGAGATCTGTGAAGTCGCCACTGCTTTATCTATAACAAGGTAATTCCCCCTTTGTGTAGCAAGTTTTTCAGCTCTTTGATGTTTTGTCACTTATTCATATCCACTATATCTTCCAATATCTTTTTTTCAATATTACATAAACCTGTACATTACGTGTTTCCTGAAGGCACGGTGGACACTTAATTGCATGATTATGTATAGAGGTGGATTTTAATAAGCATCAACCTTGTGAGACAGTCATCATTAAGGCGCAACTGACACAAGAAGCATATTCCAAAAGATGCCTGTATCTCATTCCTCCATCCCTCCATCTCCCAGCTGAGCCAAGAGGGTACGAGGTGGCACACATGCCCCAGACTCATCTGACTTCTTTTCCACTAAACACAGCTATTGCCTCTAAGCAACACACCGGGGGAAACAGGAATTTTTAAAACCTTTATTTTAGTCATTTAATACAGATTTTGATACAGGTCCAGTCCCACGGGGTTCCATCTGCAAAAGATTTTTTAAGAGGATATGACTAAATGTACAAAGTGAGACAAAGATACATGCATTCAGAGRGGGTCCAAAAAAAACCTTATATATCTCTGATTCAGTACAAAAGGCGCAAAGAATATCCATGTGTCTTTTTGAGAGCTGATATAGAGCTCATAGTATAATGTTGAGGACTGAGGACAGGCCATATTGGGGCCATTCATGGTAACTCCTAAGGAAATGAACTCACCTTTCCCTGTTTTTCATGCAGATTCTCTTATCCATCCTGAGACTGCACAGTCCAGGAGCTCAATGGCAGAAGGTACAGGACTGAAATTCTGAATAGTTCTGCAAGGGATCTTCCTGATGGAGTCAGAGAATTCCCAAATGCCATGGGAAACACAAGAGGAGGAAGCACATCATTACTTCATGACCTCTACCCAAATACAAAATGGAGTCAGAAACAACACACAAGATATCATCCTGATGTTAATGAAAACACATATGAAAGACAATCACACACTCTTGTCTACTGGAGCACCTGTACACAAAGGTTAGGTGTGTGTCATTGCAGGTGCCTCAACAAGAGATATGAGCTCTTTGTATGCTCCGGATTCATCTGTGTGATGCCATCAACTTTGGGTCATGGCCACTGGATAGGACTGTTTTCATCAGACAAGGGGAGATATATATATATATATATATATATATAAAAGTGTGTGTGTGTGTATGTATATGAAGAGAACAGCATGTATCGTTACTCATCAGATCCGGGAGTAGCTCATGGCATATTCATGATGAGAAGAGTTAAGAAAACACAGACTGAATAGGTGTGAAGGGACACTGAGAATGACAGTCTGTGACCAAAGCAGCTGATGAGAAGAAGCATCTATATGGGAAATATTCAGTCGTACCATGCCAAGATCCAAGCAACAGCTGTAGTATTTCATTGAAACACTGTGAGCTCCAAAAAGCAGCAGCTTAGTAAAAACTCTAGAGATGCACATGGAATTCATCCAGTATTAAAATGTTTCATGATATGTCACATGTACATGGGTGGAATGAAAACTCACACCAGTTGCAGAGCCCTACCTTTGGCTGAATATTTTTATACTTGCTCATACTTTTTCATCAGTGCCCAGTGAAAAGTAAATGTTGCCCGTTTACACAGTTCCCAAACACCAGTTTCCAAGGATCTTCTGCTGCTTGCACAAGAATACTCTTCTGTAATATTCACAAAAGTCAGTGGCTTATTCATTACCACACATCTTGCAAAATTATTTGATCGTTGTCTTTTGACTGTGTTTAATAAACATAGTACACATTTCATAGCTTTCAATGCTTACCTACTTCACCATCCCCTCACTGCCTCAATAACAAATGTAGATGCTACTTTTTTAATTGTTTCTTTGAAGTTTTCAAAATCAGTTACTGTTAGAGGCGAAATATAAGGCAGAATGCTTTGATGAAACATATGGCAGACAAAACCTCAAGCAGACCGATAGGGATTATTGGAGGTTGTTCTTTTTTGCTCCCTCTTCTGCGGAGAGTAAGATATTGCTAGAGACCATCTGAGAAATCCACCTAGCAAATCCCTTGTTGCAGGGATCTAGGACATCAATGATGATTCTAGTACCTCACTTTTTTCCTGCAGCATATTACAGCTGCACCATTGTCGTTTCCTATAAGGCCAAATGTTATTAATCAGAACTTCATGGACATTGCGACGTTTAGTGAGCTGAACTGTTGCAGATTCTCTTGGAGTAAATGTCCGTTACCTAGGTTGCCACTTCCAGAGGACTGGACTCAGTAATTCAGGTGATTCCTTACAGTCCTCTTTTCTGATAATTGATACTATTATCTACATCCACTATTTTGCTCCTAAAAACAAAACTTCAGCTACGTCTTCCTAGGAGTCTTCAGAAGCAAATGGAGGAGAACAGAGGAGAATTAACAGAAAAAGCCAAAGCAGCAAAATGAGGGTTAAAAGACTAGCAACAAAAAGAAAGATGAAAGAGAAAAAAATGGTTAAATAGTTTTAAAGTTGAATTCTACTTCTCCTTCCTTCCTCTATTAAAAAATTGATGTATTCACTTCTCTCACATCACCTTGCAAATCCAGTTACGTGAATAAGTATCTGGAAAAAGCATTCAGTGTTCTAGTGTACCTAATTATTCCCAGCAATTGCTATACAGGGAAAATGGAGAGCACACAAAAGCACAGTTTGAAGGTGTATCAAGTATTCAGCAAGACGTTTGACTACTGGCATTCATTCAACAAAAAACAAGATTAGAAAGGGAGATGTCTGTAAGACAATTAATAAAAATCATATTTATTTTAAAACCTCAACAATATGTTGTTATAAAAGTCATTAAAGAAAAAAAGAAAAAAAAATCTTTTACTTCTTTCCTCCCTTTCTTCAACAGCTGAGTCGGTATGTAGAAAATAATTCAATACCAGAAGAAAAAATTAAGGGTAACATTTCAGGATCATCAACTTCTTGAATAACAATATAGTTTTGGAGGAGTGTAACGTGTATAGAAAGTGGCCAGTTATCAAGCCATTCATCACAAATTAGTTTTGAGGATCAGCTCTTCAACCTCTGCCACCTGAAAAATAAAAAAATGACAGTTCATTAGCTGTAAATAAAATTAAGACTAAATACAATTGCAGTAGATAGCAATTATGGCTGCCCCATTATGTCTTGCTCAATTTACCATTAAATAGTATTTAATCTTCCAAGAGCAAGATTTGCTCTCAGTCTTTTTCTAGTTGGTAGAGGAGCTGCATATGTGATAAGAGAAGAAGAAAAAGCTGCAGTGAAACATTTGACCTGGTAGGACTTCAACACAAATTCAATTTCCTTCCTAAGAAAAAAACAAAAAYAAACCACAAAAGCAAGAGTTAGGGATTGAAGATATTCATTGTAACAAGGCCCAGCCTTGAAGGTATCTGTCAGGAACAAACCCTGGTTGAAGTCAACAGGAATTTGCCTGAAAGATACAGATTTGGGGTCCCAGGCTGTTGAGTTACAAAAAGTTCTTGGCTGTGAACAAGGAGGGAAGTAGTAATTTCATACTCCTTACCTCACTGATTGCAGATGCGCTTGATGATAGCTTTCTCTCTTGTCTGAACAGATTTCCAGCCACTAAAACCATGTTGGACAAAGTCCTGCATCCCCTCCAGGTACAACTGCTTCTGTTTCAGTATGAGCGACCAATGACTCCAAAGTGAGTGTGAATGAGGATAGGCAGCTGGATCTGAGTAATACACATGCAATCTGGAATCAACAGCACCACTGTCTGATACTTGACCAATGTGCACTTGTTCCTTTAAAAAAAAAACTTCTGAGAAAATTTATAAAAGGTCACATTAAAAGTTATTCTCTTCCATGCCAGTTTTACATTAGCTGGGATTTCATATGCATATGGAGCCAGATTGTATTCTCCATTACAGATATGTAAATCTGGAGTAGCATCATCAACTTCAGTTTAATTGATCTGGATTTACATCATTGTAATGAATGCCCTGCAGGAAACCAATTTCATTTTCAAGAGCTTTCACTGAACATGAAAACCTGGTACTAAATGTACTTCCAATGGGAGGAATTAGACGTAGAACCGATGGTATCATAGACAAAGGACTTTGATGAATGTGACTGTTAGCGAACGCTAGAGCATTCATATTTTCTGACAAACACTGCACAGATTTTTTCATGCACCTGTAGTTGTCTCTCTTCATAACAACGTTCTATTTAGCCATTTATTATGGGTAACCCCCAAAATCAGAAGATTCAAGTCTGGAAAAAACRGTGCTTTATAAATTCAACTTCTCTTTCAAGGAAAAGTCTAGTTAAACCATTAAACTGACATCATTTTTGGTACCAAAAAGCTTCTCAGTGGCCTATAACAATTCCCCTATCAAAGAGCAGCAAAAAAGACGACCTTCTTTTTTTCATAGAACTATACTGCTTTCTCCAAACAACCAAGAAACTGACTTTTGGAGCTAGAAAATTGTGATTTTCCCAGCTTTCTCATTTTCTAAATGTAGGAGGAAGTAAAGCCAAGGTGTTTGATAAAATGATAAAGCAAAATATAAAGGACTCAGTCTTTACAATGAGACAAACCTATAAAAACCCTATGTATGAAGTAGGAATTAACAGGGAAAGAGAAAACAGGCTAGTTTGTTTCACTCTTGCGTAGGTGAGTGGGTAGGGAAAAATTAGGAGATCACAAAACTCCTTGCATACACTTTTTGTTCTCCTTTCATTAATGTTCTCCATGCATAGGAGAAAAGAAGGGGCCTATCTCCTTCCATTGTAGTGTATCTATCTCCCAAGGAGCTGTGAAAAACACTGGCATGCCTGCTACCTTTGCACAAACCTGAGTACAGCAGAGAAAGAAAAAGATTCATACTTCAGCAGAACAGTTGTGCCTGCCTTCATACACCAAAGATGTGAGATGCAAGCCAAAACATGTTGTAGCCTTGTATCACYTACACATGATGGCGGCAGGAGTGGATTTCACCTTCAGTTCACTTCTTCTTATAATTTTTACTTTTGAATCTCAGCACAAACTATTTCCAAGGATTTAGTGAAAAGCAGCAATGATGGAATCCATCGCATAACAATTAAGGCACAGCTGGAAGAAGTCACCATCCTTTCCTTGGTGCTGTGGCTAGAACGGTGGAAGCAGGCTGGACCCTTGCGGAGCTGCAGGCTCAGTCTGTGCTGATGTCTTGCTGCTCCACAGGGTGCATATCATGCTGGCTTTGCATTCTGCCCCACTCTTATGTTGTTGTTTGCTCAAAATCTAGTATGCCACTAACTGTTGTAACATGTCCTGCCTATACCTTTCACCAGACTTTGCTTCCCTCCTAGGTTATTGATTACAGTAGCAAACAGAATTTTATGCTAAGCCTCCTCCTAGTCTTAACAATTAAGCCATAGAATAAGGCTGACAAACACCTGGACTGCAGACTCTTCAGATATTTGCATTAACAAAACAGCAGTTAGTAAGATATAGCATTGCTTTAACACTTTCTATCTGCTATGGAAATGAAATAAAATATAACAGTTAAAAAAAAAATCTAGTTTCCTCTTATGCCATACCTAGGTAGTGAGATCCAACTTCAAGCAAGAGAGACGAGTAAGAAGTTCTGTGGAGAGGATGAGTTGGAGTCAAAAACTCCTTTCTGAAAGGCTTAAGTAACTCCTAATCCAGGTTCATTATCTGTAACTTGGGCACTTGGCAGCATGAACTAGAAGGGCAAAAGGGTATTTTCTTCGTACCAAAAAAGCCAACATGCAGAGTCTAATGGTATCCTCAAAAGAGGAGGAGACACTTCTATCTTACCCTTTCCAGGTTTCCTTCCTGCTTAGAGCTGAGGTAACCATATCGTATAAGCACCATATGACAATGCTCCAATTCAGCTGAAACCTATCTATGCCACTTGAATATAAATAATGAATGATGATGAAAGAAGAAAAGAAATGAGAAATGTTTTAGTTATGAAGTAAAAAAAAAAGAAAKAAAAAAATGAAAAAATAAATAATGCCTCCAACACTGTTCTTCACCTGTTTCACATTTCATTAAGAAAATTTTTTAATAAATTACTTCCTAAGTGACTCAATAAGCTACTATTGGTCTATGTAAAAGCCCACTGTAACTTCCGAGGACTCCATTTGCTTTGGGAAAAGCTATAGGTGCCCTTATATTCTGAGTGTTTCCCCAAGCAAACCTGCAGACAAATATACAGGCAGAGGGGAACTAGACAGACAGTGACTTCACATGCCTCAGAGACACAGTGTCAGATGTGATGATGTTCACTGGATATCAGGAATGACCTTTCATATTTTACTAAGATAAAATCATATCTTTAAAAAGGAAAGAGTGTGAGAAAGAAACACGTTGAAACTCTACCTTACTCCTCAGAGATGGTGTCTATCTGTGGCTAAATTCATGTGCACTTTTGGAAACCAGGTGGATTCATGATGCATCGTCAGGTTACAACAGGCTTATCTGTATATTTGTTTATTCAGGTCAGGCTGCTTGGACGGTTGTGCCCAGTTTCCTTCAGTAATGATGAGCTCTGGCAAAGTAGATGTTACAAGATTCTACTGCTGGACTAACCACCACAGGTGACTAAAGTTTTAACTAGAGCAGCATGCAGGATCTTCAAATTACTTTTCACCCAGGATCTCACATATGCTCTGGCTTTCAGATCCCATGCAAGGTTACAGTCTTTAAATACCTTCTTAGAGAAGGACCTGTCTTAAAAGTGGACAGCCTGCCAGGCTAACCTGCTGTAGTGTAAATGCATCCATTACAACACCAGTTTGAAGTTGCAATAGTTGAGAGCAAACAGCCCCTGGCAGTGGCCCATGACAATAACACTCTTCTTTACATCAGGCTGAAGAAAAAAGCTTGAGAAACACTTCAAAAGCCCAGCATTAAAGGAGTGACAGAAAGTAAGATCTCCGTTTTAGAAACTACATGAAAGCTCTCCTTGTTGTGAACCACCGTAACTATAATGACATGCACATTAAAATGCAGTATTATAATTAAAGGTCACTGTATGCAGCAATCATTATTTACTGTTCTCTCCTTTAAAACTGTGCTTTTCTTTTCAGACTTAGAGAAAAATTACTTATCCTGTGCACTTCTCCATGCAGCCAATTACACATGTGAGCTAAACATAATGCATATTAACTTATCCTACCATACATCCAGAGGGCCTGGAGGTGTCCAATTTTTCTATCAGAAATTTTGTCTGGTAGAAAGAAAAAAGACATTAACCGACTGTCYGCAATTAATAGGTATCTGGACAAAATGGACACATAGTGTGTGTCCTCCTCGCTACCTCACTTTAACGTGTCTCCTAGGCATTCATGACCAGTAGCACATGTTTCTATCTGGGAAATCCCCAAAAGAAGTTTTGCGTATTAGGAATGTCCTTTGCAATACAGACATAATGCACTATTTACTATCCAGGTAAAATACATGGCACAATATAATGATGGCTGGTTAGCTCAAAAACCTGTTTTCCCATACGGTATCACAATAACCTTGTTATCCAAATGCAGAAGAGACAAAATAATTTAAAAGGAGTGGGCTTGCTATATTTCATTAAATAAATGATGTGGAAGAGATAAAGCTATATAATGAGTTTTCAAAATAAAATATACGGTCTGGGAAAAAGCAATAACACAAGAATCAGAAATCAAAAATCTCAGGGCTACAGAGACTTCACCATGGTCATACAGAAACCCAGCAGTCTCACATGTAAGTATATAATGGTCTAAAATAATTTATATGTGCACTTAACTATTTGAATTCATAGAACTGCATTTGCAGAGCATTTACAGATGAGTACTTTATAAGTCTTTTGTAGTACAAGGACCCAGCCTTGTTAAGGTAAATTTATGTATATATTTTTGCAGCTATACAAAATTCACTGACTTCAGTTCAGCCCTAAATGGTTGTAGAAAGCTCTACTGCCATGAACGTCTGAGTCTTACTGGAGGATCAGTTCCCTAATATCAGTTTAATAAAAGCATATATATAAAGTATATATATACACATATACATATATACATACATACTTACATAGATACATTTAGGACTATGAAAACCCATTTCTTCCTTGCATAACATTTTTTTAGTGAATGGTCAAACATTTTGGACCAGATTTTAAGGTTATGTTACAGTTTGGCAACTCCCTCCACTGCACTCAGCATGTGGTCTTTTTACACAAAGAAGAGGTTACCCACATACATACTCACTGCCTGAAACTGAGGATTCAGAGAGTAAAGTTAGTTACACTCTCCACTGACACGTGATTCTTGTTTAAGGAGTGTTATCAAAGTCAGTTTTAAAAGTCTGAAGTGACTAAAGAGAGCATTCTACCCTAGTAGTTTGAAAAGTTGAATTAAAATTTATTCACAGGGTTATCTTATGTCCCATTATTCATCAGAGTCTTTTCAGACAAGAAAACTTGATTTATTATTCCCAAAAAACTACATTTCTTACAAATCACTAATGACTTCCTCTGTGTACATTAGAGAAGCCTGATTTTAGGAAAATGTTAAGAAGTATCCCTGTTTTGACATCCAAGACTCTTTCACAGAATGAGGCCACTATCTAGAAAATTTTCCGTATAGCATAAGCATATAATTACTTCAAATATGTATTGACAAGATGAATATTCTAAAAATTCAACTTCCACAAAGAAGTAACCATTTTCAAAAAAGGTTTACCTATTAGCTGTCAGATTTACAAAGAAAATATGATGGAAAAACTACCATTTTTACCCCAACTGCTCCTTCTGATCGTATTTCTGCAGCATGTACAAAATTATCAATCAATCAGAACTGTATTGTCAAATGGTGGAGCCCACCACTACACATGTGAAGGAAGTATCATTCCTGTAAACAGTGTTGTACAGGCCAATACCTATAACATAGTTTAACAAAACTGCTTGTTTCCAAAAAAATAAACTCCTGTAAAAAAATCTGTGATTTGGTGGAGGAGCTATAATGTGTTGATAATTTTCAACCGAAAACAGTAATCTTTTGGCTTTTTGTGGCTATATTCAGCTCTAATGTGTTATCTTTAAACCTAGCAACAGGTCAGGATGGATGCAAGTTGACCAGAGAAACTGTGGCTTCAAATTTAATAAAACATATATGATGCAGTATCCAAAAAGGAGACTCAGACAGAGCAGGTAGGGAACATGTCAGCCAACAGATCTTCCCAGCTCCAGCCCTTTGGCTGTGGGTTTCACAGAGTTCTGGCCATTTCAACCAAGTAACATCTTCTGGAGGCTGAATAGGCCATTGTAGAAGCTGGAGGAACAATAATGTATTACTTCCTGCAATGCTAGCCCACTAATTAAAATATATTTCCCTTCTTTTAGAAACCAGATATTTTCTTCATTAATTTATCACATAACTTTTCTCAATTTTTTGCCACATAAAGATACCGTAAGAATACTACATTATAAGAAGTGGCATATCAATTCGATATTTGGTGAACATTGCAGATGATTTTTCTCATGAAAACAGGATTAGAGGTTATGCTAAACACATTTGCTTACCCATCACTACCAATGATGCCATTATTCAGGTCTAAACATGTCTGATAACTGTATAACTGTGAATGGCTGGAGGTTAGATCCTGCGAGAGCACCGGGAGAACTCCTAGATGACTTCAAAAAACAACCCACATACTTGGTGTATTCTGGGTAAAAAGGATATGTGAGAGGTGGCTACTGGTAAACTATAGTACTCTCTTAACCTTACTTATTTTTTATCCTGTTTCCTTTTTGGCAGAGAATTAGAGTTTTGGCTAGTTCCTTGTGGTACCCTTGCCCAAGTGCATCCAGTGGGTACCGCACACAACTAGGAGTTTGATCTTCTGCATTGTTCAAAATTAATCAGCTCAGTAATGGTCAGAACACTCTTCTGGAGGGGCCCAGTAACCTGAATCACCAGGCAAGAAGGCAAGAGGACCTCTTTGATCAGGTCTAGGGCTTGTAAAACATTCTCTGACTCTTTAGCATGTAAGGTAAACAGTAGCAATGATTTATACGAGTGTATATGTATGCATATGAAACACTGAGATGCTGTACAGCCCCATTCTATTCTAATACACTGATGGTTTTTGTTCCTTCTAAAAATTTTCTATAACTTTTTTAAAATTTAAAAAGTAAGAGCAGAATTAATCTGTAAAATATGAAATTGGCCACAAAAACATTCTTTTACTCGACACTCACAAATCTCTGACAAATTTTTGTTTATCCCAGGAGTGTGTTCTTCCTGAAGTCTTCACTCCATATTTAATAATCTTTACTGCATACCTAATAAATCATATACTTAAATGAACTGTAAACATCAACATGAGTGTCACTAGGACAAAAAGGGGAGACAACTCTGCATATTGTTGGCAGTATAGAGTGGGTAGGGTGACAGTGAGTGATGAAAGAATATATCAATGTGGGGGATGATTCAGGCCTCTTAAAATTTGTAAAATAACAAAGAATGAAATGGCTTTGATTGTCATCTCAATTCATTAGAAACAGATTTTTAACACTTTTTGATACTTTTTTTTTGCATCTGAGTTGGAAATGATTAAAATTGGAAATGTAACATTAGGCTATGTTCTTGTCTTAGCTATAAATGAGTTCCACATTAAGACTTCTCCTTTTCTTCACCAAGCTCATTTGTGTATTTGCAAGAGTAATGGCAGAAGCAGCAATGGACCTCAGGCAAAAGAGCCTGTGTGTCTATCAATATTTGGGTGACTGGCTTATAAAAGGTTCATCGGAACAATGTGCCCTGGAGCAAATGAAGATACCGTTCATATTAGCCAATTTGGGACTCACTGTGCAACAGTCAAAGTACTGAGCAAATCCAGCATTGGAGTGAGAGAGAGCTCTACTCTGAGACTAGAGCTATTCAGAATATTTTCAATAAAATGAAAATTTGTGGAAACAAAAATATTCCATGCAGATTAACAGGTTTTCATAAAGATTTTATGGAGAAGGTTTTGGGATACATGTTTTGCTAAACAGGAATGGCCAAGAAAGAGAAAGACTAACAATCTCCCATTTGGGTTCCCTTTCTTTTACCCACCAAAACCACACACTTGAGTTAAAAAACCATTTCAAGTTTTTATTTTCACTCTGCAGGTAATGAAGACAGGAGTTAAAACTTCAGCATAAATAAATATTGGTCTCTAGACATCAGTAATGTACAATCCCTTTCTGGATATATCTAGAAAAARTGAATATCCCTATCAATCCTATTTCAAAGCCCTGCAAAAATGTGGCCATTCAAACTGTATCTATGTTGTCAGGTTATTTTGTAGTGAGCTACTGAAAGCTAGTGACCAGCATTAATAGTATTTGGATCCAGTACTAACATCCTATTATTGCTGCTGTAAAAGTGGTAATCCAGCTGGGAGTTATCAGATAAAAACCAGGAACTTGTCACCAATAAGATCAATGGATAAATTCTATGATACAGGCCATTTCTTCACCCTCCCTACAGTATGCTCTCGTGACAAACACCTTCATAGAAAGCTAGCTATCTAATCTATAGGATCTGTCTTTATCTACAGTATAACCACCCTCGCTTCTCCTTACTCACATAATGGAAACTACAGAGAAAAGCCCTCAGGGGATTACAGCTTCTTAAAGCAAACTTGTCAGTTTTAATTCAGGTTAGGTGCCTGCATAACACAAACAATCAGGAAGGAACCAAATCAGTTCCTTTCAGATGTTGATAATTCACATGTAGTAATTTGCTTGGGCATACACACTTAACATTGATATGGATTCATTCTACAGATACATAATACATGTAATGAGATGGTCATCTATAAATAGATATATGTATCCCAGCATATATACATATACATATGTATTACATTATATACATATTTTAATATATATATATTTCAAATGGGTAATGTAGACAGTTCTCAATAAACGGTCTGATAAAGTTCATGCCTGATGGAGAACTGCACTGGTCTTTGTCAATGTGTCAGCACAATATATATGCCTATATATATGTATTCACCCATGTATATCCACATACACTTAATGTATGTATGCATCATATATGTGTAACAGAGCATACAAATCTATGTATGGCATTTGAGTAATGATGTGACAAACATTAGACACATTGCATTAAGTGCTCAGCTGGGAATAACCTTTGGTATGGCCTCACAAATCTTTTCCTTTTCTAAGCTACACACTTCATATCTGGAGCATGTGGAAGCATCTTACCTTGCTTCCATTTTCTCTTGCCTCCCGTTCCATCTTGAGATCAGAAATTAGGAGAGTCTTGTATTTGTTCTTTCCATTACTGCTGTGATCATCTAGTCTGTATTCTGAAGTCAGCTGAGCAGAGAGGGGACTGTCACTCAGGTTCAGAGGCTGCTCATCCTGCTCCAGATTTGTTTTGCCATTACTGTTGGTTTCTGCCATCTCCCTGCAGTGTGTTCCCCCTGAAGCATTGGAACTGTGTCCCACGGTCTCATTGCCATTAAAACTCTCTGCGGCTGAATCATCTATTAAAAAATATATATTTTCAGTCACATGCCACATCATCATCTCTGTCCAGTTCAAACATAATTTATACCTTCACAATGTTTTTCAAAATAGAATGAAAATGGCTTATATTACTAGCACCAGTACATTTCTGCAAAATGTACACACACACTCCTCCATGTTTTCAAGTAAAAATTCTATGTAAATCCATAAAATATTACTAAATTAAGGGAAATGATCAGGGCTGATGCCTTAGTGTCACTGTGTACACAAAAGATAAGTATCACAAAGGATTTTTAGGGACAAAGTGACAAAGTCTGCCTTAATCCATCTGTCTGTCCATATGTCTCTGAATCTATTTAGATTCTTATACCATGCTCATTACTGCAGTATTGCATATTTCTGAAATCAACATAGATGCACATGGCACTGAGAGAGAATCTAGTTCTCAGGTTTTAAGGGTGCAGAGCAGCATATGTCATATCCATAAACATCCTCTTGCACAGATACGATGTAAACACGTCTGATGTATTCACTGCTGGCAGTAGAGATTATGCTGGAAAAGTCGACTCCAGAAACAAAGATCGTCTCTTCATTTTGTTCAGGTGCTCATTCACTTTGCTCATTCATTGTGTGTCATAATATTTTTAACAATGCTGCTCAATAAAGGATTCAATTATCAACCTGAAAGCTACATCAGAAAATTCTGGATGTGATGTTGTTACCCCTAAGATTTTACAGCTGAAATGTATGATTAACATGTGTCTTCACATGCCTATGGGTTTGTGTATCCTGTGTTTGTCAGCACTAGAATTTGCCACCTATGCACTCAGCCCTTTACTTCTAAACAAACTTTTGGTCAACAGGCTATCTAGTAAAACAATTCATCCTTCAATGGATTAAATGGCAGCAGAATTTGGCCCTCAATTTGCTTACTTCTTGTTCTCTAAAGCACCTCTTTTTTGTCGACTTACATGGTTTTGCTAATGGTGCAAACACCTGCCCAGGGCTCTACAAGCCTATGCTTATCACAGACAATGAAGCTGGAAACAAAACTGGGGGGGTTAGCAACAAGAAATGTGTACAGATTGAAAATGGAGATACAGTGTACAGATTGATACTGGATGAGACGGACCTTAATATATTAGGACCTTAATATACCATCTGCTTTCAGGCCCTTATAAACAACTTCCATGGAAAAGAAACAAACACATTTATATACATATGGAATTTAAAAAAAAATCAGGACACATTCTTTAAAGGATGTGCTCAGAAATACTCATGCTTGAAACTACATAATTTATCAAATTGTTGACTCTTCGTCATTAATACAGTAAAAAACAATTATTCACTGCCCTGAGATCAGAATTTTAAAACTGAATAAAATATTGTATAAACTTAATTCGATTAAATACTTAGAGAGCCATAGACAAGCCATCATACATCAGTGGCTTGCTTGCCGTACTCATCCAACACTTTTATGTCATAAAGTATATTGGACTGGGCACACATTCTGAACATATTTTTTTAAATTGCTTTGTTTTGTAAACCTGTAAAAAAAATCTAGTTTCATGATAATACATAATAAAAATAATAATTTAAATGCTTTTATTTAAGGAACATTTTACTGTTTAACAAAATGCTTTATAATTAATGGCTGCAATAAAAAATAAATCTATGTTTTGGTATGTATCACTTTTACGCTACCTCTTACAGATATAAATGTGTATACAATAAAAGACATAACATTCCTAGAATAAGACTTTTAAATGTGTACACCAACCCAACTTGCAACAGAGCAATGGAAATGTTCTGATTTAAAAACCTGGGGCTACTTGAGGATTTCAGCTACATAAATTAATAAGGTGAGCAGGATTTACCCTTAATAAACTTTCTATCATGCCCTGAGACTTACATCTTGCAGGGCATAACACATTAAAAAGGTTAAAATTCTAAATGCAATTTCAGAAATAAACATGCAATTTTATTATTCTGAACTAGAAAAAGGCATTCTAATACAGGGTCTTTATTTTTTTAAAGAAAATAGCCATATTTACAACTCATTTTAAAGGCCCTGAAATATCAGAAAGAAATCCAGATTTCTTTATTTAAAAGAGAAACACTTTGGTTACCACTGATTCGTTATTTAGGATTGTTAACAGATAATTGGCTGCTTGATTATCAGTTTAACAAGTGACAGTTAGTTTCAAATTAATTAAATCAATTACTGAATCGGTCACCGAGTGAGGGATGCTCCTTCCTTTGAAGGGCTCAGAAAATTCCCTGCTGTTGGGAGCAAAGAGAGAAACAAATGAGTAGCCAGGGAATGCAAAGAGCCACCTAAAAGCTGGGGGCGCTGCCTACTCTGCAGCACCCAAGTCCGATCCCTCACGAACTTCCGTGTGCCAGCACCCAAGTGTCCCGGGTTGCGCAGTGCAGGGGAGCCACTACCAGGACATAGATGGCTAAATGGGAATGATGGAGTAGGAAGAGAGCTGTGCCTAGAGCCAGATACAGGAACAACCAAGTCCAAAGCAAGGCTGTTAGTTTTGGCTTGTAACCATAAGCAATAATGCTTTTATTTCTTTTTTTATTTCCCCTGTACAATGAATGGTTGACAACTAAAACTTAGACGTTTGTGAGAATGTTACAATGCAAAAGAAAAAAAAATAAACAGATCTCTTACACGTGTTCTAAAACAACCGTTGAAAAAATTCCTATGCTGAGTAAATGTGATCAAGCATTATAATACTTTGAAACAATAATACAGTATTTACACGATTTTGGCGTTGCTTAGCAAATGCTTAGTTACTTGATGGTAAATCTCAGGTTTTACTATAAAGTCAAATACCTGCTTTTACAGCCATTTAACCTTGCATGTTAGGAACTGTTGTCTATCAGGATAATGTTCAGGAGAATGGCTACAATGGCTATAAATCACGCTTTTGCCAGGTAAACATAAATATGTATTGCAGAAAAAGAAATCAAGAAAAAAAAAGTGGGTTTGTGCTGGTAGTTCCTTACAGATGTTACCAAGGTAACTAAATTACAAGGTTTAGTACATTTCTCATCCCTGGGCAGCTGGTCTATTGTTGCCAAGAATAAGGCTACTCTAAAGCAAGAGTTTCTGAGGTAGCAGAAACACAGATCACATCAGGAATAACTGGTTTGAGGGAAAAAGGCAGGAGGGTCTGGCCCAGGAGAGGAAAGGCAGGTTCGCCCCCAGATATGGGCAGCCACGGCCCCAACACCTCCCGGCCCCGCTGGCTGCCGCTGGGCCGAGCTGCCCCGCTCCCAGGCCCGCAGGTACTGCAAGCACGCACGGCTGCCGCACAGCTGCCAAGGGGCAAGGCTGGCTTCATGGAGGGCTCTCCCTCGGACCACCCTCTCCAGTGGCGACCACCCCTCCGGGGGGCAGGAGGTTAGATCTCACCTCCTCACTACGTCCAGCGTGGCTGGCGAGCAGGGGCTGCACCTAAGGCGGGGCCTGGGTAGGGACTGGCAGTTTGCTTGCACAGTTTTCTCACCTTTATTTGTCACAACACCTCAGCAACAATAAACTGCTAATACTGAAAGCTTTTTCTCTCACCAAATATTTCGTTCCTCCATCCCGCAGAGGCAGAGGCGTGGGGGCTTGGGGAGAGCTGTGCGCAGGCCCAGGGGAGCCGAGGCTTTGCCCAGCTATGGCCGCCGGCGAGTGTTTCTCCGGGGCAGCTTGCCAATACCTCCTCTTTCAGGACACGGACACCACTAATGGCAGGCACCACGGGGGAGAGGCCAGGGGCCCATCCCTGGGGCAGGGGAGAAGGCTGTGGGAGCGCAGCTGGGGAAGATGGTGGCACCCCTCGGATCCGCTGACATCATGGTGGCAGTTGGGGGCTGCCTGGGCCAGCCCGCCCGCTGCCCCTCGCCGGGGACCCCGGTGGAGGCCAGGGCCACCCCGGCCTGGCCACATGGGGCAGCAGCCATTGACCTGCTGCAGGGCTCCCTCCTGCAGGAGGCTGAGCAAATGGCAGCGTCCCTCCCTGAGTTCACTTCAGCACCAGCGCCGGCTGGCAGTCACCCCAGGCTCCCTTCCCACAGCTGGCTGATGGGGGGGAAATAAAACTCCACCGCGACCAGCCTACATCTGGGTACTTGGTACTGATCGCACCACTGATGTAAGGACAGCGTGTTTTCAAAACATGCCTCTTGCCTGAACCGCCGCCGCAGGGTGGGTTTTATAGGAAGACCTGCAGGGAAGCATGACACAGGTGCTGGGAGCTGAGAGGGGAGGGAGCAGAGGGCTTCCCTCCCCTGCGCTGGGTGTCGGGGCAGTCACGAAAGAGGCTGTGGGATGAGCTCATGTCTTCACCTCCCAGGGCCACTGCTATTCACAGGCATCAGCCATGACAGCAAATGATGGCCTCATCAAACGCTGCTGCTTGCTCAGGGCAGGCCACATGCACAGGAACCGTGGAGTTTTCAAACCCTTACCCCAGCACCCTGGAAGACTGGAAGCACATCTACAACTGTTTTTGTTACTTACGCCTGAAAAGGGAGAGTCTGACTGCAAAACATGTATGTGTTTCACTTCTAAAAAACAGCCAGCTGGTGCCTCACCTACGCAGAGATCCTCCTCCAGGGACTGAAGAGCATTACCCCTCAGAGAAAGACTCCAAGAGCAGAGGGAAGGTACCTTTGGATCGGGGCAGCAGCCGCCTTCTTGCTGAAGCAAGGAGCACCGTCCAGGCTTAGGCATGGACTTCTCACTCATGGACCAATATTTCTTAAACCTCCTGATGCCAAGACCTCTTTCTCCCACCTTGCATAGAGCTCCATGCTGATCCTCTGCTCTGACCAACACCCTTTGGGCATCTTCAGTCCAACTACTCTTTGTGTTAGGGGTAATTCTCAAAACAAGAACTGCAGTAATTTTCCTACTTCAGTTTAGTTTCTTATTATTCATCACATTGCATTAGAGCTTCCACCTCATCCTTCTAGATCACCTTGAGGCCAACTAGACACAAAATGACACCAGCTTTGTTTTTGCACACTTGAGAAGCCCAGGCTCCTGCCTGAGAACTTCGCAGGCTCATTGCAGTCACCACGGTGTTAGCTTCTCCCCCTGCTTTTGAAGGAAACTTGGAAATGGTGAAAGAAAAGACAATGCCAAAGAAAGCTCAAGCAAAGAGATGCTCTGAATATGAGTTTTGATTCTCAGAACTGTGCATCCTTCACTTCAATTATCTGCCACAGACATTCATGTTACCATGGCCTAAACTTCTGCCAAAACCCAGTTTCTCTGTATTTAATATCTTGGATTCTGCAAGGTGATTTCTGTAACAGCTGATAGTTTAAGGGCACTCTGATTTAGAGCAGGAAACTAGGTCTTAATTTATAGGATTATGTTCTCCTACCAAACAATGTCTAGATTTATGAATGGGCAAAAAACATATATTGCTAGAATTAGAGATTCTTCTGTTACAGGTTAAAATACAGTTCTTCCGCCCAGAAAGAACTGTCTTCAGACCAGGTATGTCAAATGCTCAACACCGTTCTCAGTAAGAGTGCTTTCTTAAAGGAAAGCAAGTTGAAGTGTGCACCAAATCTGGCTGGAATAACAAGTCCCTCAAACACCAGTTTTCTGAGAGCACAAATTTAAGATCTGAACTCTGATATAAGCGTCATTGAAGTACTGTGAATCTCAACTCTCACTTGTCTCCTTGAGAGAAAAATCTCCAGATGTTTTAAAGGATCCCTTGCATTACTCTTAGCAATCAAATTCATACTATAGATCACCCAGACTTTTCATATTCCTTGCAGGTAAGTCAGGAAGGAGTCAACAAGCCATTCTACATAAAGACAGATCTCTGAATAAATCTTCTCCCTCTCTCAAATTAATTCTCAGGCTATAATCAATCAATATTTAGAGTACGCTTAAATAGTTTATACAGCTGAGATTTCAGCTACCTTACCACATATTTTACTAGTCAGTAATCCATAGTGTTGGCCTTCAGCTCTAACAGCAGTAGTGTGGCACAGTCCTACAACCATACAGCCACATGGAAGCTCAGATCTGCTGAAAGGACAGACATGGTGATGGGTCAGGGAGCTAAGGAACCCTCTCATTAACACTACAAATGAAGCAAGAGCCCCATGATACCAAAGCAGCTCTAACACAGCTCCCTTTTTTGCCATGAAGCAAGGCAGACAGCCTACTTAGGAAGCAGGCAAAAAACAAGAGAAAGGCAATTAACCTTACAGCACCTTTGGCTCTTTTGAGACATTCTGACTACATGAGGGCGTCCCACAAGCAAAAACCATTCCTGGTGATAATGAGTCTGATTAATCACACCAAATGACCACAGCAATTGTTGGGGCCACTTTGTTCATCCTGCTCAAGAAATTGAGATGGGAGAGGGGCACATATGCAGCCCAAACAGACACTGATGCCCGCAGACTCCAAGGTAGCATGCACACAAGTTAAATGAACACTTTGAGTGGGTTGCCTGTTGACAGAGCATCTCTGAGAGCCGCAGTTACTGTAAGATGCATAACTGTTCTTTCTAAAAGGAGAAGGTTGGATGTGAATGAGTTGAGTGGGATGAGTGAGACTGAAGCTGCTGGCTGTGCAAGTGCAGGCTGTCACAAAACCCACTCTTAAAGATTGTCTACCAAAGTCACGTACGATGAAGGTTGCTTTAATCTCTTTGGGCCAGATACCACCAGCCCAGGTCTTACTCAACACCACCTTACACCCTTAGTGATCTGATTCATTTGAATACAATCACTTGCAAGAGACAGTATTGCAGACCAGAGTGACAGACTCCAGACCAGTTTTGAGTTACTATGCTGTTCTCTTTAACCTTTGGCTTCAATATTGCACGTGCTTTATTTTTCCTATGTTAAAATACAACTTTAATGAAAATAATACACTACATAAGCAAACATTTAAAACTAAATTAGTTACATTCCTTCTGTAATTCCACAAACCCAAGGCATGCTAGCAAACCTTCCTAATAGGAGCTATTGAAAAAATGTTCTACTGGTGGCAACTGGCAGCAAGCAGTTTTGGGAGACGAACACCATGAAGCAGACAAAAGGTGGTGTAGAGTGCTGACTCACAGAAACTTCTGTAGTATGAAATAATTACAGAGACTTTTCTAAAAGAACTGATAAAAAGGCGAGGTCACATTTCACACACACCACTTTTCACAATGACCGTTTAATACCAATTTGTCACAGTTATGTATTCAGTTATGCTTCATTTACATCACAAGTTATGTTTCAAGCACAAGTTCAATACATAACTTAAAAGCCAGTCAAAATCAACTATATCTATTCATCTTCTCCATTCCCTTTCGTATTATGATAAAGAACAGTGGTACAAGTAGAGGTACAAAGGTGATTTCAGACCCTCTGTTATCCCCCATTTCATAAAGCACAAGAATGGCCATAGTTGGTCAGATCAAAAATCCATTTAGTCCAATATCTTATCTCCAGCAGTGGCTATTAGATGTTTATGGAAGAGAATAAGGCAAGCATATACAATTCTTCCTCCTACAGCTTGCTCAGCCCTTAATTATTTTCATCTCAAGGTCTTTTTGAGCTGGATGTGGTTTCTAGCAACACACTGACGCTCAACAGATTTCTTTTCCATGCAAATATCCAGTCTCTCTTTGAATCTGCGTAAACCTCAAGCTCTGCTCCTCCAAAAAGTTACTGCCACTATTTCTGTTTCCACTAAAATGTCGGTACTGTGTCAAGGAAACAAGGAACAGGAATTAAGAGGTGAGCAAGAGCCTTTCCAGAGGATAGGAGCATGGCGATGCGCACAGAGCTCAGTCCCTTCATTCGCTGTGAGACTGCATTTGCTCCATTACAAGAATATGTGTTAATTGTCCTCTTCAGCTAACATCACTAACATTAACAATTTTTCTTCTCCTTTTGATACATGTAGCTTTCCTGATGTGGTTGGCTTCTGTGAATTCAGCTATGGAACTCGCTGCACTGAAATTTGAACCTGGAATGTCCATCAGTTTCAGTGTGATACCAATCAATGAATCCCTGACTGTTGTTTTCAGTGGTGGAGCAATAAGTCAGGAGCTACTTCAGATGATCACTCACTGCATGTGTTTATGACAAGAAAAAGGAACAAAGCAAACTACAAAACTAATCCTTAGCATTGTCAACAAGAGTACAGTGAATTTTATGGGTTTGATATACACATGCACATACACAGTGGAATCAGCATTAGCCAGACTGTAAATCTTATTTCATTATTAAACAAACCCCCCAGTAATTCACAATTTTTCCATGGATAAATGTCTCCTCTTGTTGGAGGCACAAAACAGGCAGATATTTTATTCAATTATAACATTAAATAACAGAACAGTGAACAACTGCCACTCCATGACATCAGCAACTATCAGAAAAATAATACTGCCCTATCAGTCACAATGTTGTAGAGGGGGTCATTTATAAAGCTTCATGAGTGACTGCATGCTTACTTTGCCTGCAGAGCTACTGTCCCTGCAGACATACAACAAGGAGATGAAGCAGAATGGCTATTAGGAGGGTACTGCACATGTAAATGACCAATTGAATAGCTCACTGGGTGCACAGTAGTCTTGTTATCGCTATGCAGCTAGTTTGTACTTGTGCTTTGGCATTTCCACTTCAAAAGACATAGCCCTCACTGCCCCTGGGGAGAAAAATCTCTGGTTTTCTCTTTACTCTGGAGAAACCTCTAGGGCACTTTTTGTGGCAAAGGCTCTATCAAGCAGTTCTTAATACAGAAAACCTGCAATGCTTCTAAAAGTTTTTATGCTTCATATGGGATCATATTTGAATGTCTCAATGTCATCTGGCACTGAGAATTGTGGCTTAGAGCTCCATCTCTGGACAAGCATTGTAGGAACAAGTTCTCAGCCCAATAACATGAGTGATGCCAGAGGTATTGCCTTACACTCACCCCAGACAGGACTCCAGACTTCAGAGAAGTTTACTGATATGAAGCCAGGAACTAAAGAAGGCTGGGAGAGAGACACGCAAGCAGGGCTCAAGACAGACTAACGCTGACTTTTGAGAATCACTGAAATTCCAACCACGTACACAACATATCAGCAACAAAGACATTTGAGACAGCAACGTGTTAAGAAAAGAAGGAGAAATGTGAAGCCTTTTCCTTAAAGTAAACAGAGGTAACCTAAAAGATCTTACCCTCTCCCCTTTCTTGTGCAGCCTGGAGGAGGCTTATGCTGGTCTAGCTAAAGGCTGCTAGGGGCGGCAGCAGCTGCCTCCATTCCTGCCAGCAAGAAGAATCTGGTGCTGTGCCAGCAATAGACAAAAGAGTAACACGAGGTTCATGTTTGGTGCCTAAAYGTCAACCCAAATGGGGCTGAAAGGAATTATGTTGAACTTGTCTGCCACTCCGACTAAGTGCATGTGTGTGATGTCATGTTTTACTTCATCAGGATCTGCCAGATGACAAAAGCAAAAAGGAAAGATCAAGTTGGATTCAGTAGAGGAAATTCTCTGCAGACTGGACACCCCAAATACTGGCATTTTTAATAAAGCCCTTTAAAATCCAAAATTTAGCCTACCAGCTTTGGTGTGTCAAGTGGGTTCACACAGTGGTATTAGTCTGTACTTGCTTCTGGAAGGGTGAAGCCCTGAGCATAATGAAGACAAATGATCGCTTAACAGCCCTTCACTCCCTCAGCAAACTGCTGCCTGCTCATAGTGATGATAAAGGCAACAAGGCTATAGAGGAGGACAACCTCAGGCTCATTATACCCCCTCCATCAGTAAGACTGGGAGAGAAAGAGGGGAAAAGCCTTAAGAGGAAACAGAAATTGCTGCTTTGAGCTTCATACACCCTTAGCAACATTTAACCCAAACTCCTACTTGGGCTCCCCAGCACAAATTGCTGGATTTGTCTGTCTGCTGTATTCCTAGCAGAAAACTGAGCAGAAGTTTCATCTTGAAATATGAAAAAATCATGTCTGTTAATATTTTGCCTATCACTAGAAGACTACAATGAGTAGAAATAAGAAAAAATCTTACATACCCAAGAAAAAAAAAGAAGCGAATTGGGAAGAGATGCATGCCCAAATGTAGGAAAAGCAAGAGTTCTACTGAAGTTCAACAGATGCTGTTATTATATTTTAAGTTTTATTTTAGAATCATTCTGAAGAAGACAAACATTCTTTGCTTTACATTTCTAATGTATACACAGTCTCAGTGGCTACAAAGTAGCTATTTAGGTGCATAAACTAGAGTAACTCCAAGTTCAAAATGCCTCTATATTGGGTACCTCTATAATAATGAAAATAGTTTAATTGAGTTGACAGCATAACTCTTAGTAATAATATTTCTACAAATAGTTCAGACTCATTAGATCCTTCATTATCAGGTTTGTAGCTCTATTGTCCAGAATTTCAAAATTACAATCTAAGTTTTTTGAGTTTTTTTACACAGAAAAGTATAGTTTAAAGACTTGTATGAAGTAAATTAAAGCCATTTTATTGTTATTCACAATGGTATACTAAAAGCTAGGACATGAAAAATGCTTCATAACTAGAAGTGAAAACATTTCCTACCATTTCATAATTTTTTTCTAGTTTTCATTTGATTACGTTGGTAAAATCAGCTGGTTTTTGCAAAACATTTGATTTTTAGAATCATAGAATCATAGAATCATTGAGGTTGGAAAAGACCTCAAGTCCAACCGTCAACCCAACACCACCATGCCCACTAAACCATGTCCCGAAGTGCCACATCCACACGTCTTTTAAATACCTCCAGTGATAGTGACTCCACCACTTCCCTGGGCAGCCTGTTCCAATGCCTGACTACCCTTTCGGTGAAGAAATTTTTCCTAATATCCAATCTAAACCTCCCCTGGCACAACTTCAGGCCATTTCCTCTCGTCCTATCACTTGTTACTTGGGAGAAGAGACCAACACCCACCTCGCTACAGCCTCCTTTCAGGTAGTTGTAGAGAGCGATAAGGTCTCCCCTCAGCCTCCTCTTCTCCAGGCTAAAGAACCCCAGTTCCCTCAGCTGCTCCTCATAAGACCTGTGCTCCAGACCCTTCACCAGCCTCGTTGCCCTTCTCTGGACACGCTCCAGCACCTCAATGTCCTTCTTGTAGTGAGGGGCCCAAAACTGAACACAGTATTCGAGGTGCGGTCTCACCAGTGCTGAGTACAGGGGCATGATCACCTCCCTGCTCCTGCTGGCCACACTATTCCTGATACAGGCCAGGATGCCGTTGGCCTTCTTGGCCACCTGGGCACACTGCCGGCTCATGTTCAGCCGGCTGTCRACCAGCACCCCCAGGTCCTTTTCTGCCAGGCAGCTTTCCAGCCACTCTTCCCCAAGCCTGTAGCGTTGCCTGGGGTTGTTGTGACCCAAGTGCAGGACCCGGCACTTGGCCTTGTTGAACATCATACAATTGGCCTCGGCCCATCGATCCAGCCTGTCCAGATCCCTCTGCAGAGCCTTCCTACCCTCAGGCAGATCAACACTCCCACCCAACTTGGTGTCATCTGCAAACATACTGAGGGTGCACTCAACCCACTCGTCCAGATCATTGATAAAGATATTAAACAAGACCAGCCCCAAAACTGAGCCCTGGGAAACACCGCTTGTGACCGGCCGCCAACTGGATTTGACTCCATTCACCACAACTCTCTGGACTTGGCTGTCCAGCCAGTTTTTTACCCAGCGAAGAGTACACCCRTCCAAGCCATGGGCCGCCAGCTTCTCCAGGAGAATGCTGTGGGAGACAGTGTCAAAGGCTTTACTAAAGTCCAGGTAGACCACATCCACAGCCTTCCCCCTCATCCACTAGGTGGGTCATCTGGTCATAGAAGATCAGGTTGGTCAAGCAGGACCTACCCTTCATGAACCCATGCAGGCTGGGCCCGATCCCCTGGTCGTCCTGCACCTGCCTTGTGAGCGCCCTYATGATGAACCGCTCCATAATCTTCCCCAGTACCGAGGTCAGGCTGACAGGCCTGTAGTTTCCCGGATCCTCCTTCCGGCCCTTCTTGTAGATGGGCTTACTCTAGAACAGTTCTGTCACATCCTTTCCAATCAGTTCTCTCCACTCATATTAACATATAGGCTTTCACGAAAATTTCCTAACTCAGCAGAGAGTAAAATAAGTGCCTCTAATATTCACATACTGAAATTCAGTTTAAAAATAGGTAACAAACATGTAATTGGGAAGAACTAGAGGAAAAGTATGTGGAATATGAAGTATGAACTTACAGCCTTTGTACTTCATCGCAGTTCTAGCATTATCAACAGTGAACTAAAGCTTTCTTGATACATTAGGAAAGTGGATGTTAGTGAATCTGAGAAGCCAGAACACTAAATATCCAAGTTTAGGACTCCATTAGGGTTGCTGTTTCCTTGTTTAATAACTGTGATGTAATTAATATTTTTGCCGAAACAGAGTCTCAGTGAGTGAAGTGCAGGATTCTTTAACAGATAGACTAAGTTTAGAAATTTGATGAAGAATTCCAGAGCTTGGAAAGGTGCTATTACAAACCTGAGTAAATAAGCATGTTTGAGGGATATAACTTATATGTCCTTTTTCAATTCAGATCACTTTTTATTCTGTCACTTTACCTGAACACGAAAATATTGCTACTGAGGTAAAGGACATAAGCATAGTGGGAGTCTCCCTAGCATGCTGATTACAATTATAAGCATCTAACAAAAGGAAGAAAAATAAACAGTGCTGATGACTAGCCTCCCTTTGATCAGTCTGAAAAATCTCTCTCGCATAGTGAATGTCAAAACTTCTATGAGAGCTGTACAGGCATTATCATATGCAAGGCATTAGACTCAGTTTGGAAGTTTACAACAGTTAATATTTTTTCCTATTAAAAAAATCACATGGCCCAAGAAAGCAGAATCCTGAATCATGTAATATAACTTTCATTGAAAAACAGCAGATTTGAAAACTCTATCCACAAACATCCATGATTTGAGGTCTTTGCCACCAATTGGGTGATAACAGGCAGAAGACAGCAGACTTCCCACGAGGTATTAATACTACACCAAGGTCTCTTCTGCCTTCATTAAACTCATCACTTTTAAATCCCAACTGCCTCATAACACTACAGATAGACATGTTAACTTCCAATCTGACTTGCAAAATTAAAACATGCTCTTTCCTTTTCAGAAATTATTTTCAGCAAAAATAAAACATGCTCTTTCATTATCAGAAATTATTTTTGGCACAGACATTGAAGTCAATAAATTTTTTACAATTCCCAGAATCACACGTCGTCTAAAAATGGACTTGAAAAAGAGGTATCTGAAGACAAAAAAGAATGATTTTGCTAGATGGTCTGTCAGCACAATATCTCTGGCAAACCAAGTAACTATGATTCAATGCTCAGAAACTTCACAAAACCCAAAGCATGTGATAGATAGTTCCGGCATATCCACTGCTATTCCTCACCAGAGCTGTGGACTTGAAATTTTCACTGTCAAGCCACCTGACTAAGCAATGCATCTCGTTTCAAACTTTCCCTCCCACTGCAATGCAGTGAACTGTGCTTGGGTGGGGAACAGAGCAAGTATGAGAGGGTGCATTGAACAAAAATGTAAAAGAAAGATGGGAAAACTTGAAAACTATTTGCGCTTGAAAACATGAAGACTATTATTTTACAGTTGCTTTCTGAGAAGCTAATGCCGACAGAAACACTACAAGCTCTTGGACATAACACTATTTTAGTAACTTTCAAAAATTTTCTTCTCATTAAAGTCAGTCAGTTGGCCCTTGCTGAAACATCACTGAGAGCTAGTCTCAAAACCAGGTTATTCAACAAGGCCAGAAAGTAGAGCAAACAGAATACCATCCTTCAATGAGAATCTATGAACTGCTTTGCAGTTCTTGGCAGTTTGGAGAGATTTCTTAAGAAATAACATAATTGGTCCATGTTTCTAATTCACTTAAAGGCTTCTGGTAGCCCAGCAGGATTCAGCAATGGGACAGTCCACACACAGAGAATTTGCAGCATGTGCCTCTCCTGTGCTTTACAGTATTGATGAGGTACCATTACCTCATGAAATTTAAGAACGTTTTAAGCACAGTGAAGCAGTCCTATTCTTACTAAAATTCCAACAACTACTTATGTACAGATTGTTGTTAAAGGTCAGAGCACTAGAAAAGGAAAGAATAAAACCATACCAAAGAGTCCAACGGTAATATCTACTTGGCCTCCTTATAATATGGGATTGGCTAAGAATGAAGGGCAACATAAAATTGTGAGAAATGACCATTTGCTGAGCAGGCCCAATGGATCCGTGTGTGGAAACTGGCAGGCTGCTCGTGGTAAACTGGCTGGGGTAGAGTCAATTTTCTTCATAGCAGCTAGTATGGGGCTATGTTTTGGATTTGTGCTGAAAACAGTGTTGATAACACAGGGATGTTTTAGTCACTGCTGAGCAGGGCTTACACAGAGTCAGAGCCTTTTCTGCTCCTCACACCACCCCACCAGTGAGTAGGCTGGGGGTGCGCAAGAAGTTGGGAGGGGACACAGCTGGGACAGCTGACCTCAACTGACCAAAGGGATATTCCATACCATATGACGTCATGCTCAGCATATAAAGCTGGGGGAAGAAGGAGGAAGGGGGGACATTTGGAGTGATGGCGTTTGTCTTCCCAAGTAACCATTACACGTGACGGAGCCCTGCTGTCCTGGAGATGGCTCAACACCTGYCTGCCCATGGGAAGTAGTGAGCGAATTCCWTGTTTTGCTTTGCTTGCGTGTGTGGCTTTTGCTTCACCTGTTAAACTGTGTTTATCTCAACCCACGAGTTTTCTCACTTTTCTCTCCCGATCCTCTCTCCCATCCTACCAGGGGGGGGAGTGAGTGAGCGTCTCTGTGGTGCTTAGGTGCCGGCTGGGGTTAAACCATGACGTAAAAAAAGGATCCTGCCCATAGATTATGTTCTCTGTTGCAAAGCTAGCTAGGGGAGGAAGGGGAAGCCTAGGGCAAGAGTACTTACAGAAATGCTTGGTGTTATTTTAAATAAAGGACGATATTGCAAAATCCRGTATATCATTTGTTTTCCCTTTAAAATCTGTAAACAAGATTATTTGGCCCAGGATACACTTTGTATTTTGAAGGGATCATCATTGTATAGCTACTTTAATCTAATTGAAATGCACATTAGAAACAGAAACAGCTGTATGACAAACAGCTGTATGGCAAACCTTTTCCCAAGCTTCCAGAGAAGTTAGAAAATACAGCGTTTGCAAAAAATAATGCAGACAATAAGCAACATTTGCTGATAGTCTTTCTCCTGCTTAAATAAACTGTAAATGCCCATCAAAACAACAGAATCCKGGGAAGTTCTTTCAAATCTCAGGTAATTGCTTTGTAATTCTTATCATCACCTTCATAAACTGATCACCCTCCTTCCTAAATAACAATTATGTACCAATTCTGAAGGGAGTGTGTTTTGCAGAAGCTTAGTTTAAAATCTTTAGAAGCAGAACATGGATCTTAAGCTGGGTTTGAGAATAGAAAAGCTTATTACTTCTGGGTGGAAAGTTGCTACCATTGGATCAAGTGCAAAAGTTATGCATGCTGSAAAGTGAAACACGTGGTATCAATCTTGATCATTAATAGACTGTTATTTACAGTAACTATTACAATCTTGGTGGGCTGTTACCTTTTATATTCAGTGCAAAAGCAAACAATAATACCAATACTCAACAGCATGAAACGCCTAGTGTGCCCTCTTTCACAGAAGAGCAGCAAATTTTTCCTTTTCTGCAACTGCAAATAACTGCCATCAGAAGAAATAATACAAGCAATGCAACAAAAAAAAATAACCTAAGAGAAAGCTGGCAATGCTAAATGCACTCCAAGCAAATCTATTAACTGAACTTCAACACAAATTTGGGTGGGAAAGCTTGCTGCCAATGGCACCTAGAGGTGCTCCAGGTATGACAGCTTCTGAGACTGTTCCTTATTCTACATATAGGAATCAACAGAAAACTTCAGAGCTAGATATTGAATCGGTCCAAAAATTATAAAACAATCTGGGGAAAGCATAATTTTATTACCCCTTATTAAGTGAGTGTGGCAGGCTCCAACATACAGAAAAATATTGACACAAAACGACCAATCATACCATATATGTCAGTTCAGGTACTTAAAAAGTTTCAGCTGCCTAAGCAAATAAATGGTTACCATCTTTGATTCTCCAACACATAAGCAAAAACATTTTGGAGAACTCAAAGGACAGTCTTTCTAAAAGAAAAACCCTCTCTTTATTACCCTGTGTCAACTATAGCAGCTCCAATAGAGAAGCATTTATAAGGCTGTCTAAGGATATTATCATCCTCTATAGAAAAGTTTGTAATACTTCAAAGATATTCTTGGCATCGCCCTTCATGCAAATGGATAAATACAGGTTTTCAAGTTCCTGATCCTGTCTCCCCAGTGTTAGCTGAAGTCCCAGAACAGTGGGATACAGAGTCAGTGCCTCTCTCCTGTACAGTGAATAACCTGTTGTATACACATTATCAATAGAGCAAAGAAGATGGAGATGGAGCAGTTATCAACGATGCAGAAAATACCTAAATTCAAACCACTGCACTACTTGATTCAGATCAGAGGTTTGAACCTGCATCTCTCAACCCTAGGAAAAATGTCCTATGAAGCTTTTGGACTCCTGGTCCAAAATCTTTCAGGCTGAACTTCAGAAGCCTTTGAAGATTAAAATTTTGTCAGAGCTGCTTTAATTTCAACATTATCTTCTATCTGTTGAAGAACACCCGAGACAGCTCTAATTTGAAATATCTCTAACGAACGGCAAAACCCACTTGACAAGTGTGGTGAAAATCACTGGTGTGGAGTCCCTTTTATGTAGATGTCATCACCCGATTCTCAAGCAGTCTGTTTTCCTAAAATGCATTTCTTTTTAACTTCAGCACTGAAATCTGCAGTTGCAGTTTCTGGAGTTTCCTACACTATGAGTACCTGCCAAACTCACACCACAGCTGCTGCTGCAGGAAATTAAGATAAAATACAGGGAGCAGAGGCTGAGCTTTTGTATCAGAAGTGGGCTTATGCCAACAGCACATTTGCAGACAGTAAAAGGACTGGTACTGTTAATGCAATTTCTACATTATGTGGTAACCACAATATGAGCCATTAAAAACAATCTTCAGTAGTAACAAAGAGCAGAATGGAAGGACATTAGTGAATATCATGGCACTCTTGCACTTGGACTTGAATATCCAAAACAGTTTTGATCAGATCCCATTTGGTTTGCCGCTGGCTGAAAGCATTCACAAATCACAGACATAATCAGGATTGCTGCTGGTGGTGCCATCAACCCAYACATACAGTAGTCGCCTTCTCCTCAGCATGTTTCAGAAAACTATTTCAACCATAATGACTAGAGAAATGACAAACTCAAAATGACTGATTATCCACCTAAAGACAGACCATTAAAGGGGTCCACACCAGGATACAATAACTAATCTATTGTCAAGAATAAATTTGCAATGAGAAATTAAAATGCACTACATATGAAAAGATTGATCACTCAAGCCTTGAGATCACATTCATTCTCCTATTCCCTGTAAAACTCCAGGTGGACTCTTCTGCCAACAGAACGCCAGAAACCCTGGATTCCCATTGTGTAACTTTCTACTACAACTGCAATTTTGATATTATTGATATTGATATTAACATTTGATATTTTGAGATTTGGAATCTAAAATAAACCTCAGCATTGCCTTAGAGAGTGCATGTATGCCCCTCATGCTCCTTGTAGCTGCCTGCTCTCATGGCCTCACAAATGACCTATGGAGAAGACTAAACAATTCAGCTTGCCATGGCTAGAAGCATCCAAAACTAGAATAATGGAGCTGCAACAAGAACAATTCCACTTCTTTTAGTATTAGGGCTGTCAGCCAGACAGCACGTAGTATCTCAACTACCACTAGAAACAGAGAACTTGCCCAGGAAATCTTGGTTTCTCTCGCTTCGTATTTGGCCCTGCTGAAAATTAACATTGCTGTTCTGCTTAGCTCTTCAGCTAATATAAAGAACTTACTACACAGAAAGCCACAAAACCAGCAGCACAGCACTGAGAAAGCACTTTTTAATTAACTGCTACAAAGCTGGCCAGAAGAACACTATACACAGGGCTGAAATCTACCTTTGGATGCATATGATCTTAATCTCACTAGAGTCAACAGGAGCCAGTGTGTGCAGCCTGGGAAATAATTTAGTCCATTAAATTCATGCAATTTACATACAATTAGTGGCTTCAGAGTTTTACTTTTGAGGAGAAAAGGAAGATAAAGGAGGTTTAAAATAATCAAAATATTCCCACGTGGCTGGCTATTACTGTTTCAAATTAGGGCAAACTGTCAACTCAAAAGGTATTTTCTAAATCCTTGCAGATTTGTTTAAACAAAGAAAAATACAAATATTAATCAAAATATTTGAGCTTACGTTTAAAGATAACCAAAATCTCAATAGGTTTAAACTTCCTGAAGATCCACTTCTTTCACTGAGGGCCACTTCTGCTACCTTCAAATTAGCCATTTATAGTCTCTTTGGGAACACGACATATATATATGTACATTTCAAAGGAATTAAAGAGACAGAGATGCCTCAGGAAACAAAATGCCTTGCAAACAAGAGAAAACATCATCACTATTACTGTTTTCTTACTAAAATGTGAAGGATAAATCTCTGATTTGGAGAGACACACACATTGTGTTTAAAGTTTGTATATAGTATAAATTTGTGATTTCTATTATTGATTTAATGAGAATACCAGCAGCAAGATCCCTGCTGAGACAGAATAGAGTTTGTGATTTTATCATATTTGCGTATGTTAACGGACAGCCAGGTCCTTGAGGCGTGGCGTACCACCCGGGAAGTGCTGAACATCTTACCTATTTTTCCCTGAATGAGTATCTGAATAGAAGAGAGACAAATTGTTACCCATGAATTCCAAACGGAGGAAGATCTCAGGTTGTAGGCAGAATCTGTGCTGTACAAGTTTGGGGGGGTGGGGTGGGGGGGTGTTTGCAATAGTGAGAAATGTTTCAAGGAAAGAGAAGGATAAACTATTAATATTTTTCTGATAGTTGTCATAATTCAAAAGCTTTGGTGAACCATTGTACACATTAAATCATCCTGCTTACTTTTGGGCATGGAAAAGACACATCAGAGAGCATTATCTAGCCAGCAGACAGCCTGAACACTAGGACACAGTGGCACAGGGAGAAGGCAGTTCGGGAAGGGGACAATACCGGTAGGGAGCAGGAACTCTGGGCAAACACTGACTGAAGGGAAAAAGCTGGGCAGAGGAGTGACCCACTGCTGTGGGGAAGCCAACAGTTCTCACAGTCGGAGAGCGCCGTAGAGGAGCACTGGCAGGACAGGCTACATCTATTATTTTTAGGTGTTTAGGAACTCTGGCTTTTTTTTATACAGTAGAGTCACCTCTGCTTTTTAGTTTCTGGTAACTCAAGGAAATGAATTTTCTTTAATTGAAACACAGAGATTATACAGGAATTCCCTCAAGTTTGGAGGCCTGGACTCCTGAGCGTGAGCAGTCTCTACCAATTGTACCTGCCCTGGTGTAATTCAGTCCCACTGCTGCAAGGAGTGTTCACATCCTTTTCTCGGAAGAGAATGCAACACAGGTTATGGGTTTGGGTACATGCTTTGAACCTTGCTGCACTTCCTCACGTGCAGTTAGTCCTGTTTACAGTTGGTGCTTAAAGTTGTCTAGAAATGCAGATAAGGAATTCCAGTCCCTTTGTGAAAACTCAGTCCTAATAAAACTTGGACCAACTTCCTAAAATCACACATTTTGCAGAAGACAGAAAAAGCTGAGACAATGTTTGACCAGCCAACATTATTGCTTACACAAGTTAAATACTGGAGAAAAAAAGGGAAACAAATCATGACCTTGAGATAAAAAATCCAACATCTTGGTTAATTTAATTTAATAAAAGGACACACAAGGTAGAAACTTTGTGCAGTTAACCATCTAAAGTTTTTTAAAAGGTGTAAACAGCTATGTTAAAAGGTGTCACTCTAAAACACAGCCTCATGGAGGTGGTGAAAATTTACAATGAACTCTCTGATAAACGTTTCCTTGTCTTATTTTATCACAGAAGGGACTTTTTAATCTGTAATTTAATTTGATGGATAACAAACAATAATTTCTTAGTGCTCTTTCTAATGAAAAACATTTATTTGATGAATTTGCTCTTACCCCAATCCCCACTTTGCTTGGCACTCGTGTGGATTCCCTGTCACCCATATGTCTACCACAGATTCAAGGGCCAGTCTGAATAACGGCTTAAAGCTTCCATACCTTTTGTGCTTATTTCTATAGTCCTCCATATAATAGACATACACTAGCTACTGAGTTTTTTAACTACAAAGAAAACTGACATTGTCTTGATTATCAGTGGTCTTAATATTTGGTAAACCAGGCAAAAAAAGGAAGTTTTCAGGGAAGCTGAGCTTATGCATGACTCTTTCTGAGCTGCCCTAGGAGGCAGGAGAAAAAACAAATGTCCCTTCACTACCTATTCCATGGACCCAGGCCTCTGGAAAGGCAACACAGGGCGCTTTCATCACGTCAGTCAAGGTGCTTTCCCTTTTCACTCTATAGACACACACAGAAACACAACAGATGCTGTTTCTTTAAGTGGACTGAGTGTGTTTATTAGGTTTTTGCAACAATAAACATTGTAGATGATAGGAGAAAAATACCTGTCCTTCAAGGTGAAAACAGATCTTTTACTTCCTCAGTGTTATATTATCATGAATCACTAACAGGCCTCATTAAAACAAAGACCCCATTTGTCTGCATGTATTGCAGAAACACACATGCACGCATACATTTTATACATGTAAAACACAAATATGCATAAACAGATCTAARTTAGAGAATACTGCTATATATTAAATAACCATTAAATAATGATAGTTATTTTTTGATTAAAAACTCAACATAAAAAGCATGCATACTAAAAATGTAAAAATACATAGGCTGAACATATAAACTGCTGAAAAAAATCAGTTTAGGAAAAGCTGACAGTAATAAAAAGCAGACAGTTAAAATCTTACTGCAAACAGTCTAGTTTAAAGCTGGGAGTCTTGAACATCTATTAAAGTGAAATACAGGACCGTATCAAAGAAAGAGCATTAAAATAACCAGAAGTGGAATAGCTAGAACACCCTCTGTTTAACTCTACCAGCAAGAAAACAAACACACATTTCACATGCTGCATCATGTCACACACCACCTTAATTCAGCTACATTAGAAGGAGTTTTCCTCAGAGAAAAGCTTGTATTATGACTATACCTTTAAATAGCTCAATGTTTTCTCTGTTTGGGTTTTAATATGAAGAAAAAACAAGGTTGAATCAGGAGTTGTAAATTCTCATGCTTAATTTGATAGTTCAGCACTTTTGCAGTTGAGTTTGCAGCACACACAGATCGGTCTCCTCACGTTTTCCCGCTTATTTTTCAGCACACAGGAATTCTTAAGCACGCCGCACAGTGCATACACAATTTGTAAGGCATGCTCATCGTCACTTGTTCAGCTTTATGCACCAAATGAGACATGCTTCAGGTTTCTAGGTGCACATCTTATCATGATGTTTTAAAATTTTATCACCTAGTTTCCAGGGAACTGAGGCTTTGAATCTATATTTGAAATACCACCTGAACGGGTGAAACATATTGGTATTCCACACACAGCCTCCTGCTGTCATTCCACTGTTGGCATGGGACGGTCTTCACCAAGACTTAGAAAACCTCATTCAATATTCCTCTCTGGAGGATCTGACACTTACTGTGAATTCTGCTCTTCAACTTAAATACCAGTGTCTGTGGCAGGCCAATTCTATCATTGCAGATACAGCATCCCTCAGGCGAGGTCCAACCTTTCTCTCGCAGTGCACCCAGGGATTAGCTTGACTTCCCCTAAATTCTCTCCAGTGCACAGTACGAGCTAATCTTTCCTGTAGGAAGCAGGAGATGGGGTTGCCATGACAACAGAGCACATTCTAGCAGTGGGACCACTGAGATGAGCTGAAAAGACGACGGTGAAACATGCACTCAGCCTTCCTCTGGGGCTACGGGCTTCTTCCTCCAGGATTTAATTCCCCTGCAAGTTTACTGACAGGCTAGGAGGTTGATTAGCTATGTATTTTGCTATGGGGAGATTACTAGTTAAGAATATGGTTGASAGATCATAGCATTATTTAATGAAACTGCCATTCCTGCTTATGTTAAATTGCTGATTTAATAAGCAGTGTGGCTGCTTTTAAAACACTACTTGTTCATACACATTAGTCCTACACTTAGTCCACGCTAACATCTCACTGTAATAAAGAAAAAGAAATAAAGTCACAAGCCAAGTCCTGCGTTTCAGCTTTGGTTTTCCAGCATATTAGCCACGCAGTCTTTCTTTAATGGTTTTACACTCATACACATACATGCACACAAAGAGCACAGGATAACATCTGTGTTTGAAGCTCAAAGGTTTCTGCTGATGGGGGAGGGGATACCAAGAAAAGCAAATCACAGCGGCCACGTGTCTTATATAAATGACAAAACAGTCACAATAAGCTTTGCGAGCCCTGTTCATCAGGCAAAAGAAAATTGAGTAATCCACACAGTAAATATCAGTTATTTACTGCCCCAGAATAATGTCTGGTTCCTATGCTTTAAATATTTTTCTCAATGAGAATAATAGAAAGCTTTTATAGCCTCTGCATTTCAATTATTTACACATTTTTAATTGTTCAATCAAATTTTAATGCAAAGGGGTTTTCTTTGTGTTTTAATTTCTCTTACAAAACCACACAACATATTGTGGTAAATTCCTGGAGGCTGGAGCATGACTGTGTCTTCTCCTGTTATTTCAGACACAAGCGTGTCTCAGTGAGCTTTCACATTAAAGACGCAGCAACTGAGAATGTACGGCCAGTCTCTAATCGTGTTTTTGACTGTCCGTTTGCACAGAACAGATTCCTTCCTCCTTTGTGCCTTCGCTCTCGAGCATGTAACCTGTGTGGGCTACACACATGACACCCCATCAGCAGGCAAGATACACCAGTCACCTCAGTACCCGTAATGGCTTGCCCTACCTGAGTACTAAAAGAGCTATAGATGAGTCAAATCTACACCATCTGAATCCACTTCTCTCTCTGGAAATTTTAAAAGAAAACAACCTCCATGATGGTCTCTGACACATGAAAGAGAAAGAGCCCAGAGGCTGCACTTAGCCAGAACTCCTACGGGTAGGGGAGGTGGCGGGGGGCGGGTAAAACAGTGGGCAGATGTGTAACAGCTTTCCCTGTACAGCATGTTATGCAGGATAGTTGGCAGGTTAGTCTCAACTAACTTAGTCTTGGCAAACCACGAAAGGCCGGGAATAAGGCTTTGGTTGGAGAGGGAAGGTGCCTTCTCGGGGAGGCACGTCGCTGCCTGGAATGGGTAAGGAAATTGTTGGGGAGTCTTGGGGAATAGGGGCATGGGGAAGCCCAGGTCAAGATCTCCAAATTATCATCAAATCACTGTTTTTTTCCTGGTGCTATACTAATTGCATTTACCCTGAGAAGCCCCCAGACAAAACCCAACCGAACAAAAAMCGTACCATTTATTTTCCGTGGCTAGGCAATATTGCACTTCTGTAACCTTGAAAAGAATCTCAGTGTTACACAACCCTTTCAGTTTTACCTTAATTTGGATCTTAGCATGTGTCAGGAATATACATGCACAAAACAGCATCCCTCTGAATCTGCTGGCTCTGACTCATCCCACAGCTTGCTATGAAGATGAATTACACCACACAGTATAGCACCTGTATTTATTATCATCTAATTAGTGTAAGGTTTTTCTTTTTTTTTTTTTTTTTCCACTTTTCCACTCATGTTCTATGCAACTGGAGAAATGCCAAATCATGTAAGTGACATATGGTTTTGCTTTTGAAATCATCCAGCCAGAATTCCCAAATACTGAAAAATCTTTGGCTAAATAATTTTCAGCTCGAGACAATATTTTACACCTTCAATTCCACTGGGAAACACTGATATTTGTAGGCATGCAAATTGGTTTTGAGGAAAAAGGGCATATAATCAGATGTTGAATGATGTTACAGATTTTTCCTGTCATATGCTGTCTCCTCACAATGTGAAAAGAACAGTTAACAGCAAGATTAATGCTGTGAAAATAGCTAAACTACTATTATGGTTAATGAAAGCGAAGTTCTGTTTCTTTTTTTGTTTCACAAACTATGACTGTAGAAATCAGTAAATATTGCCCTTAGAATGCAAACATTCATTTCTTAACGTTYATGTGCAGAACTTCCATTTAGTAATACTGAATCTTGTGTTTCTGGAAATTCAGTCTTTCACCCAAATACAAAACATAAATACTATATTCCTTTAGTCCTTGGATAGGGAATGGATTCCACAGCCAGCACCCTAAACAAGTAGCACCCAATTACTAAAATGGGTCCAACTTAACCCTGACCATCTTCTTCCTATTTGTGGCTGAAACTTCTTAGGTTTTTTTTTCAGATGAATGCCCAAATCATTCCTTCAGCGAAACACACCCTCTCACACACATGTGGAGAAAGAGAAGCACTTTAAAATGTGCGAAGTTCAGAGATCTCCTGGAACATCCACGAGCTCACAGGTATCCCTGTTGCGTACATATACCCCTGGCTATACCCAGGGAAAGGCAACTCTTTTAGTTAACCCAGGTGAAGCTTGCCAGACCAAGGAATAAGATAAAATGAAAGGTAACAACATGTATTTAAGCAATCTACTCTAACTAAGAAACGACACACACTTGTAAAGTACTAGGAGCAGAGAATACTCTAGGGCTCGAGTAGAGTAACCAGTTCTAGGTCCTTAGCAGTACCAAGCTGCTCCCACTGCTCTCATATGCCTGCTCTACCTTTTTTTGAAGGTAGAGTCTACCTTTATCAAGGATGGAGTCTGAATTTTGCCCTCTGTCTACCCTCTTGTTTGGGAGGGGAATGAGAGGTGAATACACAACAGCCACTTTTCCTCTCAACAGGACATCCACAGTTTAAAGACAAGACGTGGGAGCTCAGAAGACACATCCTGTCCTACATTTCTGCATGAATTCACAGCTTTGGCCACAAACGAGGAGTCTGAGGATTTCATGTTGAAAATAAACAGGAAAGAAGACAGGAACATAAAGCTATATATAGGTCCAACTTGAAAAGCTGACACGAGAAAGTGAAGGTTTCTGTTTTGATTTCCTGTCTTTTTCTTTACGGTGCTTAACTGTGAAATCACCATCGAATTCTCATTTTTATTATATATTCTCTGTACATAGCTGTTCACAGTGTCCTTTGAAATCTGTGGATGAAAGGAAATAGCAATCTTCTTTTAAGAACTATTCATTTGAGATTAAACAGTGCTAAATGCTGAGCCCTGAACAAAAGGTTTAAGCACGTGTAAATCTTGCTGAAACCAAGAACAGTGCCCAGTACTTTCCAGGATCAAACCTGTGATTTGGGGTTTTAAAACCCCTAATTCCCTATCCTTTCCTTTCTCTCTTTAAATGTATCTCGGTAACTCAGATCCTGCTTTTGTCAGTTGAATTCCTGATATGAAATACCGAGTGACCTTCAGTCCTAGTGCAGTGATAAATCAAGAATGAGAAGCCTACACCAGTGCAAGCTGTACCACCACCTTCTGACAGCAAACACTCAGTTTTCATACTCTAAGCACAGAACTAGTGGCACAGGACTAATAATCAGAATACACCTAAATATGAAAATTGAAAAGAACATTTTTGCTCTTGCACTTCAAGAGTGTAACAAAACTGTTCTTAAACATAATCTTATTTTATTTTCTGGAAATGTAACCTATAATTAAGCATTTTCCTCCTGTAATTTTATCCACTGGATCATATAGGCAATCAGGACCTATTTCTGGTACCTGTTAGACTGCTTTGCTCCACCTCTGGTTCCTCCCAATTCATTGACTTTACTCAAAGTTTACAAATAGGAGTAGGTATTAGCAGAATCAGTGTTCAGGAATTTTGAATCAAACGGTTTTGTAAGTAATGACACATTTCAAGAGATATGATTTTTAATATGCAAAATGATAAAAATTACTGTGATTTCATTCTAATAGCTGAAGTAATTTATACAGAAAAACTAAAACAGCCTGTATTTGTAAAACTGTAATATCATTTTGCCTTCTTAAGCAAATCCTTTGCATTTGGGGAATGTAGTGCCAAATGTAGGAAGTACTCACTGAAGGGATACCCCATTGTGAGACGCAGGCAACATTAAACAAAATTATTTCTACACTGGAATTATAAACACAAGATGAGGTCAGAAGATACAATAAGATACTCTTTTTTCTAGATCTGTAAGATTAGTTTATCAGATTGGGAGTGGTGGAGAGGCAAGGCAAAGATAAAAATGCTCTATCAAATGTCTGTTGCTTATATATCTTCTAAAAACTGAATTTCATAACCTTCTTAAACAGGCAATGGGGTTGGACTGAGCAATTTCCAGAGGTCCTTTCCAAATTCAACTATTCTGCGATTCTGTGATTTATACAGGCTACTTTGTGTCAGTATAGTCTCTGGTGAGCGAGACCAACAATAAAAGATTACACCATATTTATGTCTGATAGACATTCTTATTCAAAAAGATGATATATAGAAAATAACAGCGACTTTGAAATATACATTGTTATTTCCAGCAATGAGCCCCTACCACTCCCCTGAAAGAGGATCAGAACGGATACACCCTCCTGACCCTGACACCAGGCAACGCCCAGAGGCAGGACCCAGAACAGAGTACGCGTGTTTCCCTGGCGTACCCTCCCACCACCCAGCTACCTTTACGTCAGACATTTCCTAAATCTGACCTTATATATCTTGGCTACATTGTCAGCTTTGTGGACCACACTAGGAAGTAGGTTCTGGCCTTTGGACCAACTAGAGCAGACTGACTTGTGTCCATGCTGCTCAGGGCAGGACTAGCTTCGTCCACACTGCATAACATGTAACCTGTCTCAACGGCACGGTAACCCCAAACTAACCAAATGCTGAGATAGACACAGCACAGCCCTCCACAGCGGTGGTTGTAAAAGCACAACAATGACATTGCATTGCGATGTCCAAGTCCTTGGAGGGACTTGGTTGTCACGTTCCCAAGAAGAACCTGAATGTGAACTGCACGGACATGGTGTGTATGATCTGGGGATCAGACCTGGGTCTGAAAAATGCAAAAAGCCAATTAACAGCTTAAAGACTCATTCTTGCCTTTTAAAGCTCTTCAGGGATTTTACCTCCATTAATTTTTCTATTTTTTTCTTTGAGCCTATATAAACTTTTGGCATCTACAAGGTCCTTTTGTGATGCACAAAGAAGTATCTTCTTTTACTTATTCTGGTCACGACCTCTGTTAATTCCATCTGATGGCCCACACATTTTGTATTATGAGAGCCAACAATTTGTCCTTCTTAATCTTCTCCATGCCATTCATGACTTTGCAAATATCAGTCATGTCCTCTTAAATTATCCTTTTTCCAGGTTAAAGAGTCATAGTTGATGTAGTTCCTTCTCTCATGTAGACGATTTCCTATGTTTGATCTTCCTTATCACCTTTCCCCATACCTTTTCTTCTATATACTTTTTGGAAAAGGGAGAGCAGAATGGCACCATACATAAATTTACACAGGGATGTGACAGGAATATAAGAATTGCTATGCTGGGTCAGAGAAATTCCATTTAGCCTAATATCCTGTCTTTGACGGTGGTGAAAAAGGAGATGCTGCTGTTCACTATTTAGCTGTCTAATTCTTTCCTAGTGGATCCAATTGTTGTTCATCTGTATTAAGCTCTGAAGTGTTCTCTTTCCATCCGCAATCTCATCAAGGTTTCTGTGCCAAAAGGATTGTCTGCTTTTTCCCACTGCACTAGCTGGTTTAACATCTACCTACAAATCCCGTTTAACCCATATCTTTAGCACTACTTCTACCAATTCATAACACTATTTTTTCCACTATTTTGCACTAGCTGGTCTAACATCTGTCTACAAATCCTGTTTAACCTGTATCTTCAGTGCTACTTCAAACAATTCTTAACACTCAATCTGTTTGTCAACCATTACTGAGCATTGAGCTCATGTTTTCCCAGATCTATTTACTATACCCCCAAGATTTTATTTCAAGGTGGTAACAGCCATTCACAGCCCCTGTAGACTTATATAAATCGAGGATGGCATTTCTTCATTACTTTACATTCACCAGAGCTGAATTTCTTATGTCATCTTATCACCCAGTACCATGAGATTCTTCTGTATCTCTTTACAATCAGGATTTGTTTTATGATCCTGAGTAACTTAGTCTTGTCAACAGCCTGTGTCACCTTGCTCTCCAGCCTTTCTCCAACTATCTATGAATATTTTGAACAGTAAGAGCCCTACTGCAAATCCATTTAAACTCCACTGGTGACCTCTCTCCACTGAGAAAACTACATATTTATTCATATTCTCCATTTCTGATTTTTCAACCACTTAGATACTACAGAGCCTTTAGGAGGGGCCTTGTTAAAAGCCTTTAGGAAACCCAGATGGATTACATTTTCATCCCCGTTGCTGAGGGCTACCCTCCTTTATAACAGATTTGCACTGGAGCAAGCAAGCTGATATGGCCCAGCACAGACCTTGTAGAGTGCTAACAATTGAACTGAGTGAATGTTTGGGCGTTCCAGTGCTCAAGCTTGCAGACCCTGACCCTTTTCTGTTCAGCACACAGATGTACCCTACACCAGCCACAAGCTCAGTGACTCTTTCACACACTAATAGTTTTGACTCCTAACAGGTCTGAGCTCCTGATTCTTCCTCAGTACATTGTATTTCTACATTGCGCTATTATGCTCCTGCATAAAAACCCTGTTCTTCAGGGCAGTTTCTACCAATGTGACCACTGAAGACCTCTGATTTTTTATTTGCAGTTCCCTGGATACCAGCTGCAACACTGAAAGGTTCACATTTGCTATCTTCCATTTCAATGCAAGACGTTTTGAAGGTCAGATCATTTGTATGTACCTAAATATAAGTGTGAGCATTAAGCTATACATTCTCAAATAGAAAATTCAAGGCACAGGCACTTAAAATATTTAAATTAAATAGGATATGGGTACTATCACAAAAAGGTTGCATTCAGCACCATGTAAATTGGGACAAATGACAATGTTCAGTGATGTAAAACCTATTCACACTCTGAGACAACAGAGCCCATTTCCAAATCTAAGTTTTCCCAGTTCAGTGCTATTCCTGTTATACAGTGTAAAAGTATACCCTCTTAATTTATTTCCCTTCTGTATCTGTTACTTCTAATATTAACATTTAACTTTAATAAAGAAGCTCATTGATTTCTGTTCAGTTTTATTCATGTGAATTTTGCTGTAGAAACTTGTGTCTTTGTGCATAATCTACCCAAATGGGGCAGGCTAGCATCAGGTTCACTTTGCCAGACAAAAAAAATAAAATTAAGATGACCACTATATTTATTGCTTTCTTCTTCTAGTGTGCACAATTTTGGTCAGAAAGCAGCATCTCTATGTTAAAGTGTACACACTATTCAGTCTGGCTTTTTCAGCTAATTTTAAAAATCCAGGAAATCCAAGTGTTTATTGTTCAAGCATTGAAGAAATTCAAATACTACCTTTAGTTAAGAAAAGAAAATCTAATCTAAATTAGCTTTATAGAAGTAATTTCTGCTTCATTGCTGATATTTATGATATTATGGGATATTGATTAATTTTAAAGATTACCAGTAAATACGCTAGGGCTTTCTTCTCCTGTCTTACTCTTCTGTACTTGTTTCCCACCTGTTTATTTCCTATCCAGGAGCAGAAATAGCTCTACTAGAACCTGTCTTCTAAATGCATAAATTCTTTTCCATCACCAAAAAAAAAAAAAAATCCCACAGCATAATGCAATTGCAATAGATATTATCAGTATGATAAATGCTTTTTATAGTGCTCATGGTTTTGAATGAAATTAATTTTAGAAGGTGCATCAAATTTCCTTCCTAATACTCCAAATCCTGTCACTACAGTGCTTTGGATGACCTACTGTTTATTTCTGTGTTTGAATGTGTTTAGGTCTGTTTTCAATGTAACATGAAGTCTGATTTTCCCTGATATAATATTTGGTCTTTTTAGAATTTTACAGCTTCTTTTTTCATATTTCAATTTAAGTTACTGCTAAGGAGGAAGATAACGATATTTAAAAAAAAGCTGGAAATAGGATGCAACAACACATAGTGAGACGACTGAAAGGTCTGCAACCAAACAGCTTTGAAAGACCAAAAATGCCTATTTCCCAATCATGCCAGGCAGAAAGTTCTATTTAATTCTCCCTGAATAGATTTATGAATTCAAAGCAGGAGAAAACATTTTAAGTGATTTCTATCTTAAAGATCACAGAAAATAACRAAGTTTACATAAACCATATTGGCTGATGATGTTTCTCCAGGAGCTGCCATTTATGGCAGACATACAGAGAAATCAAGGTGAGGGAACAAGAAAGTGGCACCATGTTAATGGCCCAGCAAAGTGACAAAAAAGCATCCCAGCTATTTATCTCTTAAAATCCATGGATGAATATTTGGTATAAGACCAAAAGTACCAAAATCAAAAGTGAAGCAGTTTATGTTCTTTTTCTTTCATAACTACAAAAAGAGGCAAGAAAGATACGCTAGCCAGCTCTGGCTTGACAAAGCATCATAATCAAGGAACATACAGTATGGGAAAAGAGTTGAATGCTCAGATTTTCATTCTGGTTCAGTATATGCCAGTATATTTGTAAGAAATTTACCAATATTATCCCATGGCTGCTAGAATGAAAAATGAGGAAGAGAATAAGGTGGAGCTAAAGAATGTGGAAGTTGTAAAACAGATGCGTTTCAAAAACCCAGTTAGACAGGTAGATCTAAGACATTTTAAGCATAGGTGATCTGTACTGGAATACCTGCACCAGTTCCTTGCTTTGCTACGAGGTGCATCTCCGGAAGACTTGTATGAGATGCTGAAGCAATAGCACATTAAGAGGACATGAGGAAGAGTATGAAGAAAACTTCACTTTCTCTCGCTGTTTCCACCTAGTTCCAAAGCTCTGTTAAGTTTCATCAGCAGGTATATAAATAATAATTCTTTGGCCCTGGTAGGAGCAACAGCTAAACTCAGTTTCCAGAGGGGAATTATGAAACTGTCATTTAAATTCTCACCAGAAGCGACAGCAGTTGACTGATTCAATATCTCAGCTGGCATCACACTCAAAGAATTATATGATGAAAATGTTCCAAGGACACCTACCCTGCAGCAAATCATTTATGTATTGCAGATAAGAAAAACAAAGAAACAAAAGTTGAGACATGAGAGCATTACCTGGATCATAATCTTGGCTGCTTACTTCATCTGCTAGCTAATTCTCACAGATAGACATTAAAGTTGAGGAACATCTAATAGGGACAGAATAGAGATGGCACCATAAAACTGATCTAAGAGCATTCACTGCAGAGGAGGAAAGTGGAGGAAAAGGAATATCACATCCACAAGGTATTCTAATGCTCAAAGCGAAGGATTCTCCATGTGGATAGTAAGGTAGCAGAAAAAACCTACCATGTCAAGACAGTGATTGATACCTTCTTCCCTCTCCTGCTTTGAGAAAAACAAACATTTAATCAGTGAATTTGTGAAAACCAAACTTCAAAAGGTTGCACAAAAGGGAGGAACAGCACTACCTGAATGAACTTCTATGGACTGTCTACCCTAAGATATCAAATTAAAAACTTAAATAGTCTTTAAGTCTCAGCTGAAGTGAAAACTTTTCCTATTGCTTCTTCCCAGTGATGGTGTACAGTTGGTCTCTCTACACTGTCAGATAAAGCACTACTTTTATAATAAGGAAATGCCCTACAGCAAAGTCCATGAAAATCTGTGGGAATTACTGCAGTGATTTCGGCAATCTTGGGATACGGTACATCTTGCAACATCGATGCTCTAACTGGTAACAGTTTGCTCACCATGAAAAAGACAAAGACATGCTTTTAATTGTATTCTCTAGTCACAACAACATAAATAAATTCTGTGTATATGACCTCTGAATACTTTGATTAACCTTGCTTACTGAAAATCTAGTCCACTGATATTATGAAGGTTTGCATCAGGGTCCAAGCGCTTCAGATACAGAGGGGGAGGATGATTTGAAATTCACCATAAAGAATAGTGACAAGCAGTTACAAAACCATTTGGGGATCCCACGGTGCAAAAACTGATTTCAGTGAGAAGTGCATGGCCAGGACTAGGGGGTGGAATCCCAGTCATGCACAGCAGCTCATGTGGGTCCTGCATAATTTATCTGTCTCCAGTGGATGACTTTAATGGTACTGCAACCTTCTAATTTAAGAAACGAAAAATATGCAATTATACTAAGTGCATGGGGGGGGTAGCCATATCTTAAGGAATTCAAGGGCCACTTCCTCCCCAGTCCTCCATCCCGTGGCTGGTGCCTCTAAAACAGAAATGCTAACAAGTCTAATGTGCTCCTATGTGAGTCAAAATTGGTGAGGCTAACATTGATGGCTAGTCTTGGTACCAGCCTAGCCCCAACCATGCAGCGGAGCGGTGAGATGAGTGGGGTATTATTGTTAGTTCCCACCTATGCACCAGCTCTGAAACTCCCACTGGTAAACATGATTCAGGAAGACTGTTCCCCACCAACGCTCAGATTACATAAAGGCTTTGATTACATCAAAATGAGAATGGCAACATTTTTCCCCTACATCTTGGGCTTACAGTTTTTCACTGAAAGAATGAAGTACCTTTTATTTTATTTTTTATATTCTTGTTCACATTTCCTGACACCAAATCACTAAAGGTCATGGATGCAGGGAACCACTTTCTAAAGCATCCTGGGGTACTGGTTGCCCAGTGAGAACGATGGATGTGTGCTTCTGGTTTGTTTTTGCAAAGCTGGTACACTGGTTTGACGTTGCCAGTAGGCATGTCTTGCAGGGTTGCCTGTAACACCTGCGTCTCCACTGAACTCTGCCTCCAAGGCGTGCACAAGTGTGTCACTCTTTGCACAGAAGAGGGAGATGAGGGTGGCACAAGCAGGCGAACTGGTGGGTCCAGCTGCAGCACAGAGCAACCACTAAGGAGCACGCCTAAGCAGCGTGTCCAAGTGTGTGTTTGGAGGAGGCAGGCACATGCAGTTCAGGCAGTGATTCCCTCACAGTTTACTTTTTTCTTTGGAAGAACACCATCAAACAGAATCAGGTTTTGTTTTAGAGAGATTCTTCTTGCCATCTGAGAAAGGTGAAGGAAAAGAAAGCGAGAGAGTGTCAGCAGAGTACAAGAGGGGAAGTAGAGAGAAAAAAGGGCAGAAGCGAAGAGCCAAGGACTTGCCTATTCTTTGTCCTCAAGTAGTTTTTCTTTTGGTTGGTTGGTTAGTTTGCTTGTTGAAGTATTTCTGCTTAAGGTACATACACATGTAAGTGCACTAGCACTTACATGCCCCGACTTCTGTCAGGTCACCATTATGCCAGGCATTGTACCCATACATAGTAATAAAATCCCTAGCCTAAAAGCTTACTGCTTAATCAAGCAAGACAGAAAATAAATGGATTTAAAGCAATATTACCACCTCCACTCTCCAGACAAGAAACAAGACAGGGAGAAATCAAGTGACTTGACCAGGGCAGAGGTAACTAGCAAAGAAATGCAAACCCACTGAATCCCAGTTCTGCATCCCCTCCTCTCATGACCAGAGCAGGGCTTCCACACTGGTCACTTCCATAGTGATATTTTTGCTGCCTAGCCATTTTCTTCCACCACCCCAAAAAGATTAATTTTTTCAGAGGTACTTCATTTTTGTCTGACCTATTTGTTTCTTTGTGTAACCACTGGTGCATCTAACAACATATTCTTAAAAAAAAAAGTAGCAAATCGTCAGCAGTAACAAACTCTAAAAGGCCTCAGGATGGTTGAACTGAGCATGTTTCTACAAAATGATCAGATACTTTTCAGTGAAGAATTCTACTTCACTTGATGGCAAAAAGTATATTAGACAACTGGGGGAGGTAAGACAGAGATTTAGGTAACACTCAGCCTTCATGTTGGTTCATGATGATAATTAGCACCATCTAGACCCAAAATCAAACAGCAGGCTTGCAATGCAGCATGCAGCTGAACGCTGCCTTTTCTTCCTGTTTTGCTACAGATTGTCCCTCTGATGCTCTGTTAGGGGAAGGGAATCCCCTCAGTGCCTTTATCTGTGGGACTTTGCTTGCTCGCTTGCTATTATGAAGTGTATACTATTAAGTATTTGACATATAGAGGTGATGCCTGGAAATCTAAAACCAAGAACAAACAATCACACTGGCTCAAACGAAGATTCATCTTACCAAGTATCCCAATTCTAAGCAGATGTTGAACAAAAGACCATATAAACAGTAAAATACGATGATACTTCTCCTACTACATCCTTGCAGCTTCCAGCAATCAATACTTTATGATCTTCTCTGAGTAAAGATTTTAAAAAACTGTATTGAATAGCCATCAGTTGATCTATGCTTCAGGACTATGTTCACTCCACTTCCAAACTGTTCATTTTTTCGGCTTCTGCAACATTCTGTGACAATAATACCACAACTTAGTGATGTCCTGTGTTCTAAAATGTTTTTTTGATTCTTATGATCTCACTGCCCAATCATTTTATTGTGTCCCAATTTTCTACAGTATGAGAAACCATGTAGAATAATACCATGTTTACTGCTATCCACCACTTACCACTGTACAGATCCCTGTCACACCCCTCCCTCAGACATCTTTTTTTTCCAAACCAAAGAGTCCAAGAGTTTATTTAATGTCACTTCATTCCACACTACCTTCTAGTCTAAGCTTTTCTTCATTGTGTCTTCTCTAAACCTCGATCATCTTGTACTAGTATTTGTTTTATAACATCAGTTTTCAAGGTGCAATAATGCAGTAAAGTTCAAGGAAGCACAAAGAACATAATATGATAATGAATTCTTATTCTGTGTGAAATTTTTTGTAGTTTAAAAAGAGTTTGAAGAAGCAGCAAAGGTTTTTAGCTAACATTTCTTCCTAAGTGTACAAAGATGAGATCAATTTATGTAAAAAAGAGATTTAGGAGCTGTAGATTGGGAAGTTCAAATCTGCTACTCTTCCATATAAAGCTATCAAACACAAAGGGCTCCTATGAAGATTCTTCTGCAGAAGAACGTACAAGCTGTTTGTAAAGCCCACATCAGTGGGTCTGATGGGCTAGACTCACACTACAGGCTTTAAGGATACACATATATTTTTCCAGCTAAGAAATCCCACACAGGAATACAGCAGTATGCCTTAAACTATTCCCTCCCCTGCTTAGCACATACCTCTAAGAAATATCAGAGAGCACATCACAGATGACCTCAGCTTTTGTATGGTAAATAAGGAGAGCAAAAGCCTCTAAGGAAGCTTAGTCCCAAACAGTATGAAGTGTATACAACTGAAGTTACACATAGAAACAGGTAGGAAGCCAACGCTGTTCAGTCAGTAAATGATGATAAAGCATCAAAAAGGGGCTGCATCTTAATTGTGCCTCCATATTATAGACACCATAGTTCAGGTTTTAGATTTTCACAGTATGAAAAAATACTGGCAGTCATACAGTGGTTACTATTCTAGAAGATCCCCAGGAGACGGTATTTATTTAGGTAGAAAACTGTTTCTGAGGATAGCCTCATGGGAGATTCAGTACATTTCTTCCTGAGCTTCCCAAGGGGACAGCAGTCAGACAACCTCACTTCAGCATCCTTCAGTACAACACAAACAACATAATGCAGGACATTCACTCAGGACAAGCAGACAGCCACTGTCAGTGTCTCATTAGGCTGGCACGGGATGTAAAGGCTTTAGATACAGGGATATTAGTATTCCAGCCACTGAATCTATGGTACATATAAAAGTGATCTTTTCCCTGCACATATTTATATGTATATTACTCAATACCAGAGGGAAACCCTTTCCAAGGCTTTCTTTCACCCAACTTGCAGCACACAAATTCCGGTCCTGTCTCTAAGCCACAGGCCTGAGGCCATTCTATTCATAGACACCCTAGCCTTAAGTAAAATACACAGTATGTCAATTCAGTTAATAAAACCATCACCATAGATGGCTTTCTCCAGCATATTATCCATATCCAGTTCACCGAGTCTCTCGTATTTAATTAATGCATTTAACGTGAACACAGTATCTAAATACTTTAAGTTGCCGAGGTTTCTGATATCACACATAAAGAGAAAAGAACTCCAGAAACGTGAGATATTTATCCATAAGTTTCACTTTCATGATATCAAGTGCCCTGAATTACAAGCCCAAAATTCTCAAAATCATTAGAGAAATCATACATATATTTGTAGGTATAGATATATCCTGAAATCTGTATTTTGTTTAGCAAAATGGATTTTTGCATTTCATTTAGGTGTTTCTTTGGGTCTTGCTTGAATAAGCATTTCTGCTTACAGCTCTCCTAAAATCAACCACATTTTCTAGAGAATTGAAACAAAAAATGAAACAAAAAAAGCTTTTATGGTCCTAAGGATGCTTTCATTGTGAATTCAGTCAAATCTGTTGGCTATATCTGCGAGCTTGAGAAAGGGTTGGGAATCTTGCAGTGAACAGTATTCCTCTCATTTACTCCTAATGCCTGAATCGTGTTTCTGGCTGAGGTCCCAGCCTGAGACAGTGGTGAGCATAGCTAGTGCGAATAATCTGTCATTTGACTTCTCATCCTCTCCTCGCAGGGAAAGGAAGGCCGAGGATGGCAACTTGCTGCATTCTGCCCAAGGGAAGAAGAAATAAGGTACCTTTTCCTAGTCCAGATATTTCTTTTTCCCTCAAATCTACTACTTGCAGAAACAAAAAAGAAGCTGTGAAGGTGTTCACATACTGCTGACGTAGATACAGGAAATAAAGCTTTGAAGAGGTGAATCGCCTATTCTGGTGCAAGGATAACTAGGAATTCAAACATCTGGAAAAAATGCCATGCTGGCTCCACCCCTTCTGCCATATAATTCCATTTAAACACTCTATTTTAGAGCTAAAAAGAAAAATGTTTCCATTAGTTTTGCTACATTTGAGAATCTGTAAGTAATGCCCCATTAGCCTCACATAGCTTACATCTGCTTTTACTTAAATATGAAAAACATAATAGCCCATGCTCATGATATATCTTGTATCTTTTCTGTCCCTCACACTGATCATTTTCAACACTCATTCCTCTCAAGTATGGGATGTGCAGGAGGAAAGCCAGACAGTACTTTGCCTGTTTTCAGTACTCTAAGAACAACTCAGGGTCGTACAGAAGCTACAGTCATCACGAAGTCTGGGGGGACCTAGCACCAGAACAATTTCTGGGGACTATGAGGAGAGAGATGATGATGATGATGGTGATGATAACAACAACAAAACCAATAATAATAATTAATAATAATAACAGTAATAATGATCTATAGCTTTTTTCAACCTTGTCTCTCAATACCAGATGAAGATAGACCAAATAATTCTTCATTCATGAGCTGAGATATGAGGTCATGGATGGACGATAATGAATAGGATAGACAAATGGCTGGAAAATGCACCCTTTGTCCTCACATTTCCCAGCTATTCTGGCTATACCTGTTTTGCTCTATCCAGCTTCACTGGCAAGACTTCTTTGGAGCCCTGACAGCAACTTAAAATTACCCTTCCCCCAAAACCCCAGGGAAGGCAAAAGCAGCTCCACCACCTGCTCTCCCTGGAGAGGAATCCCTGTTGGGATGCTGAATCCAGACCGGCGCAAGAAGACATGATTACACCTCTCAGCACTGCCTTGAATGAATCTGCTCTTTTGCCTTTTGCACAAAGGACCCGAGTGATTCTCTGACTGTTCAATGAAGAAAGCAAGAACATTCTTAAAAGAATTAATTTTACGTGTCTTTCTTAAGGAAAGCATTGCCCTCTTCATGTGGCTTTTCCTCTTTGAAGTCAAGAAGGAGAAAAATGAAATATTTCCATAAAGAGCAATAAGTGAGAACTATCTTGGGCATGAGTTATGTACACAGTGGCCATTTATACACAGGTTTACCAAACCCCTTAGTATAATGATTTACCCTGAGTTGTTCTGCTATCACACTAATGATTTCCCCTCTTATTAAAGAAGTATACTCATACCAAGCACTCCGACCAGTAAGAGGCATGTCTGGATACCTTCATAAATATTAAGGTTGACAGATGTGGCCATCAGAATTTTTTCCATTATAATAAACAGTCTGAAAAAAGGCAGACATTATAGATTTTCCTTTTCTTTAGCTGCCAGCCATCAGCTACTGACTTCACACACACAACTAATTGAAGTCACCACACTATCATAGCCCTCATCCTTCGGTGAGTGAAGAAAACTACACGCAAGGTAACAGCTAGTGCTAGGCTAAGAACAGGGGGAGTACAGCAGTCACAATACAGTCAGTACACAGAGAATATTTCATTACAAGACCCAATACAGTACACAACACAAAATCAATATTTCCACTGAGATTCATTCCAGTTCAACAAAGCTAAGTATGCATCAAGAAAGTTTTGCAAGTGTGCTGAACCGGGCCTCCTTTGTATCCTTAGCACAGCAGCTGATTTCAGCAACACTACCTGTGACACCACCTTCATTCAAAAAAAGCAAAAAAGAAACCCTATCCCCACTTGTCAGACAACAAGTAGGAAGCACCGTCAGATGAAATCTGAGGACTCTGGCACTTCTTATGAGACCCACAGGCTACTGTTTCGTGACCTGTTAGGCCACGACAAAGAGGATGTAAAAACATTTTGCTTAGCAGGAACAGATAAAGCCACGTTTAACTCYATCCATCAGCCAGGTCTCAAATGGATCTTCTCATGCCCCAGCCTGATTCCCGACAAACTCTAGGTAAGGAGCTCATGAATCACAGGGCAACTGTGACTTACCCATTKTGTTTGGTTGGTTTGTTTTGTGTTTGTTTTGACTGAGAAGCAGTATTTGTCACCTGACTGCAGAGAAGTCTCTGGAAAAAAGTCATTAATGTAACATGTCCCCCGCTTTTGTCCCAACAAATACATTCCTGTTCTTGTGATGAGTAACTAGGCCTATAGGAAATAGAGTCATCTAATTTCCACTTGTTAGAAATTTAAAAAGCATCATACTAAGGTCATTTAAAAGAGGGTTTGAAGATTGTTTTATTTTTTGAGAAATAAAAATAATCCTCAAAGCCAGATGGAATGCAATAATGCTATAAGAAGCCATTAATTGTAGAGCAAATTCATTAAAACATTGTTTGCTGCAAGGTTAACCACTAAGAAATACATTCCATCCAGTGAATTACATTATAATATACTTACTTGGTGAATGTAGTTGGCAATCTTTTAAGTCACTTTTCTTTTCAGTTGAGAGTTTTACACTGCAACTCTTTGCTACTTCAGTTAAATACTACTTAATTAAAAATAACACTAAGAGGTTAAAAATTCAGAGAATTAAAATGATACACCTCACAAAGCAAACAATTAATGTTTAATAAGAAGCACTTTCTTTTGGATGAAACATTTTTAATACTTGCAGAAATAATTGATGTTCACAGAATTTTGATATCAGTAGACCTCTAGTGGTTATTACTGTAATTGATGATTACGTTACCTTTTTTTTWAAATTCTCTTCAGAAAACAAAACAGGAAAAAAAACATAGGAGCAAAACTGCAGCAAAATGTTATTAGAGTACAAAAACCCTAATAAATGTCTTATTTCACAACTCTTATCCAACAAGTATTTAGAGGCCTGGTTCTCATTGGTTTGAATAAAATTACACAGCTAAATACCTTTACAAATCTAGTCATCAAAATCCAAATCTGAGTCAGCAGTGGATGTTTCAAAATTTCCTGASATTAACTCAAAAATACTTGCCGAACACTCTGAGGGAGGTATTTACAGGTCGAGTCTTAAAAAGGGACAGGAAAGCACTTCCCTGCTCCCCAGCCGGGGCACGTGCCCTCACCGTGTCCAGGCACCGTCCCCCCTCACTCTGCTCGCTGCCGGGAGGGACCTCAGACCTGCAAGTCGGAAGCAGCCTGCAGAGGGCTCGGGACAGTCCCCAGTCTGGACTGGGAGCTGTGGGACAGGAGAACATTGTCACATGGTGTAGCTAGCCATGACTCTAAGCTAGCCGTTGCTACAGTCAGCCACTGTCGGTATTTGGTAAAATATCCATTTTAATGATTCTTCATTCAGTTCGGTGCCTATCAGCAGGCGTAAAACAGATAGGAATCCCTGCAGTGATTTAGTAAAGGAASCGGTAAAGGGCAAGCCTTGATGACCTTTGAAAAACCAGGCTGCGTCAGCCTAATGCAATATCAAAGTTGTGGATCTGGTGCCTGAATGTGGGACACTCAAGCCTAAAAGTTTAAGCCTTTGCTCAATTAGTTTGCTAATTTAGAGTTTTTGTCATGACACGACATCTCCCTACATTATCTGAACAGGTGGTTCAGGGGCCTGAGTACACATTTAAAATTTTTACCTTTCCCACAGTTCTCAAAATGAAAGGGTCAGACTTTCAACAAAATGCAGAAAGGCAAAGAGAATAAGAGGACAATCTATATGAACATATCTGAATGTTGGCCATCTTACTCTTGCCATGTGACTAAAAAGCTTTGGTGATATTTAGGCCTCACAAACACTTAATGGCTTTTTTTGATAGTATTAACTACCTTTTTCTCTCAGGGAGTCCAAGGGGAATCCAGGGGTTTTGTCTCCTAAGCAGATGATACACTTGGAATCTGACAGTCTTAGTTAGAAAGCAGTAAGAAAATTGAATTTTCATTGCCTGAAGGCCTTCCACGTGCCCATTTAAGAGGCTCCACTTTACTTGGTTTGCACATATAAATATATCTTTCAGATATATTTTAGATTCAGAATAGCTATCATTTTCTCTTCCTCGCATAGTGTTGCATCTTCACAAAACTCCTAAATAAAAAGAACTCTGCTAGGTCAAAATTGTTCAAAAGATTTTTGGTGTGACCTCCTTCATATGCTGGTGAAAAAATGATTAATCATACGTACAATCAGAAAAGCCGACTCTTATTTAAAGGACAATCATGTGCACCTGTGCATGAAATCTACTGTCTTCTGATGGACCTTTGTGCCAAGGTGACTTTCACAACCTCAAATGGTTTCAAAAATGTAATTCTGCACCACCTATTTAGGCTTAGAACCTAAATAAATGGTATCTAGAAAATATCTTCTATACATAACCTTGCASTTATTTGCATACACAAAGACAGAAAACACAACACACTCAAAAGGTTGAACCTTTACCATGCCACAGGATTTTAAAAAAGAATTGAAGGCCTACATAATCAAAGACAGATCATTTGAATGAAAGAAACACGGTGGAAGTGAGTCCAAGAGATCTGAGCACACACAGGGAAGCGCAGTGATGCAAAATGTGTGTGCCAGAGCAAAAATCTCTCCCTCGAGGAAGACCTTCCAGTACATAGTCATTGAAGCTATTCTTGGCTGATCATTGTAGGCTGAGCAGTTCAAAAAGAGAGAGTTTAAAACATTTTCAGCTAGGCATTCATATTTTCAAAGAGTTCAGCAGGTGATCTCTTGGCAGTCTATGTCCAATAGCTGTCTATTCAGATAGGATGATGAAGGTTGTTCATTATCAAATCATCTCTTTGCCTAAGGGTGTTGTCAAACTTGCTAATGATAAGTTTGGCTGAGCAACCTGGATAATACTGGAAGCAATATTACTCTGTAGAAACTTTGTGCTGTGTGCCAGCAGAGATAACCTGCCATTGCAAAGCTGGTTGAGCAATACAAAGAAAAGTGATATGTATTTTTTTTATAAAACAAAAAAAGCCCCAGGTGATTTGGTTAATTTATTTATGAGGATTCTTTGCATTGCTGAGCAAACAGCTACAAATTGGAAACTAAAAAGTGTGTTAGTTCCCAGTATTTAACACTTCTCAGGATCTGAACATACTGTGGAAGTGCACTGTTTATTATTCTTCAATCTCTATTAAAATAGTATTTTGCTTTCTCAGTATATCAGCCAGATCCTCCAAACACAGGAAGTATACTGTGTGTAAATGAGATGAGCTTACAGCTCAGATGATTCTTGACACATCCTGCCAAGACAAACGTTCATCCAAACAGTTAAAATTCCTGTTCCTTACCCTGCGCCTCCGAAGCTTCCTCAGAGCCAGAAGCTGAGAAGAGCCAGCCCTTCTGCACAACCTTCGGCTCTTCCTGTATGCTCCTGGTTACTGTCTCTTTGGAAACAGAGCAGTGGGAAGCCGCACAACAGGGAACAGCATCATCTAACTGAGCTTCTTTCATTGCAACTAAGCACACAAGTGCCTCTACCATAGCGTGAAGTCAATATGGAGTGGCAAACTCAATAGAAATGGAGTAAGTTTGAACCCCCTTCGTACGTGTTTGAATTTGTCCTGAAAGGTAACAAGAGGGTCAGAGTGTCAGCAGCTAATAATGAAGAGCTGTGAGTTCAAGGCATTTTCTGGGCTCAGCTGACCCTGAGGGGGCTCCAGCCCAAGGCAGACCCTGCAGCAGACTGAAGACCTGGAATCAAATAACTGGTGAAACTATCCACTATTGATTCTGCTACCAAAATCTTCCGTATGTTGCAGGGTTTGTTGGTACTTTTCAACTCTATAAAACTTGTTTGGGCTAAAGATGTGGATGTGCGATCCATGAGATTCCAACACTAGCTAATAAAGACCTGGAACCTGGGTTCAAACTTAAACATCACAGACATTTATTTTTTTTAAACAAGGACTTTAAAGGGTTCATTGATGACCATGTTTAAAGCAAAGAACAAAGGAACTCACTGGCGTTTTGTGCTTTTGCCAAAGCTTGCCTGCACAGGATCTATACAGGTATAAGGAGAAATACATCATGATCCAAAATCCAAAAGCAACACCTTAGCCCTACCTTGAAAACATTAGCATCTCACAGCTTCCCTACGGCTTTTTATGTAATCATGTTATGCAGCCAGCAGAGCTCTTAGCAGAGAGAAAGCTTCTGGCCTATCTTCACAGCTATCCTCTCCTTTCCTGCGTGAACGTGTCATTAAAAGTGCCTGTCACACTTCAGGCTGAGCTGTAGCATGCAGAAAGAAAAGGCTCCTTCAGATACCTTTGGCCAATCCCTATGTTCTACCCATTCTCATATCTGGCATGTTTAGGGAATCTAATTTAGAGTAGTAAAGACTATCTCACAAGATGTAGGTGGATCTTAAAATACACTCCAGTTCTCTGGCTTAGTGTAAAAGCTGCTCCTCTTTAATATCAAAGGAGTGGATTTGTCGAAAGAAAAAAGAATTCTATATATAGTCGGTGCTGAATCAGTGTGAACATCCAGGAAAAAAACAAATACAAATAATTTCCAGTGTTCAGGGCCAAAAAACATCCTTTCCTTCCAAAAGCTGGTCACATTTCATTAAAGGGTAGTGCAGATTAAACTTAAGGTGGAATTTTTTCCATTAACCCTACAGCTCCCTCCCATTAGAGCTTGCAGTTGCCAAAAAACCTCCATCACCTCTGTTCATTCCCATGGGAGGAATATGACAGTAATGTCCTCCCTCTTCTTTACCTGTTCACCAGAGTTCCTGGACACATGACTTAAAGCCGTCAATAAATTCCAGCATCACCAAATTGGTAACTCAATTTATTAAACAATATCTTTTAGACTATTTTGTTTTCTTTATTTCACAGTCTGCAAGCTATGTTCTGGCCTTCAGTCATATTGCTGGCAATTTCTGATACTTCCAGCTTCTAAATAATATATATTGCTGTGACTCAAGGCAACAGACATTCTTCTGCCTAAGACCCATCCTTGCCTCATTTCCCTAGCTCCATTGGCTTTCTGATTTAACTAAGGAGATGGGAGAGTAACCTTTCTGAGCTTTGCTATCCCTGCTAATAGCTCTAAACATTCTGGATTAATGATGCTCTGAGCCACTGGAAATGGCTGTCACTCTTGTTGTATGGATGGGTACCTTTAACAAAGATGGTAATATTCCCCCAAATGCTCCCAAGTGAAAATGCCTCCTTTAGTATTACTACTTAGAACAATAAAACTACTGAATTAAGCCTTCAATTTAAATGCACAGGCAAACACCCTCAGATTTGAAAAGATACTCCACATGCAGAGAGTGGGTGGAAGAGGTGACAGCATCTCTTCTGGAATGCAGACAACATAATATGGCATGCCACTTATGCCGTGCTACTGACTCACCGGTATTCCAGAACAGATTTTGTTGTACTGAAATCAGGCAGGCGTTTACCACAAACATCTATGTGGTTACTTCACCATTTGAAGATGAGAATGGATAGTGGGTGGACATCAGCAGGTTTTCTTTATTACCACTGCACTTTGGACTTATAAATTGTGCCTAATAATTAATGAAGTTAAGTTTATATTTTTCATACTTACAGGAATGCACTGACAACTATCAACTATCACAGAAATCAATATTGCAGACAGAAAACAATAGCTGTTTTTAAACAAGGTCAGAACCTCATTTGCTATAAACCAGTGTAGGCCCACTGAGAATATGATGCAAGACATCTAAATTTGCCTGCGCTGACATCTTCCTTTCACACACTGGCAAGTAATGCTCTTTTAAACAGCTTCTTTGTGGAGTGACTAGAAGAGAACTTGCAAACCTTCACCAAGAGCAGCACTTTCAAAGGCACAAATGGCAGAAGAGTGCTCTCTCTTCTGCTACCTCTCTGCAGGAGTTAGAGGTCTAACTACCACTTATGCCTCTGCCAAGCCTCTCACTACTGCCTCTCTTTCTGCCTGCCAGACAACTCTTTGGAAAACTGTTTTTCCTTGCGGCTAAAACTGACTTTCTCTTCTCATACTCAGAATCCAAGCCAGAAATCAGCATGAAGATAGCTTACCTTTTTATTTGCTCTACTCCTGTCTGTTCTCATGGAAGTACATGCCTTTCAACCACCAGMACCCCTTCCTTTACTACCGTTCTCCTCTGGTATGACATAGATTCAGCTGGCAAATAACCAAATACGAAGCACTGATGAGAAATATTTCAGACTTCCTTAGACTCAGAACTAAGGTTTATTATGAAAACTATTTCTCTCCTGCCAAAACCCACACCTTAGAGACAAAAAAAAGTCTCAGTGTTCTTCCCCAATAACTACATGAACCTGTGGAAAAAAATGTTTCTTATCACTTTGACACCAATGCACAAAGCTTTTCACTCCATGATCCATCTCTTTCTCCAGCTGTCTTGATGTTTAGATGATAGCAGAAAAAAAAGCCTTTTAACAATGAAGGCAGACAAATGAAAGGTGGTAGGAGGAAGGAAGTGCCTCCTGATCATCTTCCAGTAACAAGAACATCCAGCTTTAAATTATTCAACCCACTCTTCAATTTTGGGACCTTTCAAGATTCTATATTATAAACAGCCATTGCAGCAAAAATAAATAATCGTCTGCTGTAATGACCCAGAAATCTCCTTTCTTTTTTTGACACAGGCCTTATAAGCTGGAGTTTATGAGTTCTCACCTTGATTACTGCAATCACAGAACCATAGGGTGGTTTGGGTTGGAAGGGACCTTTAAAGACCTCTAGTTCAAACCCCCTGCCATGGCAGGGACATCTTCAACTAGATCAGGTTGCTCAAAGCCCCGTCCAACCTGACCTTGAACACTTCCAATGATGGGACATCCACAACTTCTTTGGGCAACTTGTTCCAGCGCCTCACTACCCTCATCGTAAAAAATTTCTTCCTTACATCCAATCTAAAACCTACCCTCTTTCAGTTTAAAATCACTGCCCCTTGTCCTGTCACTACATGCCTTGGTAAAAAGTCTCTCTCCGTCCTTCCTATGAGCCCCCTTTATATATTGAAAGGCTGCATTAAGATCTCCCCAGAGCCTTTTCTTCTCCAGAAGAACAACCCCTCTCTGAACAACCCCAACTCCCTCAGCCTTTCTTCTCAGGAGAGGTGTTCCAGCCCTCTGGTATTTTCATGGCCCTCCTCCGGACCCACTCCAACAGGTCCATGTCTTTCTTGTACGGGGGACCCCAGAGCTGAACACAGTACTCCAGGTGGGTTGTCACAAGAATGGAGTAGAGAGGGAGAATCACCTCCCCTGACCTGCTGGCCGTGCTTCTTTTTATGCAGCCCAGGATACAGTYGGCTTTCTGGGCTGCCATCACACATTGCCAGCTCATGCTCAATTTTTCATCCACCAGTACCCCCAAGTCCTTCTCCACTCTCAATTAATTCATCCCCCAGCCTGTATTGCTGTTGGCAATTGTCCCGACCCAGCTGTCCCGACCTTGTTGAACTTCATGAGGCCTGTATGGGCCCACTTCTCAAGCCTGTCAAGGTCCCTCTGGATGGCATCCTTTCCCTCTAGCGAATCAACTGCACCACTCAGCTTGATGTCATCTGCAATCTTGCTGAGGGTGCACACAATCCCACTACGTCGTTGATGAAGATATTAAATAGTACTGGTCCCTTGAGGGACACCACTTGTTACCGGTTTCCACTTGGACATTGAGCCATTGACTGTAACTCATTGTACTTAAGAATGAAACCACCTAAAGAAGAGCCCTCAGGAGACCATTTACTCACCAGTACCAATTGTCAAGTCCACACCAGTCTTATGTTCTCCACTCAATCTCTGACCTGCCCTGCAAAGCACCACTGGAAATGGCTCTGAGAGGAAGCCCCTAAGATGGGCACTGTCCTGTATATAAGGAAAACACTTTGAAGGATGGAAAGAACTTCCCTATAGGTTTCATATATATGTGTGTGTCTATACATATATATATGGAACCTGCTTCTACAAGAGACAGCCATCCAAATGTATTTTTTATGTTGCTTCCCTGGAAGAAGAATGTGCTGCTAAGCTGTTGTAGCTACTGCTGCCCCTCAGATATAACCTGTAATATTCTGATAGGAGCTACAGACACTGCCATCCACTGTTTCTTGCTGTTGTTCCTATTGAACAGGAAAACAAAAGCTGGCTTAGATGGCACATACCTTGTGATTTGTTTGAAACACAAACAAAACCTTTTCCACCCACACCAAAACAACAAGAAAGCAAGAATGCAAACTCTTTTTTTGCCTTGGACCTTCAAGAGGTATTGGAATATATACCTCTGAGAAAGACATAGACTGGTGGAACCATGCTCTGCCTTCCCTGAGACAGAAGCAGGAACATCCACCACAAAAAACACAAGATCAAGGGATCCTTGTATCCTTCCTTCGCCACGCAGAAGGCAGTAGCTTAAAGGAAAGGAGTGAATAGACACAAGTCTACGCTCGAGGTGGCATGTGAACCCCCTCCTTGCCTACCTCGCCTTCCCAGGTGCCTCTATACAATGAGTATGAAGTTCTGCATGTAGAAGGTCAGTCAATGGATGACGTGGGTGGTGGTCCATCTACACCAGAGGTGTTACCGAGGTCAGAAAGGCCACCCCCTGTATCATGACCATCTCCACAAGGAACAAAAGACAGGTTATAGTTGTGGGTGACTCCCTTCTGAGGGGAACAGAGTGTCCAATATGCCAGACAGACCCTCCTCTTAGGGAAGTCTGCTGCCTCCCTGGAGCCCAGGTAAAGGACATCACTAGGAAACTTCCTAGCCTGGTACAGCCCTCAGACTATTACCCATTACTGCTCTTCCATGTGAGTGGCGATGAAGCCGCAACACATAGTCCAAGGGCGATCAAAAGGGACTTCAGGGCCTTGGGACAGTTAGTAAGGGAATCCAGAGCACGGGTAATTTTTTCATCTATCCTTCCAGTTGCAGGCAGTGATATTGGAAGGAACAGATGCACCCAGTCAATCAATACATGGCTCCGTAGCTGGTGTCGCCACCACAACTTTGGGTTTTTCGATAATGGGGTGGCCTATATGGCACCAGCCCTGCTGGCGTCAGATGGGATTCATCTTTCTCAAAGGGGGAAGAGGGTCTTTGCTCATGAGCTAGTAGGGCTGGTTGACAGAGCTTTAAACTACACTTGAAGGGAGAGGGGGATAATATCAGGCTCACCTGTGACAAGCCATGGGACAACACGCCAAGGTTAGAGGGATGAGGTGGTAGCGCTGGGTACACTGGAGCACACTTGAAGTCTTACAGAGATAAGCCAGGGGCTCATGAGTTAATAGAAGCCAACAGGGAAACACTGGTGAAATACCTCAAAGGAATTAAGGTGTTTTGCTCTAAGAAGATTACATGGCCAACAACCCAGCTGAAGTGCTATTGTGGTTTAACCCAGCAGGCAGCCAAACACCACACAGTCACTCACTCACTGCCCCCCAACACAGTGGGATGGGGGAGACAATCAAAAAAAAAAAAAGTAAAATTCGTGGATTAAGATAGTTTAATAGAATAGAAAAGGAAGGGAAACTAATAATAGCAATAACAATAATAATAATGGTGGAATATACAAAATGAGTGATGTACAGTGCAATTGCTTGCCACCCGCTGACCAATACCCAAGCAGCAATTGTTACTTCCTGGACCACGCCCCCTATTTATATACTGAGCATGACATCATATGGTATGGAATACCCTGTTGGCCAGTTGGGTTAGCTGTCCTGCCTCTGCTCCCTCCCAGCTTCTTGTGCACCTGGCAGAGCATGGGAAGCTGAAAAGTCCTTGACTAGTAGACTACTTAGCAACAGCTAAAAACACAGCACTAGGAAGAAATTTAACTCTATCGCAGCTGAAACCAGGACAGTATCCACCCATTATTCTATACCATCTACATCATGTCTAGGTCTCACATTTTCCAATACATTCCACTTAATCACCACCACTTTTCTTGTCTTTTGACATATACACACAGATATCATTCCCTTAGTCTATGGGCCATGCCTCTAAAAGGTCCATTGAGTTCATGTAGTCCATGACTTTGGGCTCCATCTGTCATAACAGTCTTTCAAGGCAGGGGAGATGGTGAGTGGTGTTGGACTGTTGCATGCTGAAGCCAATTCTGGTTCCATTATTGCTGCGCTCGTCCGGTTCTATCATTGTTGCACTTTGCTCAGTTTCACCAGAGTTCATTCTTCATTAATCTGGGTGGTTCTTACTGCAATACCGTTGATATGACATATAGCAACCATAGAACTGATGATATACAATATTATATAGCAATTAACATCATACAATTCAGTTCATTGGCTATTTTCACCCAAAATCAAATCCCCTTGAGGTACACATCGGACTCGCCCATCCTTTCGCATTATCCACCAAGTGCACCCAGGTCCTTGAGCAAAAACCACCCCACGAATGGGTCTTCCCTTGCCAGAGGCAGGAGTAACCTAGACTGTCTTCCCCAGCATATTCCTTATGTGCACTACAGGGACTTTATCCCCTTCTACAGTACGTAAAAGTTTTGATTGGGCAGGGCCAGCTCAACTGAAAGATCCCCTGGTGTTGATTAGCCAGGTGGCTTTTGCTAAATGTGTGTCCCAAAGCTTGAATGTCCCATCACCCAGTGCTCTCAGTGTGGTCTTTTGCAGCCCATTGTATCATTCGATTTTCCCAGAGGTTGGTGCATGATAGGGGATGTGATATACCCACTCAATGCCGTACTCTTTGGCCCAGGGGTCTATGAGGGTGTTTCGGAAGTGAGTCCCACTGTCTGACTCAATTCTTTCTGGGGTGCCATGTCGCCACAGGACTTGCTTTCCAAGGCCCAGGATAGTGTTTCGGGCGGTGGCATGGGGCACGGGATACGCTTTCAGCCATCCAGTGGTTGCTTCCACCATGGTGAGCACATAGTGCTTGCCTTGGCGGGTCTGTGGGAGTGTGATATAATCAATCTGCCAGGCCTCCCCATACTTATATTTCAGGCACTGTCCTCCATACCAAATAAGTTTTAACCGCTTGGCTTGCTTGATTGCAGCACATGTTTCATATTCATGGATACCCTGTCCAATAGCATCCATGGTCAAGTCCACCCCTTGATCACAAGCCCATCTATATGTTGCATCTCTTCCTTGATGGCCGGAGGTGTCATGGGCCCACCAAGCTAGAAATAATTCACCCTTATGTTGCCAGTCCAGATCCACCTGAGCCACTTCAATCTCAGCAGCCTGATCCACCTGCTGGTTGTTCCGGTGTTCTTCAGTGGCCCGACTCCTGGGTACGTGAGCATCCACGTGACGTACTTTTACCACCAGGTGCTCTACCCGGGCAGCGATATCTTGCCACACTTCAGCGGCCCAGATGGGTTTGCCTCTGCGCTGCCAGTTGTTCTGCTTCCATTGCTGCAACCACCCCCACAGAGCATTTGCCACCATCCATGAGTCAGTATAAAGATAAAGTACTGGCCATTTTTCTCACTCAGCAATATCCAAAGCCAGCTGGATGGCTTTCACTTCTGGAAACTGACTCGATTCACCTTCTCCTTCAGCAGTTTCTGCAACTTGTCTGATAGGACTCCATACAGCAGCCTTCCACCTCCGATGTTTTCCTACAAGACAATGGGACCCATCAGTGAGCAGGGCATATTGCTTCTCATTTACCAGTAGTTTACTATACAGTGGGGCCTCTTCAGCATGAGTCACCTCCTCCTCTGGCGATATTCCAAAACCTTTGCCTTCTGGCCAGTTCGTGATCACTTCCAAGATTCCTGGGCGACTGGGCTTTCCTACTCGGGCCTGTTGTGTGATCAGTGCGACCCACTTACTCCACGTAGCATCGGTTGCATGATGTGTAGAGGGGACCCTCCCTTTGAACATCCAGCCCAGCACCAGCAGTCAGGGTGCCAGGAGGAGCTGTGCTTCAGTACCAACCACTTCTGAAGCAGCTCGAACCCCTTCATAAGCTGCCAATATCTCTTTCTCAGYYRGAGTAYAGCGGGCCTMRGATCCTCTGTATCCCCGACTCCAAAACCCCAGGGGTTGACCTCGAGTCTCCCCTGGTGCTTTCTGCCAGAGGCTCCAGGTAGGACCATTCTCCCCGGCTGCGGTGAGGGCACATTCTTTATCTCTTGTCCTGCCCGGACTGGCCCAAGGGCTACTGCCTGAACTATCTCCCCTTTAATTTGTTCAAAGGCTTGTCATTGCTCAGGGCCCCATTTGAAGTTTTTCTTCTTCTGAGTCACTTGATAGAGAGTGTTTACAATGAGGCTGTAATCTGGAATATGCATTCTCCAAAAACCAACAACACCTAAAAAGATTTATGTTTCCTTTTTTTTCTAGTTGGTGGAGACATAGGTGTTGTTTTGTTGATCACATCCATTGGGATCTGATGACGCCTATCTTGCCATTTTCTGACGGCTGGTTTTGCCATAAAACAAAGTGAGGTCAAGGGATCTCCTGTGCAGGTCCCTTGACCTCACTTTGTTTTATGGCAAAACCAGCCGTCACAAGGATTTGGATTATTTTCTTCCCTTTTTCAAGAACTTCTGCTGTGTTGCCCCACACAATGATGTCATCAATGTACTGCAGGTGTTCCGGAGCCTCACCCTGTTCCAGTGCGGTGTGGATCAGTCAGTGGCAAATGGTGGGGCTGTGTTTCCACCCCTGGGGCAGTCGATTCCAGGTGTACTGGACGCCCCTCCAAGTGAAAGCAAACTGTGGCCTGCACTCTGCTGCCAAAGGGATTGAGAAAAATGCATTAGCGACATCAATTGTGGTGTACCACTTGGCTGCCTTTGACTCCAGTTCATATTGAAGTTCTAACATGTCCAGCATGGCAGCACTCAACAGCGGTGTGACTTCGTTCAGACCACGATAGTCCACTGTGAGTCTCCACTCTCCACTAGACTTTCGCACTGGCCATATGGGACTGTTAAAGGGTGAGCGAGTCTTGCTGATCACTCCCTGGCTCTCCAGTTGACGAATCAGCTTATGGACGGGAAGCAGGGAATCTCAGCTGGTGCAATATTGCTGCCAGTGCACCATTGTGGTAGYGATTGGTGCCTGTTGTTCTTCGACTCTCAGCAACCCCACAGCAGAAGGGTCCTCCGAGAGACTGGGCAAGGTAGACAGCAGTTTAATTTCCTCTGTCTCCGAGGCAGCTATACCAAAAGCCCACCGGTACCCTTTTGGGTCCTTGAAATACCCTCTCCTGAGGTAGTCTATGCCAAGGATGCACGGAGCCTCTGGGCCAGTCACAATGGGGTGCTTTTGCCACTCGTTCCCACTTAGGCTCACTTYGGCCTCCAATACAGTTAGTTCTTGGGATCCCCCTGTCACTCCAGAAATAGATAGGTTCTGCCCCTTCATAGCATGATGGCATTAGGGTGCACTGTGCACCGGTGTCCACTAGAGCCTTATACGTCTGTGGGTCTGATGTGCCAGGCCATCGAACCCACACAGTCCAGTAAACCCACTTGTCCCTTTCCTCCACGTGGTCAGAGGCAGAGCCCCTGTAGTCCTGGTCACCGTATTCACGACCCACTTCATGTAGATGCGAATCAAAAGTCCCTTTATTAAGATTGGAAGCAAAGTCAGGTCTTCTACTCTGTCTGGGGAACTGCTCACTGGAAACTGGAGCAGCAATTTTCCTGGAAGAACCCTCTTTTGTGATTGTTTTTCCTTGCAACTCATGTACCTGTGCCTCTAGGGTTGAGGTAGATTTTCCATCCCACTTTCTCATGTCCTCTCTGTGGTCATACAGGTAAAACCACAGGGTGCCCTGGGGTATGTACCCATGATATCTTCTCTCTTGAGCAGAGGGACACTTACTCCTATGGCTGAGATACCAGTCCATACAGGGGGGGAGTAGCACATATCTTCTTTGAGTTGCTGAAACTCCCAGGACAGTTTCTTGGCTATCATGTCCGGCAGTTTCTCCACAGCCGAGACACAGGCCCATAGGGAGGAAGAGAGACTTTCTTCGTATTGCCAGAGTTGGCCAGCCAATTCATCCACCATTTGTTCCTCTCCATGTTTCCAGGTCAGTATTGCCAATGAGTTGGCACATGACGAYGGTACGCTTCGTACATCCTTCCACCACATGGGTTGGGTGCACTGAACTTCATCTGGATTTTTGGATAACTGATCATTGTCCAGGTCATCATAAATCACCTCCAGCACAGCTAATTCCCTCAGGTACTGGATACCGCTCTCCATGGTGGTCCACTTGCCTGGGTGACATGTAACATCTTCCTTGAAGGGATACCTTTCCTTCATGCTTGATAGGAGTCACCTCCAGAGGCTGAGGACTTGTGCCCCTTGTCCAGTTGCTTTGTCAGTGCTCCCTTCCCTAGAAAGGGATCCCAGCTGCTTGGCTTCCCTCCCCTCTAATGCCAGGCTACTGGCCCCGTTATCCCAGCATCGGAGCAGCCAGGTGATAATGTGTTCGCTTGGACAACGACTGAAATCTTTTCTCACATCTCGCAGCTCATTCAGGGATAGGGATCGGGTGGTTACCATCTCGTTTACGGCTCTGCCTCTTCCTCCTGCTATCGTAATGGCCCTGGTTCATCTTCATCCCTTACTAAACGACCTGATTTTCTTGTGTATTTCTTCTTCTGTATAGGGGCGACTGATACTGGCACAGGTTGGTTGTTCAGTTCAGCCGCAGTGCCTGTTGCGGGGGCTGGAGTAGCCGCAGTGCCTGTTGCGGGGGTTGATCTCTGGACGGTATTCCTAAATAGTTGTTTAACCCTAAGCAAGACCTGAACCACATTCAGGAGACATAGCAATATGAACATGCTTGTTTGAACATCACAAGGATATTCAAATTCTCAGGAACTGTTGTGGAGGACTTCATGAAGAGGATAGAAGAAAAAGGAATTTCTGGAGATATGAAAGGGAAAATGAAGTGTGGGGCAAAGTGCCCCACCCCGTCTCCTCCATAAATTCATTCTCCGAGGAGAAGACAGTGTAATTCTTAATAGTTTCTAAGAGGTGGTTCCCGAGGTACAGAGATGACGGCAGTGCTGAGTACAAATACTAGATTAGACTCACGACCAATGATTTTATCATATCATAAAACAGTGTTACACAGTGCAGCAAAACGATAATCTTGACCCAGTTCCAAGCAGTGATAAACACCACAACAGGGAATATAGACAGCAAGTAAGGTATTACATAACCCAACATTAAGAGCCAGCCCCACAACTTTGAGAGCCAATAAATCAACATTGTGGCCAGCGACTGTTAAACCAATATAATAAATGCTTATAACACATTTTCCCTTAACGCTTTGGTCAGATCTGTCGTTATCTCAACCCTTTGTKCCCCACATTGGGCACCAAAAAGGACTGTTGTGGTTTAACCTAGCAGGCAGCCAAACACCACACAGCCACTCACTCACTGCCCCCCAACACAGTGGGATGGGGGAGAGAATGGAAAAAAAGTAAAATTCACAGATTGAGATAAAGACAGTTTAATAGAACAGCAAAGGAAGGGAAAATAATAATAATAATGGTAGAATATACAAAATGAGAGATGCACAATGCAATTGCTCACCACCCACTGACCAATACCCAAGCACTGATTGCTACTTCCTGGGCCATGCCCCCTATTTATATACTGAGCATGACATCATATGGTATGGAATACCCCACTGGCCAGTGCATGGTCTCTAATTAGAGCACAGGAAAATGTATCATCTGCTTAATAATAAACTCCCATGCCATAACACTCTGCCTCTCTTCAGTGATCATTTCAGTTTACTTAGAAAGAGATATATATGTGATAAGAGAAATATAGATTTATAAATATGGTTATGAAACATACAAATAGAAAATCTATTCTTAGTAATAGATATTTCTGTGTACACTTGAATTAGCTTTGTGCTTGTTCCATATTGTGTAATGAAATATACAACAGGGCCAACATACAACTCAATGCTAACTTTATTTGTAATAAATGCTGTTGAAAAATAACGTTGTCAAGCTGGCAAGCTCAATTTCTGCTATTCCCTAAGCAGCCTTCCTAACCCTCTACTCTCTGGATTTTTCCTCAGAACCGATTTCTGTTCACATCTGTGTGTACAGACAGGGAGAAACAAACGGTAAGGCATCCACCACATACTCACATAGGAAAGCAGAGTAAGTAAAATTTTCCTGCCTTGAAGGGTGCTGAAGGGGGACAGCTTGTACTCTCAGCAGAAATAATGGAGGAGTCAGGAGAGTGGTTCTCTCCTCATTTTTTCATTCAGGTTCAAAGTGTACCTAATTGCAGTATTCCCAAGAGGCAGTCAGACAGCATGGGAGACTACATTTCTTCCTGACCCACAGGACAGGAATATATTTAAAGAAACTCATTATTATTCAGAGAAATTTACTCTGCAGGGCAGGAACAGTTTAAAAACCAAATAGTTGTTTCCCTTCTATCTGTATATAAAGAAAAAAACCCAGATATTGGTACTGCTAACACCTGCTGTCTCCAGCATATGGGTGTACTTGATGGTTGGTTAGGTTTGGGGTCTTACTAACCAGTCAGTTCACCACCAGGTGTTAGCCAGCTCACCTGTTACAGAAGGTTCTTGTGTAACTTCAGCTAAGAAGCAATGGGCTTTTGTTCTATTACAGTACGCTAGCTTGGTGCGCCACATGCCTGATTTGGGACACCCCAGTTGCCCTCTCCCCCTCAAGCCACATCGCAGCATCCTCTTCTACTCACAGAGGCTCATACCAAGCATCTACAAAAACAGCAGATGCTCTAGAAGACATCAAAGCCATCCTAAAAAAAAAGCCACAGATAAAACAGAACTGCCCCACAGACCACCAACTGGACTACTCAAAACCAGGCAGTAGACTGGAAGGGGGTCCAAGAAACAGAAAAGACTAATAGGCTACCACTACCCATCCAAGTCAATTATCCATGCACTAGAAGCTCTTCTGAAAGGAATCTTCTTCTGCATGGCCATGGCGGTGTTGGCGATGCCTGTCAAAGCCTAGAAGGCTAGAAGCTGTACACAGTTTCCTAGGTGGTTAAGAATTGTTTCTGAGAAAAAATAATAATTTTACCCTCTCATTTGCAAAGCTGTATTTAAGTAAGTTTCTGTTGAAATCAGCACTTTACAATGCCAACAGAGAGAATGAAGTTCAGGAATCACCATGAAACCTTCTTTCTTAAATCACTGTGGAGAACTTGGCCAGGCTGTCATCTTACTCTTCAAAATCCACCCATACCCCATGCTTTTTAATGCTTTCACCACCATTTCCCCACCTCCTAGAGGAAGCAATCATTTTAGGCCCTTTTTTTCCAGGGACTGAATGGAAGCATGCTGCTGAGGAGCTGATTCAGAGAACAGAAAAATATTTATCCTTTCTAACAGGCTTTACAACATCCATGCTTTTAATTAAAATAGGGTATATTTGCAGGAGATATAACAATATGTGCAACTGCAAGTCTGTGACTACAGATGTACAGGTATAACCAGGGATTATAGTCTGATCCAGGAATCTAAGATGCACAGTTCCTAGAAAGCACACATAACCAGTACAGAATCACAGAAATGTAGCAGAAAGAAGAAAGGAAGATACAGGAAAACAGACAGAGCTTGGCTAACTCACTGAATTAAAGTTTATAATCTCTGCATAAACTGAACCGATGGTTTAATTAAAGAACCAGTAGCCATTTCAGCACCCACATTAACTACTTTAGAATCAGTTCAACTGACGAGAACCTATTACGAAAACATGAAGGATGAAACCTTGTCTCCACTGGAGTTTGTAGACATTCTTATCATTGATTTTAGTAAGGTTTTAATTGCACCCATATATTTTGGACATAGTCATGCTGGATACAATTTCCAAAAGCCAAGTCACTAAATCTCAAAGTTCTTTGAAACTTTTCATAAAAATACGGTCCTTGGACAGTTAACTAAGAGGGATATTTTTAAAAAGCTACCAATTGCTTTTAGACAGACAAAAGTCCTGGCTTTCTTTGTTAAAGAAGATGTATACAGACCTGTAAACGATTCAAAGATTATTTATCAATTCTTCATACACATGCAAGGAGTCCTCTTAAAAGAGATCTGACAGCACTGGTTGCTTCCATTTACCTTCCGCCTTTCTAGACCACCTGGCTGCTCTCACTATTTGTACCACCTCCTCTTGAAGAGGGCCTATTTCTCCCATTGCAGGTAATTCATGTTAAAAGTTTTCAAATCTTGTAGTTCTGTCTCTTCATCCTCCCTTTGACAGGCTGCAGCATCAGCTCCCTTCAGAATAACCACCCAAGAGACACTTAAACAGTGTGATGTAACAAACCCACTGCATGTCTTTGCCAATCAAGTCATTAAAATTTTAGTACACTTCATATTTTGGTTCTTCTTGGAACAGTAACTTTGCGTAACTGAAATGTCATCTCTCATTTTGTTTTCCTTGCAGAGAAAAAAAAAACCAAACCTATTCCATATCTGTATTTCCTAATTTCTTTTCCCATCAAAGCAGTAATAGCAATTATCGCTCCTAAGAATTTAGACTAGTCTGTTGGTATCATGGTTTTATCACAGTGTTTCTCAAAGCACATAATCAAATTTTCTAATCGATTACTGCCCCAAAGTACCAATTACTGTTGCCTTATTTAAAAGCTGCTAGTGAACCACATGCTTTATTCTGGTTTATGGTCTCATTTAAATCTCCATGCCAATGTCTATGCTTATGTGAAATCCAAGTTTCAGAGTATGAAAAGCTAAACACAGAGGTTTGAACTCCACCTTCCAGTCAGAAGCAATTATTCCTTTTACGCAAGTTTAACTGTTTGTTTATAGCCGGGATCTGGGATGGTTATTAACAAGGATCACTCTACCTTCTGCTTAGGGAACAACTCTACCTAGTAAAGCACACAGGACATCAGGACCGCTAGAAGTTCGGTAGAAGCAGTCACTAGTTCTCTCGGAGAGGCACTAAGCTGACTCCCTGATTCATTTCACAAGAAAGCAAGCCTGTAAAAACTCTGAAATGAAACTGAAGCACTGAGCAAAGGACTTAAGATACAAAGATGCAACTATCCCCATAACCAGGAACTTCTGCAGTGGAGACTGATCACAGGGCAGTATTTCTGCTGGAAAACCACATTCCAGCTGCAAGACTAGCACACTATTGAGTTGTTATCTGATGGAAATGGAGAAAAGCTTGGAGCTGACCTAAGGCACCAATTTCTCTTCATTTCTGTGCACCTAAGTCTGAAAATTGTATATTATATAAATTTGGATTCTTCCTTTATGTTATCTTTTATCTGAATTTATTCTAACGGTAATGCCAACCCTTACAGTTGAGGTTCTGGACTGATTTCTCAGCATCACACACAGTACAGACCACAAAGGCAATTAAATAGGGTGTGCTCCTTCACATCTTTTCCCAGAGTGGGTTTGAGTAGCTACTAAAGTCTGTCTGTCTGGAAGGGTGCTCCTTCAGCAACCAGTACTGGTCAGTGCCCACCTGGCATGCAGAGGGGAGAGACTGCTGGAGCCTCACATGTCTCCCAGCAAGCTGTTAACCAGTCACCAAGTGCCAAATAAACTTGTAAAAGAGCCTGACTGTATTTTAATCTGTGTTGATGCTAAATGTGATGGTTGTGTTTTTCTGTCTCTAGTCAACCTGCAAACCATCACTTCTACCTTTCGCACAATAACCAGGCTATCAGCATTCACGAATACTTGGAGGACACCGCTGGAGTTCAGCCTATCCCGAACCTTTCAGAATTATATCATTTCTTCCATCCTGTTATTAAGAAGTGCCAAAGATAGTCTGCCCCTCTGGCTCAGAATAACAAATATGGTTACTATTTGGCAACATTAAATCAACTATTTGAAAACACCGCTTCACAGATCTCAGGGAAATATATATAACCACTTCCTATGTGTTAAATATTACAAAACTCTATAGTGCTGAAAAAGTACTACTCTCTTTTTGTAATCAAAGTATTTGCACTTGGTTAAAAAATTACTCTTAATTTTAAACATTCAGTATTACAAATATTTTATCAAACAAGAAACACTTTAAAGAAATTTCCATTAAAAAAAATATCTTTCACAAGACAGCCCAGTGCCTCCAGGGAATTTCTTGTTCAGAAAAAAAAAAAAATTAATAGCTTCCTTAATCAAAATATAACACAACAAAGAATTAATGGCTAAATTTAATTTTCTTTAAAGYACATTCTTTTACATTCCTTTTACTGAAATAAAATTACTCTATTATATTATTCTATATTAAACGTAGTAGAAAAAAAAAAAGTGGAGTCAACGCCTAGCATACATTTTAACAGTAGTTACRAAAAAAACTCTACCTATACTATAAGGCAGTAGATCAAATTAAATTAAGCAATCTGTGCACATAGCCCCTGCTAAAGTCAGCTGGTACATACAAAAGGATAAACTGGGTAAAGTGTCTGTACTGGAAAGCAAAAGTAAATCCCTATACCAGAATGCCCCTCCTTAATTTTGATGTTACAGAGAAATGGGAGAGAAAAGCCTGAAAGATGCTAAGAWAAGGGAAAAGAACAAAGAAAATAAACCAAAACCAAACCAACGCCTTCAGAAATCCCACCAAGCTTAGTTACAAGGGCTTGCATACTGAAATCGAAAGCAAACTGGCTCCCTTCAGTACCTGCATAAGGAAGACATAACTTGGTTGGTTAGTATTATTGCCAAAGTCAAACACCTATTGATAGAGGACCTGTACAAGACCGATGCAACCTACAGACCTGTTTTGATACAGGTCTGCAGCTAACCTTTTACACAGGGATAGGCTTCACTTACCACTAAATTGCTGATGTAAAAAAGAATGCCTGTGAATAGAGTGAATGGTCTGTAAGCATTTTAGCATTACTTGTGAAAAGATAATTCTAATTTCTCAGCTATTATTGGCTGCAAGTATTCCCTGATGTAATTATGGAGTAATAGCTGAGAACTTGATTGTAACCAACAGTTAGTAGTTTGTTGCTAACAAGGCAAACATGACAAACAATTTTGAGGCAATTATTGTCATTACAAGCCACACTCAATTGTTCAAGGCGAGCGTAATAGAAAGTGACAGTTGTGCAGCTGGGAGTGTGGTGCGGGAAATGGGATTGTTCTCTGATTGCAACAGACCAGTCAGACTCTAGCAGATAGTCTGCTCAATGCATAATTCATGTTTAACAATATTTTAGTCCCCAAAGCAAATTACAGTATAAGATAAAAAACAAACAAAGACATGTCAAAAAAAAGAACACAAGTTATTAAAAGATGAGAGAAGACACAGAAGTAAAATGGAGCAGGGGGGAGACATGCAGCACAGCCAACTCACAAGATGCTTGCAACTAGCAAATGAAAATAAAGTAACTCGACATATTAAAAGAGTCAGTTGTAAAAGTAATCCATTTGCTATGCTTCAGTCAGAGGGGTGCTCATGTCCAAATCCTGGTTTGAGACCCTTGTCTGATTAGGCAGGTCCACTGAGTTAGTGAAGTTCTGGAAGTTCCTTCCATTAATCTGGAGGAGGGAAGGAGTGCTCTCCATGGAGAGACACTGATGCTTAATTCGTACCAAATTTGAGTTGTATAGAGAGYCAAAGGAAGATTTTTATCTATCGTACAACAGAAGTGCCTCATATATCAGCTCAGTATTCTGATGACAATGCACATACCAGCTGCCTTGTCAGCAGCCAGTACATTAGAATACTTGATTTGCTGAAAATTCCACCCAGCTCTCCTTAATGACATTAAGGACTGAAAGTTTCTAACACAGCTGCACCAACATTTCAAGCTCTTGCCCAGGCTCAATACAATACATTATCACTGACATCGTAACACTGCTCAAGTGTCGTTACCGTGTCACTCGTAGGCCTTTTGCACTGATAGGTTATCATCTCTAAAGAAGTCATTAAAACACCACTAAAACTAGATTTCCACAACTCTCTGGCTTTCTGTTCTTGTTTCATCATTTTCTTCCTCTTTCTTAAATGTATTGGTTTATGCAAATAATATTACATCAAAGCAAATCTGATGGGCCAAATCACCCCAGGTGTAGCTCCACTGAAGCAAAATAATATTAGTACTATATGCCAGGTTCTCACTTTAACTCTGCTTAAGTGAAGATGATACTAATTTTCTCAGATAGAGCAATATATTGTAACCCCCTGCCTAAAGAAACCTTTGTGATTTTGACACATTCAAGGTAACATTTTAGTGCAGCCCATAGACTTACTCAGAAACATGCATATGTGACTGTGCTGTCTTTTGCTCTATTCAGTAATGAAGCTGGTGCTTGCAAAAGGTGGCAGATCGACAGCTGCAGAGACAGGAGACCTTTGCTTATCCTCAGAACAGATTGCTGGGCAGCCGAAGCAGAGACCTTCCTCATTCTCTCTTGCCAGCTTGCCTCAGCCCTCGTCTTCGGGACGCGGTTGTTGCCCTCATTCACCCTGTGCTGCCTCTGCTCTATCTCCCAGAATTGGGGAAAGGTAAAACCTGTTCATACAAGTGGGCTTTCCCCTTCAGGGAAATTACAGCAAGGTCATAAAAGACTACGCATAAGGTGCTGTATTGCTAGCATTGCCTGGATGTTACTGTACTCCTCTCTTCTTTTCCACTGCCATGAGACAGACAGGTATCTTAGACCTCTTTCAGAAGACTAGTATTTATTGTTTCATCCTTAGTGGTAAGAATTGAGATCATTGCCCAAAATGTTGCAAGTTTCACTGGCTTGAGCAAGACTGGAAGGTCTGAATGTAACACAAAATTCAGTCAGCTCTCCTGGTCCCAGCTCAAATGTAATTTTAAATGGTCTGCCATTTCACCAAAACAAAAAAGTAAAGCAGCAATTGTTTTTTACATTCTTTATAAGCTAACAGTGCTACCTCCTTTATTCTTAATCAGCCCAAACCCTCGCTATTAAGCAAAAATTACCTTTTGCTTTAGAGCAAAATGCTTATTAACTTTGCATGTCCAATGTCTTGTATAATGTATAAGAATAATAAGCAACTTTTATAGCATTAAAGCTGGGTTAGTAGGGATTTACAAATTGCAAGTAAAACCAGTAAAGCCACAGAAAATCCCCAAAAGGAAAAGGTTTTCTAAAAGTATATGAGGTTGCATGTAGGAAAACTGGCAGGTTGCTTTCTGTTTTATTTTTAATATTGTTATTAAAGCTTTATGACTTCACGTGGTAATCTCACTCCATCCCCTATACCACAGAAATGTCAGGTGCTTTGTTCTGAAGCCTAAAGTCAAGCTTTTAAGTAAAAGACACCCAAACTCTGCAAACATTTCAGCTGATCTTTAGGGGGCCTTTACTGAAGTCAAGTGGACTTAGACCTCATACAAAACAAGCATATTTGTAAAATTTTTCAGTGCTTGAACAGAAATTAAAGGCACATACCCATTAATGTAAGTTAATTTTGTAAGTTAATGTAAAATAACATTTCCACTGAAAATTCTTAATTAACAGCAAAAAGGTTGCCATGGGTTTAGTGCTGGGAATCATCTGCTATCATGTTGGCTTTGTTACCACTCGCTTTACTCAACATCAAGAGCAGGGCCAAAACATAGGCAACAGCAGAGACAATTTACTCCAATACACTCCCTCACCAATCTGTCTTCACTTTGGCCTGCAGTTGGTGTTTGAACCCATACATCTCACTTAAATTACTTTGTGGAAAAAGAAAAGTCAATGTTTTAAGACAGGGAGCCCAGGTTTTAGTGGAATAAAGACAAAAGCAGAAAGAAGTACGACAGTACAACCGATTGAGAATGGGAAGATGGATTAAACACTTGGCTTGGACTCAGTTCAGAGTGAACAAACCAACAGCAAGCATGGGTACAGCAAACTCTGCACCCTTGCACAGACACACAGACACACACACACAGACACATTAAGTTTTGACAACTTAATCAGCTGATGTTACTTGTTTCTGGTGAAGCTGTTGAGTAMACTTTATAGCTTCGATGCAGAAAACCAGTATTTAGATGACCGACTCCAATACTTGTATCTACCACAAACACCAAATGAGTGAAGGGAACAGTTAATGTGAACAACCACATCTCCTACATCTGTATTGTGGAAAGCCTGGCAACTTGAACATGCCGGGAAAAGAGAACTCGCACCATCCAAATGACCACGAACTACTTGAAGGCATAGTCCTCCATTGCCTTACAGTACTATTGCTCAATTTTCTATAAATTGGAAAAAAAAAAAACAAACAGGAAGAGCTTATTAGTAATCTCCACATCTAAGATGATAGCACAACCCCTGTCAAAAGTTGAATTGTGACATATTTTGACATAGCTAGCTGCTATCAGTACAGTCTCCATACAATGCCTGTGAGGGGGAGTTCTATAAAAATATGTATAAACATGTAACTATCATTTTCTAAAAACTAGATTGAAGAGAACATAGTCCCTCCACCCAAATCCAGACAAAGCGTTGATATGTTTTGGTGTACCTCAGTAAAGAGAGAAATTGCCTGACCTCGGTGCCGGGGAAGATTATGGAGCGGTTCATCTTGGAGGCGCTCACGAGGCAGGTGCGGGACAACCGGGCATCGGGCCCAGCCAGCATGGGTTCATGAAAGGCAGGTCCTGCTTGACCAACCTGATCTCCTTCTACGACTGGGTGACCTGCCTAGTGGACGAGGGGAAGGCTGTGGATGTGGTCTACCTGGACTTCAGCAAAGCCTTTGACACCGTCTCCCACAGCRTTCTCCTGGAGAAGCTGGCRGCWCATGGCTTGGACGGGTGTACTCTTCGCTGGGTAAAAAACTGGCTGGACGGCCGAGCCCAGAGAGTTGTGGTGAAYGGAGTCAAATCTGGTTGGCGGCCGGTCATGAGTCGTGCTCCCCAGGGCTCAGTTTTGGGGCTGGTCTTGTTTAACATCTTTATCAATGATCTGGACAAGGGGATCGAGTGCACCCTTAGTAAGTTCGCAGACGACACCAAGTTGGGTGGGAGGGTTGATCTGCCTGAGGGTAGGAAGGCTCTGCAGAGGGATCTGGACAGGCTGGATCGATGGGCCAAGGCCAATTGCATGAGGTTCAACAAGGCCAAGTGCCGGGTCCTGCACTTCGGGCACAACAACCCCAGGCAACACTACAGGCTTGGGGAAGAGTGGCTGGAAAGCTGCCCGGAGGAAAAGGACCTGGGAGTGCTGGTCGACAGCCGGCTGAACATGAGCCGGCAATGTGCCCAGGTGGCCAAGAAGGCCAACAGCATCCTGGCCTGTATCAGGAATAGTGTGGCCAGTAGGCAGAGGGAGGTGATCGTGCCCCTGTACTCAGCACTGGTGAGGCCGCACCTCGAATACTGTGTTCAGTTTTGGGCCCCTCAYTACAAGAAGGACATTGAGGTGCTGGAGCATGTCCAGAGAAGGGCAATGAGGCTGGTGAAGGGTCTGGAGCACAAGTCTTATGAGGAGCAGCTGAGGGAACTGGGGTTGTTTAGCCTGGAGAAGAGGAGGCTGAGGGGAGACCTTATCACTCTCTACAACTACCTGAAAGGAGGCTGTAGAGAGGCGGGTGTTGGTCTCTTCTCCCAAGTAACAAGCAATAGGACGAGAGGAAATGGCCTCAAGTTGCACCAGGGGAGGTTTAGATTGGATATTAGGAAAAATTTCTTCACCGAAAGGGTAGTCARGCATTGGAACAGGCTGCCCAGGGAAGTGGTGGAGTCACCATCACTGGAGGTGTTCAAAAAACGTGTGGATGTGGTGCTTCGGGACATGGTTTAGTGGGCATGGGTACTGGGTTGATGGTTGGACTCGATGATCTTAGAGGTCTTTTCCAACCTTAATGATTCTATGATTCTATGATTCTAAATACTGAAAATAATTGAATTCTGCATCTTGCACTGATCTACAGTCAAATAGTCTCATCCCTGATTTTTATTTGATAGCCCACATAAGTGAAAACCAAAAAAAATTCAACATAAAATTTATACCTAACTCTTGTTACTTCTAGAGTTGTGCATGTTCTTGATTTCCGCTAATCAGAGCATCCCCCTACACCTCTCTCATGTCTTGGTAACTAATGAACCACCACAGCGAGGGAGCAAACACACTCGGCTGTTCTGCACGGGCTCCAGCTAACAGGCAAAGGCAACAAGGGTCCCATTTTCCCTCAGGGTAGAATCTCTTGTTGCCCCTCTGCAGACCTATCTAGAGGTCAGTTTTCACTACAAAAATCATTTTTGTACAGGTTGAAGCACTAATTAAAAAAAAAAACAGGCTCCTTTATTTCCAACTCAGTTTGCAAACCTTACCTGCTGTCTGTGGTATGAGACAAGGGCAAAAGGGTTTGATCCAGCAACATCAGAGTCCCTAGAGCGTTATTAGGAGAAAGGAGAATTAAAGACATCTCTTGAGCGGGAGGTTTGCCCGCAGATGAGTGGTATGCAGGTCTCGCTCCAAAGAACCAGCTTAGGACAAGGGAGCTGTAGCACATATAGGGAAGCAAGAAAATAGGGGCAAGCAAGGGGAGAGGGTGCAAAAGAGAAAGGAACACACCAGCAATCTGCAGCCCTATTATCCAGCTGGCTGCTAGGGAAAGCAGCTCTGAGGCACTGGTAACCAGATAGCCCTACCCCATTCCCAGCTGGGGAATGAACCAATTGCAAATTAGAGCTGCTTTCCTTTCCTAACTCCCCAGGGAAGAGCAGCAGCTCTTTTCCAACTCCTCCCCCATCGTTGCAGCAGCCCTGCAGGTGCTCAGGATGCTATTTTCAGCCATTCACCAGCAGGTGTGACTCAAGGCCCTGTTATTTAAAAGAGTACAAAGGCTAATTTAAAGTGGGAACTGTCCTTTGTAGTATTGTGGCAACTTCCGTACTATGGATACTATTTACCAACTCTCCCCGCTTTTCATTTCTTCCTCGATTCTCTGTTCCCTTTCAACCTAATATGCTTTATACAAGGAATCTTATGAAGCCTCAGTATATATGAGGTATATATGAAGTATATTTGCAGAGCCCAGGAGTTTTGTGCAGTACCAGCACCCATCTACTGTGAGCAAACACACACCTTCCCTCTCTGTGCCCTCCTTCTCAGCATTTTTCCTACCTACCATGACATTTCTGGGTGAAGAAGTCTATTGCTTTCAGCGGATACTGTGGGTTACTCTCATATTGCCTTCATTCTGTTTAGGTTCAAACAACCTAACCATGAGAAACAGAAAACACAGAGTACTAGACTGGAAGACATTGAGAAACCTCAGGTCAAATTTTCTAGTATGAGCTCTGCAATGGAATCCCAAAGCCAAATGCCTGTCTAAATATGATGCAGCTATAGCCCCAATGGAAGAGGGTATGAAAGCATCTTATTCCTTTTATGTACGTAGTGTCAGCGTTCCACTTGCTCTGATAAACTGAACTGGAAGAGGAGCCTCCATCTACCCCTCAGTGGCGTGGCCAGCTCACTCTAGGGTACACGGACTCTGTTTATATCCTAGTACCAAATCAGTTGAAATCCATGGAAAAAAACCCAATAGATGTCCCAAAATATTCTCATGCCACCTCACATGGAAAGCCAGGTAAGCAAAGTGATAGAACACATCACCTTTAGGTACACTGGAGCTGTCGCTAATCCACTCCAGGCAGCAGTTTTCCTAATGATTTCCATTAGCAAATCATTCTCCCAATGAGGGCATGCTTGGGGCAGCAGCAGACCTGTGCTGTCCCATTCCACCACAGACACCATTCCCAAGCGTGTGTACACAGGCAACCTTACACAGCAGTAAGTTTTCACCTGCCAGAATGTAGCAAAAACATTTCAGATGAGCCAAATGCCAAGTGTCTTCTTTATCTGTAGACTGAATGTGGTGGCTGACATAAACTCTCATGAACATACAGAATGTTTGAGGGAAGGGGGCAGGAACCACTTTAGACACACAAATTCATGCTTTGGTGATGATTTTGGTGTGTGTGTGCTATAATTAAGTATTAAATTTGTAAAATTTTACAGTGAAGGCTGTGACGGCAAAAGAGATTGTACTGCTAAGTTCATTTAAGTTCCCTTTTGTCTTCCCTCCTTCCTGTTCCTGCTTCCATCCCTCTATCCCTGTGTTCATTATTTTCTTCCAATCTTCTTTTTTCCTGCCTTCTCCTATCATTCTTCTTTCCTCCCCTTCTCTAATGTCTTTCAGTTCCTCCTTCAGCCTCTTCTCCCATATCTGAAAAAGCAGCATTGCTATAACTAGACACACTCAGGTTTGCTACCTGACAACAGCTAGCACAGGAAAACCATGAAGCAGGAAGAGCTGCTATTTCAAATCTCTCTATCAGCAGATGCTTTAGCCAGAAGATGCAGCGAAAAATAGGATTGCCTTAGGAAGGTGAGCAAGTACCATCTGGGAGGAAGGGAAGGAAAGCTGAGAGATTTAAAGCAATTCTGTAAGATCACACTACCTGCAGTTCAAAGACCACAGTGCATTTATTTCCCATACGTTTTAAATAGCAAGTGACAGATTTGCATCATTTTATCATTCGTACTTATGCTCTAATATGATTAGATGTGGCACTTGAATCTGGTTTCGACAGGTATTAAGACATGTATGACAGGCATTTCTTCATAGGTTACTGTACTAAGCTATAATTTTTATTTCAGACATATACATGCACACAATTACTATTAAGAAACACTCTATATATGTGAAACAGATTGAGCATATAGGTAAGCAAAAACCTCTAAGTCACAGTTTTGCACTGAAAGCCAGATACATAAAAATGGTACCTTCCGAAGTATCCCTGAAAACTCTATAGCAGTATTATTATAATATATTAGCCCTGCAAAGTCAAACTTCAACAGAAAAGCGAAYTGGCTTTCCCTACATCTTGTGCATCAGAACAGCTCCTTTAGTGAACATACGTAGATAGAAAATAAGTTAAAAGTTGCACAAGTTTTATTATAGCTTGAAGACACTGAGACACAAGGGAGCTGTGGTTAGAATCTCACCTACCAAATTATCATAGACATCCTCCTCCTTTATTTGTCTGGAGAACAAAACAGCAGAAGGTCCTACCCATCACCAGATCCTATCAGCCGCTATGCAGTACGCCCATTCTCACCTAAATAGCTTACCAGCTAGCAGTTGACCATGACGTGTAAAGTGGAAAGAATCCAGCTTAACTGTCAAATCCCATATATTTAGTGTTCAGGAGAAATATAAGAAGCACTTCTGAACTGGCACACATGATCAGGAAATTACGGAGTAACAAGTACAGAATACCAAAGTGTTGTTTCTAATAGCAATAGAATAGACCTGCATTTTGGGTGTTGCGCATTCACATGCCACTCATGAGCCACTGTCGCAGTCTGTAGTGGACAGGCTCTTTGTGAGCTCCATAGTCAAGGAGAAAGTTCATTCCAAACCAGGCCCACCTAACTTGATCTATAACAAGGGCTGAAGTCAAAGAGTACACACCTATGCATCTTCTATGCAAAGTAAAACTTCCATCGCTTTCACCAACAAATTAGCTTTGTATTGTAACTAACCTAGAAATAATTAACATTCAAATTTACAATGCTGCTCGTTCTGTTTTCTTTTCTTTTATCTCTATTTCCCTATCGGAGTTGGTCTTTTTCATCCTTTCTTCTGAATATCACATCCCAATTCCTAGCTCTCAAATAACCATGCTTCTGTCACACCCCTATCCCTCATTTCACCCAGTAAAAACAACTTTCTCAGCCTTCTGGGTTGCCTCAGAAAGGTTTCTTTTCCTTTTATGCCTGTGTATGGTCACACTACATATGTAAAAATAGTAAAATAATAATGCTTAACACATAGTGGTCTAAGCACTCACCTGTTGCCTAAGCAACAAATAAATTAACCTGCAAAAAAACCTCAACTTCATCCTCTCCATGCTGAGACATAGGGAACATACATTTCAAATTACCTAATAAAACACACTATGAAGAAAAGAACACAGCAGGTACTAAATGAAGGCACAGAATGGAAAAAAGACAAGGCAATACCGCATTTTCTGTACGGAACGAGAGCCTTACCATCCTGCTGGCCCTGGAGGTTCTGAGGACTTTGCATCCTCTCTTCCAGATTTGAACTGAGGTCAGAGTTCACAGCTGACATCCTAGTCGAGTCACTCATATCAAACTCATCACTTTCTATAGAGCTTTCATCCTGCAAGTGGAAAGTTTCAGAGACGTGTCAGAAAACATTGTACACTGTTCACATTATACATGCAGTTCAGTCATTCCCATTTGTTTCACTCACACCTGGTGTGGAGTGTAATCGTGCTAAATTTTTGTGAATGTAAGCAAATAAGCAGAGCACATAAAGAAGAGCAAGGAAAACACAGCGCTTATGTGATATGATAATCTGACAAATGCAATTTGTTCAGCTATGAGGATACTCCATTACCGCACTCTCGTAACTGTTTCCATAGTATTTTGCAAAAGAGGGCGAGTGACTAGAGACCCTGTACCAAGTCCTTGCTATTCAAATTTGATTGAAGAGAGCTCTCCACATTCCCTGCCTGAATCCTCTAGCTTTCCCAAGCAAGGTGGGTAACCCCATGATGACCACTCACCGTAAGATATTTCCGAATGGCAACTTGACCTAATAAGAATCCACGACTAAATTCCCTTGACATGATGTCACCCTTACACTGCTACTGTGTTTAAAGAAGCTTCTATGAAAATGATGAAGCTTATAAAAGTTCTGAGCATGTTCAAATGACAGTCAATGGCAAACCAAAGTAATATAATCACATGAGAATCACTTCAAATTTATTCTACCTTATACATCTTTAATATGATTTATCCATAAAGCCTAATTACAGAGCATCTACTGGGGATGATAGTAGAGGGCAAAAAGTAAAAGTCCCGATCAAATATTTTGTCCCCATTTATAAAAGCAAAACAGTTTTGGACCTAGTCCAGCAAATGTTCACATACATGTTTAACATCACTTGTTTCAGTCACACTGAAGTTCCGCTTCACTCAGGGATGCACCCACTCAGGGATTAAAAATTAAGCATCCACAAGTCTTGCTCTGTAAGATGCTGAGGAAACATACAAACCTAAGGTGATATATTTTCAGTACAACTTTTCTGAGATAATTATTGCTGTTACGAAGAAAAGCATTTTAAAGAGCATGGAGAAAAATATGGCAAATAATTTTGTATCCCCTGAAGATCAGTTTAAAATACRTTTCCAATTAATATGGGGGGTTTTTTTACCAAATACAGAACTGACAGGATTCTGACTATTTTTCGGGGTTGCTCACCAGAATTGACCTACAAAAATAGCAATCCTTAGAATATGATTTACTGTGTACTTCTTGTGAACTGGTTTCTACAGATACTAATACAGCTGCTTTCTTCTTTCTGAGTGCTTGGCCCTTAAATCAACTCCTCTCTTGGGTCTCAGTGATGTTTCCAGCTTGCATGGGCGTTTCTCTCATTTTCGGAAGGCAAGTTCCCTGCAGTCATGACTCCTGTTAAACTGGGATGAAGTACTACCAAATGCCATTCAGGAGTGACAGTGGGACAACATGCGAGGTGATGCTGTTCTGCACCGTCACACCAGGACAATGACAAATAATGAAACAAACATACCTTGTTCTCAAAGTTTTGTAAAAAACTAAATGGAAGAGTGAGGGCTTCGCTAGCAGGCACCTGTCTGCCTTGCCCAGATAAGGTGGGAGCACTCCAGTTACAGCAGCAGCAAATACCCAAACACTGCCCTCACACAAGAGCTGTGGTGCCCACCAGCCGCCCGCCCCAGACAGATGGGGCCGAGGCACATGCTCAGCTGGTTCTGAGGTTTAGAGAAAACACACACTGCTTGTTCAAAGGGCAAGATCAGAACACAAACTCCCCCAGACCTTCTGGAAGGCTGTGCCTCTGTTAAGACACAGTGGTATTTCTCATTGAATCCTGCAGGAACCAGCAAGCAGCAGCTTACATTTTCCAATTCTGAGGTTAGGCAATCTGTATCGGCTCCCAGAAAGGGAGCTCTGGCTATCCAACGCTTGCATAGGTATAAAACAACACACACAGGCAGCCTGTGTTTGCCTACAGCACTCTGCGGAATATCTCCACCTCACTCCCCAAAATGTGTAAACATTTATCTGAACCTGCATTGACACACAAGCATGGGGAGAGGAGCTGGGAGCCACTGGCATCTTTGTACCGGTTGCAGCACAGCTGTAAATTCCCACACAGTGATGAGTTCTCCTGTTAGATGAAGCCTGTTTCCCTTTCATTGATGGCCTCAGCTTAAAAATGATGAATTGACGATGAGGGAATTAGGAGGCTTTCAGTCACTGTGCTAGCTAGTTGTGGGATCCAAGTTTACTCCTGTCTCAATTCCACCCCCTCCACAAGAATACAGATATGATTGATGAAACCTTGGAAACAGAGCCTTCCTACAAACCCAACCATGTTTTTTAAGTGCATTAAATAGTTTGAATGTATGCACCAAAAATCTTCCTGCGTTGCACTAGACCATTTTCATTGCCTTTTTGTTCTCAGTGCAACAAGCCTGAAGGGAAAAGAATTTCTTAGCAAAACTCTGCCTTGAGAAAAGTCGTAATTATACTGAGAACTTTCCTTGTGCCCACTCTGCCCTGGCAAAGACATTATTACTAAAGCATATAAAAAATTACTTTTATCTTCATAAATCCAGTGCTACAAACATTACATACACAGTAACATTAGAGCTGCAAAACCGAGCTGGGCAGGGAGATACCAAGCAATGGTACTTCCTGCTGCCAGCATATCATCTCCACTGGTTCATCTAGATGAAAAACCGGTTTAATGCAAATATCAGTCATCAGAGCAGAAAGACTGCACCTAAACATTCAGGCTGTAGAGGCACTGTGGCAGGTGGCCCTGATCCAGCAAGAGGCCTTGACCCTGTTGTGGGAGGAGTAAATCTCAAAGAGAGGAAGTAGAAAAACCAAAGAGTCCTTTAACTCCTAAGGCCACTGCAGGGATAAAGCCTCTTCTCTCCTGCTGCTTGAAACCCTACTGCCAGATTCCTGAAAAGGGGCAGCATGCAGAGGGGTCACTCAATAGGAGGGAAAGACGACCAGGCTGTATTTGTGCATGAAGAACTCAAAGACTAGGGGATCTCTCCCCACAACTAAAAAAAAGGCAAAAGTGAAAGGATCCTGATATTTCTAGAAGAGTAATGAAATCCCTGTTCTACAGGGTGTTGAATAATTCATAAATCTCCACCAATAGCCCATATCTACTTATTATGAAACCAAATCTGGCTGACTCCACAGAAGTCAGGAGTCAGTCAGGGTCTTTGACATAATCCAGCTGCTAAGGTTGGTTTTGAAGGTTTTCTTTATTAAAAAAAAATCTTGTAGTCAGGCAGAAGGACACAGCATGCAGGACTGCTTTTTGGCTGGCACATAGCTGGGCTTCTAACTATTTGGCAGCTCAAATGGTAAATGAACACATTTCTAGCAAACTGAGTTTATTACAAATAATTTGGTAGGTGCCATCCAATTGATGAAGCACTTCTTAAGATCTGGAAAAACTGTGAATAAATCACAGAAAGAAAATATTTTTTGAGAAGAAATAAATGCAATTCAACTCCCATTCCTTCTGAAAAAGCTTGATTCTCAGGCTACTTCTCTTCCTTTTTGATTCTGTCTTTTTATTCAAAGTTTCAAAAGCAACCCCTACTCTTATTTATCAAGATTTTTGCTTTTAAGATTTCAACTGATGTTGCCCGGGCTTCCATCTATCTCACTATACTGTGTTGCATCCTGGCTGCTGACCTTAAGAACACCATGCCACTCATTTCAGCTGTTGATGGTGTTGCTTTCTAGAAGTAGACAATGAAAGTCTCTGCTGAGCACAGCACTAAGTCTCGGGTGAACATGCTGCCCCCCTTAACCTTTCCACTGGTCCAGGAAAGATGCACCCCCAAAAAGGGAATCTTCAGGTAATTTGAAGCAGTACAGCATATTACCTCCAACCATGGAAGGGTGGTAAGTCATGACATTTTCTCTCAACATGGTTACTTGCAAACAGCCTTGGTTTGGTTTCAGACTCACTATTTTAGCAACAAAATTATAAAGATGGGATCAATAGTCACCTTTAGTTCAGTTTCCTGGATACGACAAAGGCAAGCACCAAAGAACACAGGAGAAGAGAAAAACAAACTTAAAAGATTTCAGGTTTTACCTCATCTTGCTGTGAATTTAGTAGCTGCAGCTTCATGTGTTTCATATAAGCCATAGTAATTGGCATGTTGTAATCAATCATACTGGTCACCAAAGTTGGAGGTTTTCCATTATCTGCAATAAAAATATTTATTATGTATATATGTTAATTGTGGAGGCTACTTGAGCCTACTCTGCAGTCAAAGTCAGACAGTCATGTCATTTAGCTCTAACTTTGGCATTTTCAATTGCTTGTAGGCTGCACAGATGGAAGTCTTCTGAAGAAAAATGAAAATCAAGTTCAAACCCTGAAAAGCAATGAGTTCTTCTACCCTAAATGACTACAGCACGTCCACCCTATCTATTCCTTACGTTTAAGCCCCCATATAAACATTTCCATAGCAAAATAAATTATTTCCTCCAGATAAAATCATCTTTCTACTGAGGGTGCATATGGTATTACACTCCATCTTTAAGCGAAAGCAGAAGATTCACTACCTTCCGGCTTAAGTAAATAAGACGATCTGACTTACTGAACTGTTCCAGTCTACCAAATTTTTATGAACCCTCACTTAAGCTAGGAAAATATAAATGGGTATTAGGAATAAAATTACTTTACATCCCACTATTTGACATTAAAACTACCTTTATGATCCGCTCCATCTGGGTTTAAATGCATTCTTTTCTGGCACTCTGAGCAGCTCATTAGAAATCGTGTCACCGCTTCTCTCGGTAGGAAGGCATAGGTCTCTGAAATCTGAAATTTATAACAAAATATAGGTGTTGTTATATAAGCTGATTGAACATGATTTAACAGAACTAATCATTGTATTTCCAAATAAGGCATATTATCTTATAATACACAATGAAAGCATGTTCTGCATACTATGTAGGATTTCAAAAAACATCTATCCAATCTGCCTACTTATCATCTAATGGCTAATAATAGTCAATACTGAACAAAATTTCACTTATATCAAAAGGGGTTTTGTTTTCTGTTTACAGTTTTTTTTCAATTTCCTTTCACCAAAAAGATCCATACATAACAGGCATCCCACTGAGGGATGTTTTTAGAAAAAGTTGAAAGGCAAACTTTTTCTTATAACCAATACCAAAAAAAGAAAGTGCTTGGCTTATATGCTTTATTTATTTTTCTTGCAACAATATGTAGATAGATACAGGACTCAGTGCATTTGCAGCAATGACAGTCTCCTTGATATTTTAACTTTGTATTTGATGTTTTGTGAAAATATTCTTGGAAAGCTTGTGATTTAATACTGTAGGGTAAATAAGTTATTTTTACTAACAGTTACAGAATTTAGGAGTTGCTTGATTTTAGAGACTCTGTTTTACCTGGAGATACCTTAAAACAACAGATTTTGGTTGTTTCCTCCTTTCAACATTATCATTCCTCCCAACCACCTACTCGCAAGGAAGTGTCAGAGGGATTTTTTTTCTTTTTTGAAAGGGGAGAGGAAGAAGCAGTTATTGCTGGTTTTAAAGATTGTATTCACTCCCCCCCTTCCCAAGGATGCATCTATCTTTATAGACACTTTTGCCTTGCTGAAAAGGACCTGGAGGTGACGGCTGGTGCCAAGCTGAAAATGAGCCAACAGCATACTCCCTGATCACAGATAAAGCAAATCTCATACTGGCTACATTAAGTGTACGGCCAGCAGAGCAAGAAAAGTTATTACCCTCTCTACTCAGTGCTGGTAAGACAGCAGATGGAATAATATGCCTGGCTTTCCCCTCCACAGTTCAAGAGGGCTGCTGAGAATCAGGAGAGGGCTCTGTGGCAGACCACTATTGCAGCTGGAGCCTAAAGCAGGTGACTTGAAGGAGCGGTTAAGGGAGCAGGATTTTTTTCGTATGACAAAGTGTAGGTTTTGAGGCAGGGAGAGATCTAATTGCAGCCCACCACTGCCTGAAGGTGTTACAAAAACTGTGGAGAGAAACTCTTCAGAAGGTATAACCAGTGACAACAGCCACCAACTGTGGATTGGGATGTTCAAACTGGACATCAGGAAAAACTTCTCTAGGAGGCCAGTGCACTGGAGCAGGTTTCCCAGATGGGTGGAAGAATCTCCAAACTTGGATGCATCAAGACACTACCAGGCAAAGCCACGGCTTTTCTGTGATTCATTATGTAAGTTTATGAACAGTGCACTGAACAGTGCAAGTGGTGTAAGGAATCTCTAGCCCTTCTTTTCCCAACCAAGGTGGTTGTCTTGCAATGGAGATATAATCCCCAAAAAAAGACAAAGTCCCAGCAAGAGAGACTAAAAGAAGAGTCAGCTGATATCTCCTTGTATTCCCTTATTGTAAAACCTACAGCAGGATTTGATTTCCTAGCAAGTGTTGATGCAAGCCTCTGCAGGAAGTGCAGAAGGATGGAGGTAAGATGTATCAAAGTGTGGATACAGAAAGGACAAGATACCTTTCTTTAACTGGATGTAAACGGGATTAAATACTGTGCAAATCACTCGTGCTCCTCACAAGGATGCTAAGAGGAGGAGGAATGGCCTGTTATAACTCTCTTACACTCGTCTCCTTGGCTTGTCACCTACCTACCCTATGTTGAAGCTTATGTTTCCTAAAACTCCATGGACCAAATTTATCAGTGACAGTTTTTCGGAAAATAGGTGGAGTTTAAGTTAGCGTTTGTGACATGAGTCATGGAAATACATAGAAAATGATGCATTATAAAATAGCAACGCAAATTATATCATCCTGTTTATGGTATTACTGTTTAGGCTGTTTATTGTTGTTATTTTCTTCTACAACAGAAATTTTATTTGGGGGGGGAGAAGGGGATTAGTATAAAACCAAAATTTGTTCTGTGACGCAAATTGGCAAAGACTTTCTCTGGGCCTGAAACAATTTATCTGAAAATGAAGGCACTAAATGAAGACACTTTTGAATGGGAGATCCTACAAAAAAATATTTTCAGATTATTTCTCCTGGTTTTTATACCACAGAACAGATGCTTATTTACCTTTCTAAATATGAAAACATTGGTTATACTCATGCTTTATGGAATCTAAAAAAAGAACTTAAAATCAGCTAGAATTTAACGTTAAGAAAATTGGTAAGTGCACATATGCAGCAACCTCTCATAACATTTTAACACATTTAGCACTGTATTGAAATTAATGGAGCTTACGCATGGATTCATTAGTTGCCTGCATTTGATAGGAATGCTCCATTTATTCTAATCAAGCATCTCTGTCAAAATTCCAGTTCTGCTCAAACAAGATGAAAATCCTCCATGGAAAACAAGTGAGCTAGGTCCCAGATTTGATAGGTATGCTCCACGGACTATAAGGGAACTGGGTTTTATAACTAAATTTGTCCACATAGCAGATGCTTGTGTCTCCAACCTCCCACTGCAACACAGTTTTAAGGATGCCCTTCCCTAAATAACACCAGTTTCCACCAACTTCCTCCCCTGTTTACTTTGTAATTTGAATCCATCACTTCCAGTACAAGACTTCAGCCTGTATAAATTGGCATAACAAAATAGGTATCATGTTAAGAGAGATATGTAGAGGACACAACCCACAGCTTTCCTTATTCTTGCTCCTTGAATATACACAAAAAGCTCTTCCCAATTTTCAGTGCCAGAAAGCTTACAAAAAAAACCCCAAACCTGACGCCCCCAACAGTGCAGACTCCTGTTTGCCTTTCTCATTAACGAGGGCTGTGTCTACTTTATAAGATGCAGATAGCCACTTGCTCACTTTAGCCATGCTCCGAACCCGCTGGCCTAGCACCAGCTGTAGCTAGGAAGCTCTCTAACCAAATTAGCACAAGGCTGAACACTGTATCCTGTATTTTACCCCTCAGAAGAGCTCACCAGTTTGTGCGCAAGGTTGGGCTGAGGTAGTACATGGAGCTGGCTTCCATGTGAGTATTTCAGAGCACAACCTGGAGGCCTATGACACTTTCTAAGCAACTATACAGAAATACCTTAGACAGTGGTCTGACTTCATCAGGATAATTTGTTTCTGTCCTCTACTCTATCTGAAAGAAAGCAATAATGACTCAGTCCTCAATGATGCTGTGTATTCTCACTGCCTTCAGTGGCCCTGCTACTAGCTTTCTTCTCAAGGCCATGCGCTAACAAAAAATATAGCCAGACCATCTCATTCAGTGATGTGCTGCAATAAAAGAATTTTATTGCAATTCCACAAAAAAAAAACCAAACCCACACACTTCTACATTTTAAGAAAAAATAAAGCCATAAAAGTGAATTAAAGTGGGGGATATTGCATTATTTACATCCACACACTGACAATGCAAGCTGGCATATTTTTGGCATGACTTACAAGAAACTGCTCATGCACGTGCCTATACCAATCAAAGAACAATCACTGCTGATTTACCATATTGATAAAATTACTTGGATTGCTTTAAAAAAATTATAAGTATACTTTCTTCCAAATATGATGCTTTAGAAGTATCCTTATGTGATTCCTTATTCTTACTAGTGGTTTTATTGCACATTAGTATAACTTCTGTTGCTTGTAAAAATGTGTTATCTTGTATCTGGAAGTATTCTGTATCACAGACAAATCACAAAATAACCAGATTCTAGCAGATTGGTGTTTAGGTATTGTGTACTAGGTATAGCTCTTACAGCTGAATGCTTTTTACATTGTAAAGGGAAGAAAATAATATGAAGAAGAAACTAGACATCTGGAGCATTAAGCAAAGAGTGCCAAAATCATGCAGGGTTTGTTTTAGCCCCAGAAGTCACAGGATAAGAAGCAGAACATCTTCTAACAATATAGTCCACGTGCACCTACACATATTTCGTTTAAACTCTGAACTCAGAGGAAAATAAAAACAGAGTTGACTTCAGCGATTTCAGAGTCAAAACTTCTATGATGTTATTTCACCATTCACAAAAATTCTACAATATAATAGAACTTGACATATATCAACCCCTCCAAAACATCGCCCAACAACGAAGGCCTTCTAGATCTATAATTAACCTATATGCTGTTTACTGGATCCCATGAAGAGCACAACTACTACAAGGCAAGTAATCCAGTACCTGAGCATGTAATCTGATTTACATTGGAGCTAAGTGATGCGTGCCCTAATTGTCTATGAGAAGCGTATTGCATTCCTATTGCATCACTGCAGGCAGAGAAAACGCGCAAAGCCTCCTTTATGCTCGCCAATACTCAGATGATTTAAGTGCAGGATGTTGTGATGATGTAGCTTTCAGAGCTACATTTTTATTTGGAAAATTAACAAGCTCTAAACTGAAAGGCAGATTTTAGGACACATATGGCAGAGCAAGAAAGACAAGTGTGAGGAGAGGGAGAGAAATTTTGCAAGTGAACTAATTAACCCCTAAAGCATTAACATGGAGGATGTATGTGTAGTCTGGAAGATACGATGTGTCAGAATAGAGATATTTTTTTGTTGTGTGCATATATTTTTTTAATTAAGGAGGGTAAGGAGGGGAATATGACCCAAAGAAGACTTCCAAGAGGAGAGAGAGAGACAGGGAGAGAGAGTGAAGATGGTAATCTGTCCTGGGCCCACGGCCATCAAACCAGGTGGCAGAAATTGGTTTCTTGATGACAGGAGGGCAAACCAGCCAAGGAAAGTCCTCTCCTTTCCTCAGCAAGAGGTCAGAATAGAAGGCTAACATAGGAAAGCAGATATATTACTGCTGGGAGTTTTATCAAGAGCTCACTACCCTGCTATACTGGGGAAAATGCTGTTGCCTCTTGTGCTAAACTTGTGCTTCACAGCTCCCTTCCCTTCCCTCCCACGTAGCAGAAGCCGCTTTCTGCGAGGGAAGCGATGGGGAGCACCTGCTAGTGGGACCACTGCCAGGACACACGATGCTTGCCCTTTGCAAAGAAGCAAGAACAAGTCCGTAGAGTAAAAGTGCACAGGACTTGGCTGTTTTGCCATGCACAGGAACAGTGTGGATGCAAGGACTTAAGCGTGTTAAGGCCCTGCACAAACCTCATATTCTTCTGCTTCCACGAGGACAAGGTCTGCYCTGGACAGACACCAGGCCCCAAACCTGCTTTAACCCTGTTTGATCAGGGAAGTTGTACTGGAAGGAGATGATGTTATTGCACAGTGCGACCTGTCAAAAAATTCTTCCCCAAGGAAAACACGTTCACTGTGATGCTCAGAGGGGACTCGCAAGCACATTCTTGTTTTGGGAGCGGAAAAAACATGCCATGTTCCACAATTTGAGGAGTTCCACAATCTTAGGGTGACGGGAAAGAGGGAGGCGATTAAACAGCCTGATCTCAAACCAAGAAACATTTACTACTGCAACAGCTGGATGAAGCACAGGACCCCAGATATTGCCCCACACTTAATAGACTCCTGTTATGCCTCAGATGTTATATACTTATGTACTACCTATCTGATCAGAGTCTTGCCTCAAGCTGCTTTCCCTTGACACATCAATATTTCCCCCATGTTTTACAAGTCTGCTTCTCTTCCAGCTCATGAGCCCAGTGCTCTTTTTTTATTCATGGGTTGGGAATTTTATTAACTGACCCATTTCTCCTGCTCAGACATAGCAAGCCTCACTCACAACTCAAGTTCACTGCTGTAACGTTTCAAGGCTTTGCACGGCAGCTACGCAGGCTCAACAGGCAGATATTAGAACATCCTTCACAGGTAAAAATATTCAAGTAGAATATGCACATAGAATTTAAGGTGTTTAAGGTGGCTACAAGACTTACACACACAGTGCTCAGATAGATGATTCAATTAGTTATGGGCAACTTTGTCCAGATATAACATACAAAGGTGAAGCACTTATTCTTCATAGTCTATTGTTTAAATGAATGAAAATCTAACAACTTTATTAAGAATATTAAAAATAAAATCTTCTCTGAAATACAGGGCTTGATCACTAAATCTGGCCTACCTGTACCCATAGCTGGGCCTGAGAGGAGGCCATGTGAGTTTCTTGAAAAATGTAATAAGGCTATTTTTTTCCTGGTTTGCACTGAATCACAAAGAGTTGTCCTAACAGCTTGAGCCTGTTGCATTATGCTGTTACTGCAGCCACAACTTTTCCCAGTTACTCCCACCTCTGATATACCCCTCAGCACTTGACTTTAAGTTTCAGATACAGCTGAATAGTTTAAATCAAGAAATGCAGATCTGCAAAGGCACAGAAAGTCAGCTATGCACTTGTTGAATTCCTCTCCCAATACGCCAGACAGATTCTTCTCCTGAACACTTCTCTCCTGTGCGTCCCTGTCTCCACCTTGACACCTCAGTTCTCCTTTCAGGGTGGGATGCCTATTGTCGTGGTTTAATCCCAGCCGGCAGCTAAGCACCACACAGCCGCTCACTCACTCTCCCCCAGGTGGGACGGGGGAGAGAATGGGAAGGGTAAAAGTGAGAAAACTCGTGGGTTGAGATAAAGACAGTTTAATAGGGAAAGCAAAAGCCACGCAAGCAAAGCAAAACAAGGAATTCCTTCACTACTTCCCATGGGCAGGCAGGTGTTGAGCCATCCCCAGGAAAGCAGGGCTCCATCACGCGTAACGGTTACTTGGGAAGACAAACGCCATCACCCCGAACGTCCCCCACTTCCTTYTTCTTCCCCCAGCCTTATATGCTGAGCATGACATCATATGGTATGGAATACCCCATTGGCCAGCTGGCCTAGCTGTCCCAGCTATGCTCCCTCCCAGCTTCTTGTGCACCTCACAGAGCATGTGAGCTGAAAAGTCCTTGGGACGTAGACTACCTAGCAACAACTAAAAACATTAGTGTGTTATCAACATTCTTCTTACACTAAATCCAAAACATAGCACTATACCAACTACTAGAAAGAAAATTAATTCCACCCCAGCCAAAACCAGGACACCTATACAAAAATAAGTCCTTTAGGACAGAGAGTGAAAAGTACTATCCCAAAGCAACGCAGTTCCTCTAGGACACTGTAGCAGCAAGTGCTAGCAGAGTCACCCCTATGAGGATCCTCAGTACTTTCTCCTGACTGCTTAACCAATTCCTCGCATCAGCACATTTCACCCCACCTCCTATGGAGCCCGGCAGAGGACCCGGGGGGAATGCAGGACAAGCAGGGACCTGTTTGGGCACCGCTGCTTTCCTTGGCACCAAGGAACATGCTCTTTTCACCTTCCGCACCTTCCTAGTCACCTGTGCCCCTGCTGAGCAACTGACTCGGACGGGCCTTGTGTCACATATCCTGCCTTTGTGAGGGAATTATCTCCCAGATCAAGGCCCTCGATGTCTTCCCTGTTTGCAAACTTCCCTGGGAACTGGAGAACTAGCTGAGATTATAAACATCATATTAAGTATCCTTCAGTCTGGCGTACTCTGGATATGATTTAAAGTTCTTGGTTTCATTTTATATATATAAGCCAGGTCTTTTTTTTGCTGATGTAGATCTACATACAGTTATGCTGGCAAGGAACACGGCCCATCAATCTTATATTGTATACAAGTCGGGCACTTGAAATGAGCACAAAACCTGCCAGTTAAATGGGAAGCTCACTCTTTTTTGTGTATTTTCAAGGTTTCTCTCCCACGTTATCTACATAGACTTTGCACAATTCCATTCTCATTCGTTAGTGTGCAGAGCAGAAGAAAATGGGACCTTATTCTAAACGTAAATATTGAAGCACAGATGCTTTCCTAATTAATCTATAGAGTTTGTGCCAAGAAATCGTAAAGTTTGAGTTTGGTACATTGCTGCCCCCATTAAAATATAAAGGCTCCCTTCCAATACGCTGCTCTTTYAGAGGTACCAAGCACCACATCCTATTTATCTTCCTGTGCAGCACCGCTGTAGGAAGTCCCACAGAAATCAGTTGTAAAAATGCCATACGTTTCCACACAGTTAACACAAACAAGTGCAGATTACAGATTCACTAATTGAGTTTGTAAGCTGCCCTGAACACACTTTCAGAGAGACACACTGATGTATTTAGCACTCCAGCATCTGGGGTGATTCTATCAAAAATTAAAAAGACCCTACCTATTCCAAGTTTGTTACTCCATATAAAGGCAAACAGTAGTTAATTAAGTCACCTTTGACAATTTCATTACCTTTCTAATCATGATTAAGTGCTATTCAAAATTTTGAGCAGAGCAGGTTCACTATTGAAAATAGAGACTCATACATACGTAAGCAAATTAATTATTTGAAATCAATATGTTGCAATTCTTAGGGCTGTGACATTCATTTATTAGAAATACTTAGGTACCAAATATCCATCACAATATTTATGAACTTCAGAAGTTTAGCAATTTTGTAGCAAAAATGTGGTGGGTTTCTCCCCATCACTTTTCTGTTAAAATGTTTCAGTTATCCAGTCAGAGAGCAGAAGCAATGTGATCATCACATGCCAGGAATAACAAATAGCAGTTGTAGCATACAGTTTGTGAAACATCCTTTCTGTAAAAATTGTTCACTCAAACTATTTGGTGAATACTTATGCATGATAAATACATTCACAGATCTCAAGGATGATTCACTTCTGACATGTGAATAAAGAAACAAGACTAAATTAATCTTGTTCCCAATTCACTTAATAAAATTAAACCCCGACAAAGTACTTCAGCTTAATTTATAAAGCTCTTAGGGTATAACGTTTTGTGAGACAGTTACCCGAGACACTACCTCTTTCCTCCTGCAGCGCCACAGGAGAAGATACTGTGTGGCTTGCTCGAACAGACCAACACTACAGCTCATCATTTTTAGTACAAGCACTTTCATGGACAGGTCCAGTAAAGGAGCATGCATTTCCCCAGTTAGTCTGGTAGAGTTTGAGGCCTGTTATTTAACCTAATTCTCATGTTGGGATAGAAAGCAAGAGTCRATATTAGTTTGTTCTGATATTAGTTTCTTTCCTCTTTTAAATTTATGGAAATCTTTAAAAATTATATATATGAAACCTGTCCTTGGCAAATATGACTCAATGCCCTTAATAAATTAAACAAATGTACAAATAACGCAGACTCTCACAATGACACAAAATTACGTCTGGGCATCTTTATCCTCTGCTCATAACGACGCAATAAGCTCAGGTCTCAATTACAACAAAAGTTAACATCAGATGAAACTACTGTGTAGGCTATCAAATCTGCACAAATAGTTCTCCTCACAGAAGAGACACTAGTTGTCTTTCATGCTGTTTACAATAAACAAATTTCTTATCTGACCTGGAATCACAGGATTCTTACAGTAGTAAATATTATACTTGGCATGCATTTGTAGGATGATGACTTGAAGTATTTGATTTATAGTTGGCAGCATTCCTTATACTTGTATATTATTCTACAAAGTTTGTGACCTATACCTTTGAACAGCTTACTGAAGTAAAACAAAACAGAAAGAGAAAGGTGAATTAAAATATTACTTTTCTAATGCTTTCTAAAAGAGAAGATCAAGTATCAAAATGGCTGAGGTGACAGATTAAAATTAATTTAGACAGTTCGTGTTTGTTCACGCTGAAGTATCACTCCAAGCCTTACAAAGCACACCCAGATGACTGGTGTCTTCCTTCACATATCTATCTTAAGGTCAATACTGCTGGGAACAAATTATAAAAAATCTTGCCAAGAGCTTATCCCACAACAAATCATCTGAAATAATACCCTATAAACAAAATATCTGTGAAGGGATTCATAGATACATAGTAAAGATTGCTATATACCTGAAAAAACAGTAATGGAAAAATAACTATTTCTTACGGCTAAAATTGAAGATGTGGGTATCAGAAACCTGGAGTTCCAACGCATTTTGGTGACCTCTGATGAAAAACGGCTGACACAACTGCAGGTTGTTTTTGAGGTGAAGAACACGGTGTTCAGGGTGACAGGTGACCTCAGGGCCCTGTGCGCAGCCCCCCGCCGGCCCCGTCCCGCTGGGGCCATGGGGAGAGGTGCCCCGGATGCCCTGCGCCCTGGCCAGGGCGGTGGGGCGGGCCCTGGCTGGGAGCCCCTGCCCTGCCGCCCGGGGGAAGCCCCCAGTGCTTCAGCAGCTGGAAACAGCTGGGCTGGTGGATCAGGATTAACTGCTGACCGTGCCTGGCACTATCACAGCCCCGCGCATGGAACTTTGGCCTTCCAAACCCAGGCAAGCGCGTACATTTTAAGCACCTTGGGAAAGTGCAGTAAATGTTTCACTAGTTCTCAGTAAGAAAAGAAAGTGTTATATTTGTGTCACTAAACACAAAAGTTATTTATAGCTATTTTAGGGCAGTGGCTGAACTGGTTAGGTCAGGCAACAACATGCAATTAAAAATCTTAGAAATAATCGTTTCTCTCTACCTGGTTTATGCAGGTGTAAGAATTACCCTCTCAATACTTCTCTCATTGTACCTAGTAGCTTTCCGGCCTTCTGAATTTAGGGTATTTACAAGTTTTCATACCATTAAACCATTAACTATACTTAGTCTGCAGCGACAAACTATAAGGCAAGTTCATTCATATGCTGAAGTACGGCACCTTATTTAGCAAAGTTGTGGCAATACCTTCTAAGTCTTCTTTAAGACTTCATCCATTTAGTAACAATTAATTAATACAGAGTTACTGAAGAAATTGTCAAACCATTACAGAAAGAATAAATTCTCTGCTTGTACCAATGGGAAAATCTCTACTGAAGTCAATGGATCTGGTCCTTATCAGACAGAAAATAGGATTTCTAAACTGTATGTTTTCATGCATTATTGAAAGATCTCTGAAATAAATTTGAGGGTGAGGGTTGCAGTACTAATCCAGCTGGAAAAAACACAATCGCATGCCATGTGACTAAGCCCGAATAATTCATGCTTTTAGAGACTGATGTTCACTTTTAGTTGGTTGGTTGGGTTTTTTTACTTACTGCTTTATACGTTCTCTTTTGTCCAGCATGTTTTCTGATTTGTTCTCCATTAGGCCCAGTTTCAACATGCATGGAATAGATAATGTCAAAGAAATCTTCTACCACGGCTACCCGCCGTAAAGACAGCTTCTCATCTACACCTACTCCATCCTGAAAAGAAAAAAAGAGAAAAGAAAAAGTAAGGAGGACAGGACGAATAGATAAATGATGATAATCATGGGATGCGTTCTCCTTTTTTAGCAGGGAGTTAAAGACCCTTCCCCTGAGATCTGAAGGTCACCCACCCTGAGGATGACAGAACCAGTATTGTAGGAAAGCTGTATGATCAGACGGATCATATGGACCCTTGCAAGCAGTCCATTTTGCCAAGCCAGGGCATTTGGTCTCTTGATAGAAAGTGATCTTTCACTCCAGTATTTAAAAAACAAAACAAAAAGTATCTGTGCTTCTTTCACCAAATGCACAAACAAGATTCAAAGGCAGAGGCAGTCCCAAACATGTGGCACAGAAATGCATTATGCAGCTGTTAATAAGAACGCAACAGCTCTTTTATCCTCTCATTCCCCTCCCAGTAAATCTGTACCTAGCATTTCATAAAGGTATTTAATAAAAGGTTTTAATTCACAGRTGACAGAACTGACTGCAATTATGAATACAAAGAAAGTTGTTACAAACAATTTACCCCTGCAAAACCTGCTTGAAAATATACTACATGAAGACATATCACAATATGAGGAAAACAAAGGGATATTTTTTAAATTTGTGATTTTTGTACACAGATGTCTGATTGGAACAAGTGACAGAAAAGTGAGGACACCTACCATCTGATTTTCAAAAGCGATAGTGCCATGGTAGCTAAAGACTTCTAAAACAGAAACAGTCCCCAATGTATCTGAAATTAATCAGTGCAGTTCAATTCCCGCCTTTTAAATAGGACCATCCATATGAGGTTTTTTTTTTTGTTTTACAGCTGTCTATGGATTCAGTCCTAATGAAGGGGCAGGAACTGGGACTCTTGTTTTTCCAGAGCAGGCATCAAGTAGGCTGTGTTTTGTAATACAATGTAAGTATGTGAAAAATAAAATGAGGATGGCCAATTCACTTTTACTCCAACACAGCATTTGAATTTAGACCTCTGGAGGCAACAGTGTCACCTAACCCTCAATGAGTATTTTAAGCAATAAATGCATTCAAAACTTAACGCGTTTGATAATACCATTACTGTTGCTGTAATTCATGCTGCAACAAAACTGATTTACACTGACCCTTTTGTGACAAAACATATGCAATTATTGCTGCGGTGACCAAATAAAGACTAAAGATGAGAAGTGAAACGGCTATAGTTACGTATGACTCCCAGTTGCCACCCCCCTGCTAATAACTTCTTGCTAACCCATTTCAGTAAGTTTGTTGGATGTGGACAAACATGATTTATTTTTCTCACTGACTTTATTTTTATTCCAGCCCGCTTTTACTTTTATCTTTCATAGAGTTCATGGAAAGAACCCAAATAACCCCAATGGCTCCAAAGAAGCCCCCAGGGTGACACAGAGGAGCTCTGACACTTTGCCAGTAATGACGGAGAAAATGTCAGTGCCTCTATAGCATAACTTCCTAAACGTGCATGACTCCAAATGTTATCAGGTTAGGAGGTGTTGATACGCTACCAGCCATACAAGTTTTCCCCTGTCCTGCTCCACTATGCCTCTGCCTCTCCCCAGCCTTTATCAGAGAGGTCCCTGCCCAAAGCTACATTGTCCTTTCCATCTTCACAGCAGGTTGTGCTCTTTATCCCCCGGAGACAGCTGGACCAGAGCAGAACTCCCTCGTGTGAGTATTGCCATAGTACTGATGGAAGTGACTGTGTTGAGGATTCAGGGTGGAGGAAGATGAGGAATTTGTAGTGCAGTTTCCGCCACAGGTCAAAGCCTCAGAGAGATGAGCTGGGAACAGTTGCTCTGAGAAGGCGGCAAGGCTCCCATCCCATGAAGTCCCTAAAATTTCACTAACCACCAGCTCAAAAATTTTGTTGCATCGTGACAGGTTCTGGTATCAGCATCATTAAGAATTTGGTTGGTATTGCCCATCACTCTTCCCCACTGTTTAAAAAAAAAAGCTTTAGAGAGGAAGCCAACATAAAATCCAGATCTTTGCAGATTCCACCTTGAGGGGAATTCACACATGAGCCCATCTTCAATCATTATTTTCTCACCACCCAAACGGCACGGTGGGATCCCTAATGATTTCAAACACTCTTATTATGACGACAGTGTTATCTCACATCGCTCTCCAAACACTCAGAAGTTTATAGTGTTGATTAACTGATAAAGATTTAATCTGTTTATTACTAATGAGTTTTGTTTTAGGAAATTTCCTACAGGGGAGCTCTCTTTTTTAATTAAAGAGAAATGCATTACAACAATATTAATTTAAAACCTGAGATGCCACCTCAGCAGAGCTGACACATGCAAACATGAGGAATACATTCAAAGAAGAAACTCGAAACCAAAACTCGTTTTGTGGKTTTTGGTGGCCATAGTGTGCAGTGCTTCTTTTTGATGGTCCTCCTACCTCTYTCCCCAGACACTGGTACCCAAAGGTAGGTAGGCATGATGTGGGTGCACTCTTGAAGTTGAGTTTCTCCATCCAGATGAATAAAACAGTAAGCATTGCTACTACTTCTAAAAATACAAGGAAGTAAAATCTGCACAAACTCTGCCATGCCTCCTAACTGAAGTGCCATAAAATGAATACAAACTTTCCAAATGTGTCAGTCAAAAAGGGTAAGAAAAAAATGGTTTACACTGAGTGGAAACTGCTTCAGGGGAAGACAGTACTATTCCTTAACATCTATACTTGTAAATTCATCATAACTTTGTCTGTGGGCCTGGACATGACTAGGTCAGGCTTCATTCTGCTTGGTATTGCGTAAGGCAGTAAGGTAGACCTTGTTTCAGAAAGCCTGCAGTGCTGCAGAAGTTGCTGAGCTGCTGCAAGTAAGCTGTTCAGTCCATCTGGCAACATGCAATGCTGTGCAGAGATGTAAGCCTTAGCTGCAGAAGCAATACACCAGATGAGTAACTTGAATAAGGTAGCTAGTTACTGAGACTTTTGATATCCCAATACTGACATCCCAGAAAGTAAAAAGCTGGGCAAGTGATACAACCCCAAATCTCCATTTAAATCATAAAGTCTCTGAAGTGAACACAGTTCCACCAGGCTTTCCTGCCATATGCCATTACACTACGCTTTTATCCTGAAATTGCTATTTGATAAAGGCATTAACAAAGCAGTGCTACTTTATAAGTTGGCTTTAGGTAAAAATTTTCACAGTGCCTAAGGGGACATCTTTTTAGCCTCAGCTAAGGCTAAAAAGAGACAAATGAGGGAATATGTGATAATGCTATTCAGATGTCTGAAAGGCTATGAAACGTCCACAAGGGACAGGACAAGTAACAGGCTTAAACCACAGCTCGGGAGATTTACGTTAGACATTAGGAAAAACTTACTATTGATGTGGATAGTCAAGTATAGCACTAGTTTGCTTGGGGAGGCTGTGTCATCTCTGTCACAGGAGGATTTTGAGACCAGGTTAGACAAATAGCTGACAGGGATAGTTTGAGTAAATCCTGTCTTGGATAGACTAGATATTAATTGAGTTCCTTCTTGGTAACTGTACAACTGAGAAGCTTAAATGCCATTTTCAAAGTGACTTGGGTACTAACAACTCTGGAATAGCAAGGAGGATATTTATAAATCAATGAAGTATTTTTAGGACTTGCATTCGTCATGCCAAGTGTCCAAGCCCCACTTTCAAAAATGACTTAGGAATGGAAGCCTCACTGAATGTTTCACTTCAAAAATTGGACCTAGACTCTTAACTCTTTTAGGCCGAGCTTCATCCCACTCATTTCAGCCATCACTGAGGTATGTCCCTATCCTAAACCAGTTGTCTCAGATTCCTCTCTGGCCAGCAGCGTGACAGACACTGCCAAAATACAGTTCATCCTTATAGTTCCTGGAATGGTTTCAATCTCTACCAGTGAGAAGTTACTTAATTTTACTCTTTGCATTGCAGAGTTTCCTGTTTACTCTTGGTTTTATGTTTACTCAGTACTCTTCCTATGTTCTTAGGATACAAATAAATAGATGTTTCTTTTCATTTTCAGCCCTACTAATTCCATTTGCACTCTGAGATTAAAGTTGTTTGTTTGTTTTTAGATATCTACACAAAGAATAAATTTCTGGACAGAAGTATCTTTTACAGAGAGTTGTGCACCTCTCAGAAAGTGCTAAGGATCCCTTTGAACAAGAATGGTTGAGGACAGAGTCCGTCTCTTTTATTGAGGTGGAACCTACAGGGCTAGTGGGAGTAAAGAAGGGAAAAAAGTTTGCCAGTGAAGCAAACAGATAAAACTCTTAGTCAAGACAGCAAAAAGATCTATTAAATGAAAGGCCATCATTTTTACAGTTACTTTGCAGAGGAGAACAAAATTTAATACAAGCCTTTAAAATTAAAGCCACTGAAGCAAAAGTGCTCGCAATTCCATGCTTCAGAATACCTACACCATCCCATGTTGAAATCTCTGGGGGGCAAATAGGTCTCGTAAAACACCCTCTTGCTTTGTGAATGAATATAACTATCAGCATCTTTACAGTGTTTGAAAAATATTCCTATAAATACATGATAGACTGAAATAGAAAATAAAAGTAAAGGCTTGGTTGGTGGTTTTATAGAAAATGTTCAGGTCTATAAAAACCTCAGTTGTAAAAGCATCAAAGCCAGAAGCATCTACAAAACATTAGGAGTAAATGGAAATAACAATCAACCTAAATATTTCATTACATAACATAAATCACATACAAATGTAAGACTGCTTTGAATACAGAAATATGATGTGTAACATTTTTCTGATATACACCTGTTCAGACGACAGCAGAGTAAAAACACAATTGTGTCACCACATCTCTGCTGACTAGCATCACCTTTTGCAGTCTTGAAGATGCACTTCCACTGGATGGGAAGCAGTGTCTTTTGCTGACTGAAACATTGTGCTCTGAATGAACTCACAAAAAGTTTTGCACATAAACCCTGCCTTGTTAGCTTCCATATAACAAGTTCCTGACATGATTGTATGTAGGTGTTTTACTCCCTTTGTATTGTAACTGTTAGGAGGAACCAGTGGTAGTTTATGTGTAACATGAGCCTTACATACCTGCCTGCAGAAATAAGATAAAATAAATGATCAGATTGAAAATCCTGTTATATATTATTTCCTTTATCTGCTTGCTCAGTAACTGTAAAAATATTAATATTTAAAAAGAGGGATGACCATTTTAGAATGTCTCTTACTCCCATAGAAACGAACAAATCTAGTTTCATGAGCACACTGATTTGAATTCCCAGGTTATTAGTACATCCATTTGAATATCTAACTCATTTCTGTCAGCACAGTATAAATCCACAACAGATCAAAAGTTATTAGCATTTGATAGCTATTATTAAGCGGCCTAAAAATAAATAAATCGAGCATTTCTATCCAGTTCCTAATGGAAAGTGTCTATAACAGCAAAAGAGGTATTCATTATTTGAAATTTATAGTTTCTGTTACTCATTATATGATCTGTTTGAACAGCAAATCTCATCTTTTACCAGCAGATGGAGACAGAARAAATCAGAGTTATATTAAGGCAGATACACACCAGAACCATTTCCAGCTGTCAAGTCCTCTCTCCGGAACCTTTAGAGCAATAAACTCTACAAAGACTAAACCACTAAGCTGGGATATGGCAGCAACAAGTCAAACTAATTGTGGAAATAGATCATGAAAATAAAGAGAATAAAGTGAAGTAAAATGGCAAATTAATATGCCATTTGAGATGAGAGACTAAAACTAAACAAYGGACAAAAAGGTTGGGGATTTTATGAAAGCTGTAGGTGAGAAAAAGTCCTCTGACTGTCTTGATGAGGGAGTTCAACAGACCCAGTAAAGATAAGAGAGATCAAATCAATGAGCAGAAGTCCCTTTCTCCTTTGTCTCTTGGACCAGTCCAGATAATGGGAAAGCACCAAAGCAAAATCTCTGTCCACAAACAGTAAGGCGTGAATGCTGACTGCCATACAATTCTAAAAGATCCCACCTAAAAGGACTATCCTACCGAGTCATTTCAGGTGAGGCCATCATCTGGTGTGAATCACTAGCTCTGTTAATTTAAGCTCTGGCAATTAGACATAATGGGTTGTGAACCAAACTTGCCAAACTGCAAAGGGAAGGTCTGTCACCTTTCTTTCCTTGAAGTGTAGTAAAATGGGCCTGGAAATTATTTCATGATAGACAAGATACCTTCAGAGGCCCCTTTGGCATGAACAGGATAATAACCTGGCCAGTAGTCTCTGAGATAAATATTTAAAGCTCTTTCCATATTGGAAAAGGGCAGAAACTTTGCTTTTTCATCTTTCTTCAGAAGTGTGGATGGATAGGCAGAACTATCATCAGGGTTAGTGCAGAAGAAGAGCTTAGACATGAAATGTGGAACGTGTCTATGGACTCCTGTCTCCTACTGAAAACAAGCATGTATGTGGGAGACAAGAGGCAATTTCAAAAAGCCACCTCAAGATCAAATGCACTCAGAGCCCTGAAGGAATGGCAACAGAAGAGCCCAGTGAGAAGTATAGGACAGACAGAGCCCTGGCTGCAGTTTACTCTTCATAGTTAAGAGTTACCTCTTAACTGAGGTCTGAATACTGTTTTCCCTCAGTGCACTAACACCTGATGATTATTTTTTTTCCTTAGGTGTTTAAACATTTACACAACCATTCTGAACAAAAATGGGTCACAAGACAGGCCACATTTTACTATTTGTGAAGTCTGTTGCTGCACACTAACCATAACCATGAGCTGTATCTACATCTGCAAGCGGGGCAGCACAGGAGTAGATCTGTAGAGCAAAGTAGTTGATACCAAGGAGCTGATTCCACACCATATGTATTCAGGCTAGCTCTAACCTGGTCCCCTGCACTGGACACCCACTTCTGGTTGCAACCCAGTAGGTGCATGCCTGGAACAAATGCCACTTTTCTTTTGCTGAAAGGAATCCAGTTCCTGAACTGAAAATAACACTGCAGTGTGAAACAAAGCACAGCGAGCATGGTCAGGAGCTTTGTTTCAAGGGCACATTCCTTTTCCAAACTAAAATGCCAGTGCAGATAGAGCCACAGCTTCCTTAGTAAGACAACAAGACGGGATTTTTCACACATGCGCATTGGGATGAACATTACCCAAAACAATGAGGAAGATACTGAAGCATCCAGCTCATGGACACACATTGCGCTGATGTGACTGGGGAGAACAGAAAGAAGCTGAACAAACACCTATTCTGACATGGAAACCATATTGCCACATTACTGCCTCTACCTGCCTTCCTCTCCAGCAAATTCCTAACTACTTAGCCTGTTAAAATGACAGATGATGCTTCCATCATTAGATGATGCTCTTATTACAGCTGGCCTTTTCCTTTTGCTTTTCTTTGGTTTTTTTTGTCAGACAAAGCAAATTAGTGCTGTATTCTGTCTACAAAAGTATGTTGAGTTGGTATATTTAATATAGGAACAATTAACCCAGGCATTAAATGCATCATATTCAGTGAAAAGTATGGGACAATTCCAATTAAACCAAAGCTAGAACTGGTCAGAGAGAGGAAGAGCGCATGTAACACCTGTGGGGAGATGGCAGTTTGCACTTCAAAAGTGAACCATTTTGGTCAATTTCTAACACCAAAAAAAAATTAATTCAGCAAATTGCAATTTTTTTGTGGTTAATTTGAACTTAACTATAATTTACCAATGAATTATTCATTTTTTAAAAAATCTAGAAAATAATTTCTGATCTTAGGCCATTCCTGAATAGTTTGTTCAGAAGTCTGTATTTTAAAATAGAAGCACTATAATTGTTTCTTTTTTTTTCATAAGCAGATTGTATTATTTTCTGTTCCCTGAAGGATGCTGTCTCTTTTCTAGTGGGTTAGTTTTCTATTAGAAATAATTAAGTTTTGACTTTGAAGTCTATTTTTTTGAAAATATTCACTACAGTTCTGGAAATATCCAGCACACTTCACTTGCCCACTTCAAACTCACTGTTTGTTAAGCAGCTGAGAGCTAATAAACCTAGCTAGGACATTAAGGATAACTGAACAGAGGAGGAGTTCCTCCATAGCCAAATTTAACTGAAGTTTTTGTTTGAGCTTACATTCATGATCAAAGTTTTAATGTTATTTCTTCTCGATGACTCATTAGAGGATTCATCGAGGTATGAGGAACTTCTACCAGAATTTTCTGGAATAGTGTGAATTCTAAGAAATTGCAGGTTTTAAGCTTAAAAAACTGCCGAGACTTCAGTTCTACCATGAAACAGGATGAAAGTGTGTGAAAAGTCATCCCATTAAAGTAACATGTTATTCTTTTACTGAAAGTAAAACTGAACATAGAGGTAATATTAGGATAGCTACAAAATAAGATTTCTCCTAACTAAGAGACACCAAAAAAAGTTCAAAGAAGCGATTCTGAGGTTGGTGGTAATCTTTCTGTCTACAGATTTCTTCAGTTGTTCAAAAAATTGTAAATACACCTTCAGGCTAAGCCAAAAAATAGAAGGATAATAACTCAGTGAAGCACAAGTAACCACTAATTATACAAATAACTGAAATGGCATTCCCTTTAAACACTTTTTCATGTCTTTCTACTCTTCACACATTTTATCTGATAGTTATACCTGCCAAGCTGTAAACAGTTACTCCAAGACTTTTCCAGAGAAGATTGCAACGCCAAGCTAAATGCTTGGCGGGAGAACTGCCTTTTCAATCTCGCAGGTAATCTGGAAGGGTCAGCTACTCCTGGTAGCTTTATTTGAAGGGAAGGAACTTCAGCTCCCCACTCTGACAGCTCAGCACACTGTACATTAATTTCCATGAAACTCTGTTTCTAAAAGTTACTAGCAATGACAATACATACGAAACTTAGCTTTACTTTCATCTCAAAATTGACAGTTCTTTGTATCTATATAGTACTTTGGTGAGCACGAAAAGATTTGCTTTTCCCAAATAAAGCTACCAGGATAAAACAACTAATTCTCTTCAAATATTTTTGACTGTAGGGGATTTTAAAATGAATGGGTGTGAATCCTAGAGTGGACCTCTTTGGTATGTTTTGGGTTTTTTTCTGAATTATAATATCTGATATTGTCATCAGTTCAGCAAAAAGAAATGGGCAAGCTACTAACTGAATATTAACTCTTAACATTCCTGTCATGTTCCAAAAATGAACAATTACACAATCATATTTTAAAGTATGCTATACTTTACAGGTATTCACGCACTAGGGGAATGCAATGTAGATCTATAATGCCACCTTTTTTCAGACTGATGAAATGCAACTACTGTATGCCAAAAGTAACCTAACACTAAAGGGAAGCTTAAATAATGAGAACTCATTACCGCAAAGTGCTGCCTGTGAAATTAAATGTATATTTTTAAATCATATTCCAAATACTCATAAGCCTCTGATGCAAGGGTGTTCACAGAGGGAGCTTTTTTAATAAATAATGCGATATGCAAGCGCCATACCGCAATCAGGTGCCAGGAAGATACCACACCACAAATCAACACAACTCAGTGACAAAACTTCTAAAAAAATAATAAATTGCTTCAATATCCTAGTTAATTGGTAAAATACTTCAAAAAGTTAGGGGAACAGGATGGATCAGAAGACTGCTGATGGGATATAGTGTTTTTGTGTCTAGACCTCTGTGTCTAACTCCAGGAAGGGCTTTTGTCCCTTAGAGTTGCTTCCAGCTTCCACCTCCTGCATACTGCAAGGAATAGCCCTGGGGTGGCAGGGAGATGAAGTGTGTGACCTAATCTCTCCCATCGATGTTTCTGCAACAGCTGTTCACTTGCTTATACAAAATGAGTTGGCGGTCTCAGCACGGTTCCCAGAGGACAGCTGTCTCCTCTAGAGGACAGCCTCTAGCGGAGGTCCCTCTGGACTTCTGCAAGGACAAATGGGCAGGGATTACGAAGGGGCTCGCTCTAACTGCACAGGTAATGTTACCTGACCAGGGATACAGGCCACTGGGGACTCAGCACAGTCAGATTTGTATAACACTGAATGTACAGGTCTGTGCTTGGCACACTGACTTCTGCCTGCAGGCAGTTTTAGCTGTAGTGGTGTTACAGCCCTGATGATCTACAAACGTAAGCAAAGTAGGAACCGTAGGGAGAATTGGGGTCTGTTCTCAGATGAAGCAACACGGTACCTAGAAAAATCAGGCAAAACATTGGATACACATTCTCTCCACCAGATCTGAAACAGAAGCAGCAAATGTCATGTCAGATATTGGCAACAAGTTTTCAGTGTAGCCAGCAAATGCTATGAACCAAATATCTAACCATATTCTTCAGGAAAATTCATTATGAGGGCTGCAAAAGTTATCCTTCCAAAAATATATTAAAAAACCCAAATTTTTTGATCCTATCTCAGATCCGAGGGAGGGCTTGTGCACTCAAAAGTATCAAACTAAATTAGTTGGTAAATAAAGAATATTGGTCTTCTTTTTAATTAGTTTTGTTAATATTTTTGTGTGTGTGCACAGATCAGGTTTTACAAAATGAAATTACCTCAGCAGACTTATGTGGGGCTCCTTAACAATTTATTTGTAGGCTTTTTCTTTAATTAAATTACAATTCCCAAATTCTATTTTTTTTCACTCCKACAACAGCACTTTCCTCTCCTGGGTAACCTAGGCAAGAACAAGTGCCAGACACGAGGAAGCACTGTTGCAGATAGTCAGATCATTTACACCATTTTTGTCTCCTTTTCTTCTTCCTCCTTTCCCCAACCATAAAAAAAGTCCACAGCATGAAGAGGCCAATCCTCACCAGCAGAACCAAGTTTTGAAAAACACTACTCAACCATATGTTCAGTCCTGACCAGCATGATAGTTATGAGGCTGACATCTGCAGATGGAGAGTTCATATCACCATTCAGCACAAACATGCTGCTACTGTACACTGAAGTCAATATTAGCCAGACTTCACTTAGGAGAAATTTTCAAGACTGGTCTGCAGTTTCACCTCGCCAATTACTTTTTGCTACAGTGACATAAATGAAACATATATCTAAAAAGAATCTAAGAGAAAAATGGTGGTGGTGATTGAAAAAGGGAGCCTTTACAAACCCTTCCGGTAATCTCCTTTAGAAGGAAAATACTTCTGTATCAAATATTATATTGAAGCTGTTTGTGTGATAGAAAACACTTGCTAATGTTACACATGATGAACCTTCATGAAAGCCCACCAACCTCTATTTGCCCTGTAGGGTTATGCACTAAGAGAATACAACCATCTAAAACAGTCTCCTGAACTTCTCTGAAGACCCAGTAGACTCAGTTTTTCTCTAAATAAACTCTATCAACATTTCTTTCAATAAGCACTATAAAAACGTAAGTCTTTCTTGCCTTACTTAATGTCCTTCTGAAAGCAGTGAGAATACTCTATTTAAATGTTTGTGGGAGTGATACTGGTTCTTCTTACAGAAGCAGTAAGATAAAATGCATTTTCCCTACTACTTTTTACTTCCCCCCCCCCCTCCCCTTGCTCCTCTCTCAGTCTATTTGCAGCTCCTCATGCAGTCCAAGCACTTTTTTCAGGGCTTAAACAGATTTATGGTTAGCAATTTCCACAGGGACTGTGTGCATGTTCTCCCAGGCATGCTCAGGCACCACTCATTTGAAGGCTGGGAATCAAAATCTGTGCCTGTTCTGCCACTGGCAATGAAATTCAGTGGGTTCATGCTTCCTGTGTCCTTCGTTCAGACCTTTACTCCACAGCAATCACCTTCTTCGAAAGCCTATACTTAAAAGATTTGCCTATACTTAAAGCCTATACTTAAAAGATACATGAATTTTCTTCTAAATGTTTTGCAGTCTTATCTAACATGCACATGTATCCCTGATTATAAAACAGGAGAGTGAATGGAATTATCTTCCTTTATTACATTGCTTTGAAGCTGAAAAGGACGTAGATGTCTGAACCGTGAACTCCTAATAGAAAGGGGTTAGATCTTCAGTTACACAAATGTTACTCATGCATCAAATCTGGAGCATGCCCTAAACAGCAAACAGTTCAAAACAATGGTAATTACTAATTACAACATTGACTTTGCAAATGCTGCTTTATCAGGTAAATTCAGCTTGTTAATTTTTATAAATATAAGCTTCTCAATTTTTTAGTGAAGGTAAGAGGTACACCCCAGGTCTGACCACTAATGATCCTGTCCACCAACCCTTTTCCTTTTGTAACAGAATTTAAAAACCCAGCCAAATAATGAAGGAAAGGATATTGTTTCCTCAACAGTACTGCAAAAATAGATGTTTTGAATAAGTAGGTAACCAGATTTACCCAACATCTAATGCATTATAGAAGACAGGAAATCAGAGTATTTGCAAGTTGAAGACTCCCTATTAATCAGATGTTTGCAAGTCTCTGCCTTAATCTAGGCATGCCCATGAATTTACTACCATACAGTACTGCTTCGCATGCTAATATTAGTATACATAAAGCACAGCTGATGAAAGAAAAGGAAAGATGCAGATGAAATAGTCTGCTCTGTATAATTAAAGTTCATGATTATTCTTTCATATCTGCAACAGTTAACATGCAAACTATACGAATCTTCGTAATTATTAGTACAATTCTGTGCTCAAAACATGAACCAAGCACTATATTAACATTTTTTCTTTGAGTATGTATCCTTAGTTGCACTTTCTCTCTTTATATAAAAAGAATAAAGTTTTAAATTTCTCAGCTGTTTACCAGAACAGGAAGAAAAGCTGAAACATAGCATTAGAATTTAATTGTGTATTAAATACAGTATAATGACTGTATTATACATCAGGTTCACCAGAATTTTGTGGTCTGTCTCCTAATATCTTAAACTAGTGTGTTCAAACTGTAGCAAAACCATAATTCACCAATATTAAGTGACTTGCCCATTTTCTCGCTCCTTTGTGTATACTGGCTGTATTAAGATAATGGGACACAGCACTCAGATGTCTTCAGTAATAATAATGACAATAATATTTCTCTTCCTCTCATTATGTACACATGCTGTGTATAGGTTGACTGATGGATACGGCCATCCAGCCCAGAGCCGGTTGTAATTCACGGTTTAGCTTGCAACGTGCTATGGGATCTCTTGAGATGAACAATACTATACAAAATCAGGGATATTACAGATGAAAGAAAAACCAAATGGTCACTTAGTCCATTCCCTGCCCCTGCCTGTCTTCTGTTGCTCATGATGTACTTTCTTCTGTCTTGTCCCAAATTAACTCTTCTGAGGTAGCTTTCACCACTGCCTCTGAGAGACTGTTTTACAGACTAGTAGAGGTAAATGCAAAACCTTTGCCTGAGCCTATGCCTACCACCCACTACAAAAGGTTTGCAGACTGCTGTGCTGCTGTTCCTTAGTTATGTTCACCTGGAAGACAAACACGATACTAACACTCTAGTACTCATTTGGGGAACAGAGTCTCTCTGCCATACTAGATCTTATCTGCTGAGAAAGAGTTAGCAAGGGCCTCTCAGTGGCAGTGAGAAATAGGTGATCACCTCCCTAAGGCTTTGCCAGATCGCCTTGTTTCCAGCGTAGCTCTCAATTCCCACTCTGCTCCTGCCAAAAGCAGCTTCCCTTGCAAGTGGTCCAGCAAATTCTTTCTTCACGAAGAATAACATAATTAAAAATCCCATTGAAGACTCACACTGATTTTAATAAACTATGGCTCAAGCTCCCAAATTGTCCTGTTCTCTCTAAAATGATGCTCTGCCTGCAAAGGACTAGGGACACACCAACATCAATTTTAGTTCCTCAGCAAAGCTGATACAGATACAGAGATCACAGTTTCACATGCACGTTAGAGATGGCTAGGGGTGTAAAGCTTCACATCTATGTTACAAGGAGAGTCAACATCTATTTTCATCTTGCTGACAACATGAATGACAACATTTTTACTCTGCTGAACAAAACATTAACAAGGACTGAATTTGAAAACACAATATTTTGTTTCTTTCTGCATCAATTCAACATTAAACTCCATCTTCTGAGATGCTGCTGTGCCTACAGGAAGCTGCAATTTTTTTTCACAAACCTTCACCTTTTCCTTACATCAGGCTTGATTCTTCCTGGACTACATTACCCAAGGCACACTGCAGAAGGAGATCATGTGTATCGTGAAACATTTAGTAAAATCAAGCATGCCGGTGTAGTAGGAATTCTTGTATCACATCTCTCTCTTTGTAAATACATTACACCCACTCACTTGCTTGCACTTTATAGCAACCACTATCTCCAAATAACCTAAAAGGCTTTGCAGCACTTGCACCAACAGATGGAGTCAGCTATGTGGACTGAATATGTACTTTATCTATATCATTTAAGCCCCGTCTGCTCTAAGAGAGATACGCTATTACTTTATTGATGAATCACACCTGCTACCCAAACTACATATAAGGCCAGCTCTCCCTCACTAGGAAAACTCTAAATTCAAAATCCTACATCTACAACTGCAAATCAGCATGGATCAGCAAGATGTTAAGAAGACCACACAGACAAGCCCTGTTCTGTTCTGTGCAAATAGCCTATTACAGTAGTATATTTTGAGTGCTACAGTCTTTAAAAGGAAATGACACAGTAATTTCCCATCAAATCAAATCATTTGTAGCATAATTTTTCATTGGGGGTATTCTGCATGTATCCCGGAATTTGCTTTCTGGGGAGACATCAGGCACAGCTGCATGTCTGGTAAATATGTGTGTTTGGTTTTTACATATGGGTGTGTGTGAAATTAAATTCAATTTGATTCAATAATACTTTACTGGCATGGCAAGCTGGCTAAACATTGCCTGAGAAAACTGAACAGACCACTGAGGTAGCTGTCACCAGATGGTACAATGTATTTAGGGTGCGGTTTCATTCTATATCTGGGGTTTTATCCCATCTATCTATTCACCACTACAGCCCACCTCCCATCTTGCTCAGTCATTTTTAACAGTAACTTGCCATCTGAGGGTACTTCACAATGCCATCATTACACTCTCCTTCTCCAGAGGTCAGGAATACTTTTTCTTCAGGCTTTTTGACAAACACATTTTATGATTTCTGATGATACCCCAAAAAAATCCTTCTGAAACTTCCTCAGATTTTGGATGTTGAAGCAAAAAGCGTTGCTCCATTTCACTTTCTCCTATTAGATTTTCTGCTCGGCTGCTCCTGGGTTTTTTTGGCCTTTTTTTTGGTCTCCTTGTTTCCGCTTGTAGCTTATACACATTCCTTCTCCATTCAATGTATATCTGCTTCAGCTCTGCATGTTCACTGAAATAAAGAAATCTATTAAGATGACAGTATCCAGTCTAGCATCCTATTGTTTGCATTCATCCTTCCCAGACCTCAGTTATATTGGGTATCATGAGCTACAGAGGGAGAAGCAGAGAATCATGGAACAGTTTGGCTTGGAAGGGACCTTTAAAGATCACCTAGTCCAATCCCCCTGCCATGGGCAGGGACATCCTTCACCAGATCAGGTTGCTCAAAGCCCTGCCCAGCCTGACCTTGACCACTTCAAATGATGCAGCATCCGCAACTTCTCTGGGTGGCCTGTATTGCACCACCCTCATCGTAAAAAATGTCTTCCTTATGTCCAACGTAAATCTACCCTCTTTCAGTTTAAAGCTATTGCCCCTTGTCCTGTCACTACAGACCCCGGTAAAAAGTCTCTCTCCATCTTTCTTATAAGCCCCCTTTATATATTGAAAGGCCACAACAAGGTCTCCCCAGAGCCTTCTCTTCTCCAGGCTGAACAACTGCAATTCTCTCAGACTTTCTTCAAGGGAGAGGTTTTCCATCCCCCTGATCATTTTTGTGGCCCTCCTCTGGACCCACTCCAACAGGTCCATCTCTTTCTTGTACTGAGGACCCCAGAGCTGAACGCAGTACTCCAGGTGAGGTCTCATCAGAACGGAGTAGAGGGGGAGAATCACCTCCCTTGACCTTCTGGCCACGCTTCTTTTTATGATGGTGATGATTATAATGGTTTAGAAGGAACCATTATGATCAACTCAACTGATGCTATGTATAACTCAAGCCATATAAATTCTCTGAATTAATTCTTGCGAGTTATTGATGCTGTAGGTATTGTAGCAGTTTATTTTGCATTTTTGGTCCCACAGAAGTCAACCTGTTAGAATTATGGGGCCAAGAAGTAACGGCATTGATGTTGCTTTCACATTTGATCTGCCTGTGCTCCTGTGTTGCAGCAGAAGGAACGTCTCCTGGTTGTGGTGAGATGGCACCTGGGAGACACGGTCTTCAGCAAGCCATTTACTAGAATGCTTTCCTTCTCCAGAGCTTGCTTTATGGTGCAGCATACTCAAGCAATTTTTTTCATATTAAGCTTTTACAATCTGATTTGTAAAACTTCAGAAACTGAAGCTTCTAGACTCCCTTATTATGAAGCTGAGCTTTATATAATTTAAGATGTATTCAGTGTTCCTATCTCTGTAATTAAATTTTAGTCTGTTTTTGTTATTTTGAGCACCTTCTGAAATTCTTTTCAAAGAGCTTACTAGGCATTATGTTGAAAGGATTCTGCTGAAATTTTATCCTTCATTTTCTCATCTTTCGTATTTATGGCCTTTGTTTTAAGAATAATTATTCAACTGATATTTGAATTAATGAACTAGGGTATGTAAAATCATTAAATTGGTCTGAAAAAATTTATGATTTAGGAAAAAACACATTTGTTTTGTTTCCTGGTTTCTAAGTCTACAGGGTCCAGTTGGGACATTTGCAGAGTTTAAAGTGAAAGTTCTCAAACAGCAGCCTGCAGGACCATTCATGGTTTATAAATCAACAGTGTCGGTCTCTAGAACCACACTAACCACTAGCATTTTATACAGTCATCAGTCAGAAGGCTGATAATGAAATACCCACAGTCCTTAAGAGATTTTGAGAATTGACAAGGGAGTTGTTGCTAAGACTGACAATCTCTTCTATACAGCTATGGGGATTACTAAATGATTTTTGCCTGATTTTTTTTACACAAAAGTAGAATTTTCACGAGCATTTGCCTGGAGATGGGATTTTTCAAGAAAAAATTACAAACACCATGGGACTTACAATGAAATTGTAACAGTTGATAGACTCCATTTTAAGCTATTTTAACATCTATAAAGAAAAAGAAAGCTTCCTGCTCTTTTTTTTACATTAACAACTTTAGGATACAGATGTGGTTTTGTGGTTAGTTTTTCACAAAGGAATTAAATTTTTATTTTCATGGGTGATGTTATTATTGGTCAGGTATTTTACTATCTTTTTAGGTCTCAGCTGTGTTCTATTAAAGACAATGGGAGTCCTCCAGCTGTATTCCATGACACACAATCCAGCATTTAGTGAAGCTGATAAAAACCAGTTTTCTCATGTTATGGCTAAAAGAGAAACCTCTTCTAGTACCTGGGGCTAAGGACATTCCTCCTATCCACTCCCTCTTCCCAATTCCTGGGCTGCCCTATTCAGCCACATGGAAGAAGGGACTCACAAAGTCTTCTTCAGAGGGACAGACTTGGCTTCAAAATACATCAGATTAGTATTTGCACGTCAGGGACCCAAGACCATATTTTCGCATCATAACTATATGCAAATGTTTTCATTGTCTGTAATAGCCAGTTTAGCACCTTGAGGGCCAAAAGTTGAGCAACACTACTTTTCAGCAATAGCTGTAACTATAATCTATGCTACATACCATATACCTATGTACACATGGTAAGAGTGCCAGGGCTGGTAAGCAAGAGGTGTCTCAGGTGCTGGATTCTGGCAAAAGCAGAAAGCGAGGGTGAACACCAGCAGTGACAGTGGCACAACGTTTTATTTCCCTTCCCTGCACCTCAAGTCATGCCAACCATGACATGTCGCTATTTACAGCAAGTATTTGTAGCTGCTATGCCATTGGGCAGCCCTGTATCTGCCAGCAGGGTCTCATGTGGCATCATGTCACAGTACAGTGAATTTACTTGAGAGACTTGGGGCTTGTTTCCAAAGACAAGGGCTTCCCTGAGTCAAACCGCTAGTTCCTGGAGGCCTGTGATGACCACGGGCTAGACGGCCACAGTGCAAGGGTGCTGCGGGCGTCCAGGACTGCCCTGATGAAACAGGCACCACCCGTATCACCGCATACACACACCAGCAGCCATCCTCTGCCGGGAACAGGGCAGGCTAGCATAGAAATCCACCCATGGCTGCCCACACACCTGCTCCGGGCAGAGGAGGGTATCGCTCACCTACCTCCAGCGCTAGCATTATTCTGGGTGCTACCAGTGCCAGCAGTAACCACCACGATGGGCAGGCACAGGGCATTTGCTGCACTGAAAATACACCGGAGCTTCTATTTTACCTCACGTTATTATCTGCACGCACATTTAACGGCGCGGGTGCCGACTTAACGGCTGCGCGGGGCCGGCGGGGCCCGCCGCGGGGGCGCAGGCCGAGGCCCGGCGGCCCGTGGGATGGCGGCTGCGGGCCGGTTCGGGCCCCCCTCCTCCCCTACCGACCGCAGCCCTTTCTCTGGAGGGCTGGCACAGCCTCGCAGCCGGCCCCCGCGGGAGCCGGGGAGGAGGCGGCAGGCGATGGCCGGGCGGGAGCCGCTCTGCGCCGCCTGAGCGCCGGCGGCCGCACAGGTGCTGCCGCAGCCCRTCGCCATGGGAACCGCGCGGCGCGGCGGGGGGGGCGGTGCCGAGGGCGCGGTGGCCGTGCCCGGCCGGGCCCCCCCTCCGCGAGTGGGAGCGAGGAGCGGGTGTGCGTGTGTCCCGGAGGTATTTCACTGTTACCATAGGAACAGGCAGGGGGAGGCGATGGCGGCACAGCCGCACCCTCTCCCCGCTCCCCCCTCCCCCGTGCCCTCAATGCCAGCCCAGGCCCTGAATCAATTAATGGAGCCGGCACCGGGCTGCGGGGGGAGGCGGCGGCGCGGCCCTCGCCCTGGCCCCCCCCTTCGCCCCTCCGGGCAGCTCCCGCACCCAGCTGGCGTCGCGGCCCGGGCTGCCTCCCGCGGGGTGGCCCCGGGACGCGGGCCCCCGAGGGGCGGCCCCGGCAGATGGCCCCTCCGCAGCCGGCGCCGCTCCGCGCCCGCCGCCCCTCCCGTCCCCCCCCACCGTCCCCGCCAAGGTGCGCCCGGGGAGAAGCGCTCGGAGCACCGGCCGGCGCCAGCGGGAGACACCCGCGGCCTGCGCAGGGGAGAAGGGGAAGCGACAACAACAAAACAACCCCAACACCGGTTGTTTACAGCACCATATGGCTGCAGGGGGAGGGGTGAAGGAAATGTCTGCCGGCTGCCGAGCCGCTGCGCTCATTATGTCCGACGGAGTCAGGGTCACCGCGCCTGCCGCCGGCACCCGGCCCGCCGCCGGCACCCGGCCCGCCGCCGGCCCGCACCGCAGCCCCGGGGCGGGGGCACACACCACACCCACACACACACAAAGGCTTCTCGCCCCTTCAGCTCCCATCGCACACAGATTTTGGGGTACAGCGTGCCCCGGAGCGGGGTTCCAAGAAAACCCTCTGTATTGCAAGAGATAGTTTGAGCTCCGGGGAATAAAAATACAGTGGTCTAGGTGCTCTTGTGTTGCCGGCAAGGAAAAATTCCTTTCCCAAAGTCTGTCTCTATTTCTGTTAAAATCTATGTATATCCTTTGTGTAAAGAGCAATGTATGGGATCTAGCTCTATTTTGAATCACACCACTGCAATGCTTGAAACATAAGAGGAAAATGCAAAATAAAAAATGTCACCACTATTCTTTGTGGTGTGGTTTGAGATGAAAACCTGACCTGTTTCAGGGCATTTCTGTTTATTGTTGACATGTGTTAAGAGTTGGAATTGACGTTCTGGGCATGAAACACTACAGCGAGATCCACAGCGATTAATGCTATTTTTTTTCGAGTGAGGCAGTCATTCATTTCTGAGTAATCCTTGCTGCGCGGCGCTGATGGAGGCATGCTCGGTGCAGCGCATCCTGCCTTTGGAGAGCTTTCTCGGTCAGGGGCGGGGGAAATGCTTTGAAATGGCTTATGTCTTTCCTCTCGATTCATAAGATAGGTGCTGAACCTCGGTATTATTAGAGAGATAAAATCCACAGACTATGGGGTTTGATAATAGGCAACCATACTGCTATCCATATTACCTTGTAAAATTGAAGTATTGATTTTTTTAAAGCATGGTTTGCTACTTAGCAGACCAATCCCACTACTATTGTAGTCAGTGGGATTTTGCTATTGACTTTAGTGGGAACAGTCTTTTGCCTTTAAAATGGTCCATTTCACATTATTATGGTAATATCATTCAGCAATTCTTAAAATCGGCCTTCTTGGCCTTGGACATTTTAAAAGATTAATGTACAAATTATTTCAGCTCAACTTATTCACCTCATTTCTGCTCATGTCATGTCCCAAGTTTTGTTTAGATAAATAAGATAGATAACTTATTGCTCCAGATGGTTGTGGGTGGATTGGACCTAATAGATTCTCCAGTTTCATGTTTTTAACTTTTTTTGGTTTGTGGTTTGTTTGGGTTTTTTTTAATTTTACAGAAGCCTACATTTAGAAATCCATTTGTAGATCTCCTCTTGTGTGCAGCTTAGACTGCATTTGGTTGCTCACCAAAATAGCGTGCCATCCAAAGAAAGATTAAAAATATTAAAAGGCAGCAAGCACAGTGAGTGATTCAATTCAACTGATGTTACACAAACGGGCTGATCCTACTGCCCATAGATAATATACATTTGAATCTTGGCACCTGCCATTGGATTGGAATTCAAAATGAGAAATGGCAGGCCTCGAGGTCTGGAGATAAAGGCAACACAAGGAAAAAATGGTTCTCTGCCTATTAGTAAATAATCACCTGCAGCAGCAAAGACAAATGACAAGGATCGCAGAAAACGTGTAGTGCTGTGGACATCAGATAGATATTGGGGCTATGACACAGTGGTGAACACATTCAAATTGTGAGGTGTATCTATATTAATTATTTGCCTGTTTGTATAATGACAAGCTTTTTAGTGTCTAGCAACTTTCTGCTTAGCTACTTTCTGCTGTATCATGCTGTGATACTCATTAAATTCAATGTTGACTAATAAACTCCAATTTGAAATAAATGCTGGGGAACAGACATAGAATTCATTCAAAATTTCACTGAAATCAAATTTCCATGAAAAATGCCCCCCAAAAAATCATGTTTCCTCTTCCTTACATTTTCCAGGCAGTTTTAATTGTTAGGTAGTTAATATCTTAAGATTGTTCTGTGCTTATTGGTGGCCAACAGGTATGCTTAGCTGCTTAAATACTGGTTTTGAAGATCAATAGTAGTTTTATTACCAAATTAACAGGAAGCATCAGCCTTCTTTTACCTGGTTTACTTCATTAGCTTTATTATTATTATTACAGTGAAATGTGTGATACGTGCTTTCTGGGCTTATTTTACTTTACCCAGCCTCCACCTCTCCCAAAGCTGACTTTCCTGCTTTAGGATGAGCTCATAGGGAGCTATTAGGCCGAAGTTTGTTTATATTTGATTGGCTTTAACACTTTCATAGAATCATAGAATCATAGAATCATTGAGGTTGGAAAAGACCTCTAAGATCATCGAGTCCAACCATCAACCCAGTACCCATGCCCACTAAACCATGTCTCGAAGCACCTCATCCACACGTTTTTTGAACGCCTCCAGTGATGGTGACTCCACCACTTCCCTGGGCAGCCTGTTCCAATGCYTGACTACCCTTCCGGTGAAGAAATTTTTCCTAATATCCAATCTAAACCTCCCCTGGCACAACTTGAGGCCATTTCCTCTTGTCCTATCACTTGTTACTTGAGAGAAGAGACCAACACCCGCCTCTCTACAGCCTCCTTTCAGGTAGTTGTAGAGAGTGATAAGGTCTCCCCTCAGCCTCCTCTTCTCCAGGCTAAACAACCCCAGCTCCCTCAGCCGCTCCTCATAAGACCTGTGCTCCAGACCCTTCACCAGCTTCATTGCCCTTCTCTGGACACGCTCCAGCACCTCAATGTCCTTCTTGTAGTGAGGGGCCCAAAACCGAACACACTATTCGAGGTGCGGCCTCACCAGTGCCGAGTACAGGGGCACGATCACCTCCCTCTGCCTACTGGCCACACTATTCCTGACACAGGCCAGGATGCCATAGGCCTTCTTGGCCACCTGGGCACATTGCTGGCTCACGTTCAGCCGGCCGTCGACCAGCACCCCCAGGTCCTTTTCTGCCAGGCAGCTTTCCAGCCACTCTTCCCCACTCTTCCCCTTTACTCCATTTGTTCTCTCATCTCACTTTTCTTCCACTCTTATTAGAAGCAGGATTTCTCTAATGCAAATACAGTTCAAAGGGACAGGGAAAAGGGAAAGAGATCTGCATTCTCCCCATAGTAGATGTCCTAAAGCAATATCCATAAAAAGAGAATACTTAAAAACAAGCAAACAAATGACCTCAACAGTGTAATTGAGGATAAGTGTATGCATCGTGTATGTTTAGTTGGGAAAGGAAAAGAATGAGAGATGCACTTTTAATCAACGTAAATATATGGAGAGTTTAAAGGAGTAAGATCAAGCTTGTTCTCCAGATACTGGTTTTTCCCTCCCTAAACAATCAGAATATGGGGATCTCTACAACAGAGAGCTGTCTGTACAGTGACTGTGATGAGTGCAACTCTGGCATTACAGAAGATTATAACCAATGAGGTAGGAGTAGGGTGCTGCTAGTATTATTTTACAGCTGAATTTGGCCTTGCTGTAATTAAACTTTTCTAGATATTCTTACACATTTTATAAACATGTTTATACCCTTATTAAGCACTGGTCTAGCACATTGCAATATACTCTGGCAAAAGCGGATAGCAGTTACAGGTAAATTATTCTTTACAAATAGAAGAACTTTATCTGAACATAGCCTATTGAGAACTCRGTCATTGCCATCCAGTCAATGGAAACCAACTGATCGGGGGGTTATTGAGTGCACATGGCAGATGCTTTGTGGGTGGACTCCTCTCCCGGGCACGGGCCATTATAAAGCCTAAGCATCACCCAAGGACTGCATTATGTTTTCAAAACAGGGGCATACTCTTTGTGCCAAAAAAAATGATTCACAGACCTTCTGCTGGTCCTACCCCAGGAGGGGATTTCATCCAGCGCAATTTAGGATGACAGAACTGGTCCTTCAAAGCCTCACAGATTTCACCACCTTGACTCCTTCTAACTTCCTACAGCTACAGCTTTTCAGCTCTTTTCTAGGTTTGTTAGTTCACTCTTTGGATCTATTATGCAAATTAACAATTCACTTTAAAATACTTTCACAGAACCATCTATGTTGTACTTTATTTGCTTGCTTTCAAATTACAGCAAGAATGATTATGCAAATTTGTTAAATTTTTTGAAGTCCGTATATGTGAAAATTTTCCTGACTTTACATTTATTAAGAATTAAATTAAAAAAAAAAAATCTGGTAATTACCTGTAAATGCATTAAAGTTCAACAATAAGTAGCAGAAAAGGCATAGTTCATTAGAATTCTATTAATTAAATTGTTCTACTTATTATTATTAATAAAATTTGACCTGCTTTCACCTATTTAAGAATGCTTTTTCCTACTTAGTTTTTGAAAACAGTCCTTTTGGTTCAAGTTGAAAATGTAGGGRTTCAAGTAGGGATACAGGTAAAACAACCTTTTCAGTTCCACAGTTTCCTCAAAGTCCAATGTATCATCTTGCCAAAATTGGGCTGATTTGAAGAGAATAATATTAGAATTTGCTATGCAGAAGGGCAGTTTAAAAGGAAGAAAGTAGTTTTATTTTAACCAGCTTTATTCAGCTCTAGACCTAGCTTTATTTATATTGTTTTATTATTTGCTCGGTGCAAATTTAAGTCCTTGGATGCTCACCATATGCCCAACTCAGCTCTCATACAGAACTTATTATCCCATCTCCTTGTTGGATAAGCCCAAATTGAGACAAAAAGGGGTAAATAGATGTGGTCTGTCTGAACTACAGGTTTTAGATGGATGCCTGGAACTGGAATACAGCACTCATTAAAAGAAAGCTGAGCTGTTTGCTTGCTACAAATGAAATACTTAAGTATTATGGCAACCATGGCCGTGGGGCTTTGATGAGCTTTCAGAATATAAAAAGATAAAGGTTATCAAAAGATGTCATAAAAAAAATTATGACTATGTCTAGATTAAGGGAGAAAAGAATGAGTTACATTCTTTATTGTTTTCCACTACTGTTTCTTGAGAAATGCAATGGGACGAGTCAGCTAATTAGATATATGCCACACTTGCTGGTCAGACTGGTCAAAAAGCAAAGTCTTCCAGAAATTGTCATCATTTGAATGAGCTCATTTCCTCTCATATTTGCAATTAATTCTCTAGTAATTCTGCTCTTTTTTTCTTTTCTTCTCACCATAGTAAGAGTTTGGTAATAGTTGCAACAAGCATTGAAAAAAAATAAAATCCTAGCACAGGTAGGCAAAAATATGGAGGTGAAAACAGCACATTACTTCTCATCACAAGTGGAGTAAATTGAAAAACGGAGGTGGTTCATCGCAAACTTTCTGCGTAAATTACTGTAATCTCATGCACTGGTCCACATAGGATAGTGCTGGAGCTCAGAAACTTGATGGTCTCCTTCCTTCCTCCAGACTAGTAATATCACTACAGCAACAAGCTGTAGAAACTGCTATAGTCAAACTAACCAACGAACCATCTAGTCCCAGTCTCCAAGGGTGTCTGCAAAACATGTTTCAGAGCTCAGTAATTAGTAAATAAGCAAATAAATCTCTAAACAAAATACGGTGCATCCAGGTGCATTGTGCAATAATGACCAAATTATTTTCCTCTGCTAGCTTCAGCCAACCTAATAACACATACCTAAAACTTAATAATCTATTCATGAAACAAGAGCATGAAGACTGAGACCACCAGCAATACTAAAATTCAGTACAAAGGGGAAGGGAAGATGCTGGGATTTCACCACGCTCCACAAGTCTTTCCTTGTGTTGACAGTATGGGCTGGAACGTGACTAACCCTGATGGATGCTCTTTGGGAAAACACCTGGGGAGATGCTGCAAGACACCAGGTAACAGCAAGGCAGCGGGTAAGTGCCATCACCAATGCCCGCGCTCCCAGGGGAACAGAGAAGGGAGGGCAGGAACGTGACCTTGTCCTCGCTTCTGCTCCAGCCAGCAAAGCTGAACTGACGTAAAGAGCATACTACATCCTCACGAGAGCCACGGAGCTATCATTCTCTTGTAAAATCCTTGAAGAAATTTTGGCTGAATCAATCAGAGTTTCTCTAGGGACTGCAATGCTGACTTTCCATTCCCAACACTACGGGTTATAAAACAATGGCCTAGCTTTGAATTTACCTTTTAAGATGGTTGTCAAAAGAGCCTTAGAAGATGGAATAGGATTAAAAAGGGGGGCTGCTGATTTTTCTCTCTCTGCTGTTCATCAGTATTTACACCATACCATTTCAGCTTCTTTTTACCTCTTTACATGTCTTGTTTTCTACTGTGCATTTTCTCTTAACATTCATCTTTCTGGGTGATATAACCATTAAAATCTATTTCTCTTATAAGTACCCCTTTTCTTTAATTAGCTTAGTTACCTTCCCTGGACCTTTCATCTGTCATGACCTTTTAGAGATGAGGTAAATACACTAAGCATGTTATTAAAGGCAAGGACATACCATTCAATTAACGAGAAGAGTAAGTTTTCAATATTATTCTCTATACTTTTCCTAATGCCGATTTTTGTTACCCTGCTACGCTTATTGAAGATACCCTTATTGATTTGTTTGAAATTATTCCTAAATATTTCCCTTGAGATGTTATACTAATTCTATACATTTTAAATGTGATTGAAAAGCTTGAATTCTTCCTTTCCTCTCAAAAAGCTAATGTCACAATKGCATAAAATGTAAATTATCTGGCAATGGTCTGTAGGGAATTCTGCCTGCCATGATTCCTCCTTTTTTCCTTTGTTATGATATTTCTATTTTCCCTCCAATTCTTCCTTGACTTGCTTAACCTACTTAATTTGCATTTCCATCCAGTGTTGAAACCCCTTCATTTGTCTGAGTTTTATGTGTATATATGTATACATATATACCTSTGTGTGTGTATATACGCACTGCATTTGTATTGCTCTCGAACGCTTCCTATGGCTTCCTAACTTCACCAGCTTTAATTTGTCATCATAGCCAAAGTTTCAACCCTGCTTTAGTAAAGTCAGTATCAGATTGGTTTCATTTCAGAAGGAAGCCAGAATCAAACCTTCACCTGAAAATTATTTAAAAGACTTCTGAACATGACAGGTTAGAGAAACATAATTAATCCTTACAAAAACCAAACTAGTTGCACCAACCAGGCATAGTTCATATCAACACTTAACAACTCTATTTTTAATTATTATCTTTTTTTCTGGTGTTGAAATATGGCTCACTGGTCTGTCATTTCTACAAACTATCTTTAGTTTAAATTACTTTAAATATATTTTAATAATATTTTAGTTACTTCATTCTTAAGTTCTTTAGTGTTCTTGGATTTGTATTAGTCCCGGTGATGCACTGTGATTTAATATCTTGATTTGCCATCATCTCTTTTTTTATTCCTCTATTCCTGACCCTTCTTCAGTTTCATCATCTCAGAAATGTAAACCGAGGACATCACCCACAACAGAGAAGATACACACTGAAAAATGAAGTTCTGTGAAACCTTTTTATACTCCTTGTCTTTCCTGTCTGCTGAAGCCTCTGGCCACACCTTAGCTGTTCTTCTCTTATTGTATCTAAATACCTGTATAACTACTTCCTTGTTAGTCATCTTCTGTCAGCTCAGGGTAGTAAGCAGTAGTCCATTCACAAGTTTGATTTCCCACATGCCAACACAATGCTACGTTACCTACAGATAGGTCATGATTTAGTGGCAGCTACTTCAGCTCTGGATCTACCTTGAACTAAAGTTTTCTACAAAATCCACCTGGCAGTATTGGTAGTGGTATGCATAAGTCCAGAGGCAACAAAGAGAGCAATCATCACAAGACGTACACATTTAAAAATTCCACGGTGAGTTAGAGTCATGTCACTTAAGTGCAAGTGATCTCACCTCCTAAATTTTCTTAAGTACAGTCAAAATGTTGTCACATCCATCTCTTCTTGTATTAAAAACTTTGGGGTAACAAAATTTACAAAACTTCCAGACACACAGATCTTACTGGCAATATAATATATATAACCTCTCATTTCCCAGAGGAGCTTAATTACAGGCTCTCAAGTGAAAAAGGCTGAATGAGTTTCATCCTAGGCTCAAGTAGGTCATTTAATAAAAATTGTCCTTCCAAGTCTATACAGAATATTTATTGCTGAAAAAAGTCTTTACTTGAGGTTAACTCTAACATAGATCAGATTTATTAAGTAAAATGTTCACTACAGACAGCCCCTTGAGTTGAAGAGTATCCACATACACAACTAAATGGTTCAAACCCTACAATTCAATTTCAACAACTAGCTTTAATCCCTGCAGATGCACATAGTAACTGTCAGGTTTTGCAGCTTGCAGAGTTATTGAATAAGCAGTTAGAAGCCTGTACAACTGTCTGTGATAAAGTTGATCGTCGCTAAGAAAACCCRTTTGCATCCAGAAGAATGCTCAACACCATAACTTGTAGCAAATCTTTCCTGGATATTGGCAATGCTTACCTGGATATTTTATGTTTATAAACCATTAAAAAATACCTTGCTAGTGGAAATGTAAGGTTTTGAGGCTCATCTATTTAAATAGAACAAAAAGGTAATTTAAGAAAGCTACAGGATCCCTTTCACTGCTGCTGTAGGACAATGCAAACAACTCTCATGCACCAGCTAGTATCTCCTGAGTTTTCTGAAGTCCGAGAGGCTTCTGGCAGGTTTAAAATGACATATACAAGATCAAAACATCTTTTATGTCCTGGAAAGCTCTACTCATTTTGGAAGCTGTGTTGATCAGCGTCAACCTACTCAACAAGGAACAATCAAAAGATTCCTGCGATGCTCTGTGGTACATGGGAKGCTGCAGAATCTGGTAGGATCCTCYTGGAGAGGGTTTCCTGCCATGCTGTCTCATGATCCTTCTCCACATCTACCTCATTTATATCTCTCTTCAACATTTGCCCTGCTTGTTTTGTTCCTCTTTTACCAGCAAACTCTCAACAGGTGTATCCTGCGTACGGGGAAAGATCAGGACCCAAATAGCTTCCTTCAGACCAAACCCAACAGCTGCTGGTTGCCTCCTTTCGACAGCAGACCAAAACTCACGGTTCAGTGTCAGCCAAGTTTAATTTATTTCTGTAGTGTAAAATGAAATTTGAATCATTAACTCCTACCTTCGTACAGAACTAGCACTGGCCGCCTTCTCGCAGGGGCCTGTGTTCACGATAAGCCCTCTCCACACAGAGTCTTTCTCTGTATATATGTGTGTAGTCTCTCTGGATTGTGTCTCCTTTCTGTCTAGAGCATTGAACAAGAACAATGGTGATCACCCCAAAAGTTAGKGAAAGAAACAAACTGTCTCCATAAAAAGATCAGGAAAAGTCCCATTATGCTGTACTGATGCCTGTGAGCCCATTTTAGCACCAACCTGCTAGCAAATGCCTGCTTATTTCTCACTGATCACGTAGTTATGTAGCCACAGAAACAACACGCAGTACCTCTGAAGAAAATCAGGGCTGGTGTGTCTGAGCTGGAGTCCCTACCGTGCTGCATGATGACTGAATCCAGTGCTGCTTCACTGACAAGAGGCTGMGGGTAAGGCACTGAAGAACCAAGTTTACTATCACCTCAGTCGTCTCGGCAAAGGTTCACAGCAGCATGAAAATTAAACTGGGGGGGTTTATTTTGGATCACTGGAAAGATTTGGGCTTTCGAGCTATGAGCCTGGCTATCAGGGAATAGCATCCCGTCTCATTATATGCACAGAATGGATATATCAGTAGTAGGTTTTGTTATGGGATTGCTACACCCTATTTAATGTTACTAAAGTAACATTAACGGTTTCTAGGTTTACAGAAGAAGCACTTTAAAATGCTCCCTCTTTAAAAACTTGCTCTCTTTGGCTTATGTTTCTTTAGAAAATTCTAGCTCAACATTGTCAGCAAGAAATCTCAGATCCTCGTCTCCCTTTGCCTCTCTTACATATGGCCGCTTTAACATTTTTAGATTTCAGGACAGAGTTATTCTCTTTATTCAAGAACACTTCACTGAATGCCTGCATTAAGAGTTGCCAACTAAACGGGTTTTGTTCCATCTGCTATGACCATTTTCCAGCACTGTCTGTTTGATTCACCRGCATCCCTCCTCACTGAGTCCATCGGGAGGTCTGCAAATGGCAGGACAGAGGCTGCAGGTAACGGGAGGAGACAACGCTCTGTAGGCCTGAACAGGGGTTAGGGCAAATGTGGTGGGCTGTTAAAATGGGACAGATATSGCAGGGCTCGAATACCGCTTCTGAGCCTGGAAGGTGCATTTAACAGGACTGTAAACTACTGCAGAATTGTACCTTGGGATAAATTATAGCTCACCCTCAACATCACCTTTCTGTGGTACTTACTGCCGTTATGTGTGGGCAGTTCAGCAGGCTACAGAGCTACCAATATATATATTTGACAAACTCTTTTATTCATTTCGATATTGACGGCAACAAAAATGGGGAGAAACGCAATGAAGCAAAGCCTCATATTTTCAAATTGCTATAAAATGCCCTAAAATAATGAACAATTTAAAACAGAAGATAATTTAAAGCATCATATTTTGAAATATAAGCTATTTGTGCTGTGATCTGTTTCTTCTATTGTTCATAAACAAAGTAATTTATATAAAATCAAATGAACCATAAACTCATATGTCCATCTACTATTCTTCATCACTAACAGAACAAGAGGTGGGCTGGGATACAGCCCGTTCCATAGAACTGACTGACTGGCCTGTAATTTTAAGCCCTAAATCCTGTAATCAGATTCAGTAGTACAGCCCTGCACCTGCAGAGAGCCTCACTGGTCTGCAAGGGGCAATCTAAGAGGTACCTGGAGGATATGAAGATTTAACTAAACTGAACAAAATTTGGTTTCTGAGTGGAAGTTCATTCTATGCTTATAATTGGAAAATATAAAAGAAGACATGGGAAAATTCATACATCAGGCTTGTGATTTCATTAGTCAGTGGAGTCATTCCAAATTAATAATGACATAAAAGCAATCCAAACTTGGCCTTTAAGGTTATATTTTATTAGTTTGCTAATACCGTGTAAATTCTATATTTGAGACGTATCCTGCAGTCATCTTGGCCCTTCTTTTTTAAAGGAAAGTTTTACTTAGAATCCGCTGATACAGCTTGGGCCATTATTTTGTAACTTATTTTTAAATCAAGACTGATTTTAGGAGCCATATTTGTGTCTATGGACAACATCAAGCAAGAGAAAGAAAAGTGGTGAAAATAAATTTGTTTTCAAGTTGCCGATCAATAAATAGTTCCAGTTAAAGATCTATGCAGAAAATACACACACAAAAATTCACCATAAAAATCATGTATACGGTTGGAAAAGACATTATACTAGAAATATTARTTCCACGCATCCTTATGGATTGTGAGTACCATTAAAAGTCGATATTGTCAACCATTTGGCATATTTGTTGGCCTAACATGTTTATACAGTGCATCTAGGCTAGGCATAATTTCACTACTTTCATAAAGCGCAGCTTACGCTTAATGAAAGAAAACCTAGGACAGTAACAGTAGCAATCTGAAAAGTTGCAGAAGCGAGATACTGGGTTGCATATAGGAATACCTTACTGCGTGTTGTCCTACGCTGGACCTAAAATGGCTGTTTTGCAGGGGATGTTGTTGCCTGGTGACCAAAAGTGCATCTCCTAGGTCACAGAGAGATGTGAACATTCAGAAATTGATTTGTTTCTGTTGCTCTTGAGGAGGCCATACCCGTAAAATAGATTAAGCCAGCACATAATTATCTATACATTCTCCTTGCTGGCATGCTTAAACTTGATATTGAAGATAGGCCTGCGATATTGAGCTACTTACCAACCAGGCAAGGAAAAAACAGGGTAATACCTCGTGCATTACTGCCCACAGAATATGAAAGTAGACCAAGCCCCTGCTACTGTGAGACTGCAAGACACCCCTGCTTCAGCTAAGTCTGTGTTGTACATCTAGCCTGTTCCGGTGCAACCTCCCAGTTGCTATCAGGCTCTCTTTCTTTCATTAGAATCAAGTAGTTAATTAGCCCCAGCCTGTCCTCTCTCCTTCTCTCTTTCCCTTTAACGCAGCAGTAATGATGTCTAATTACCAGCAGCAGTGGATTACAGCACCATCAGGAGCAAATCTCTCTGGCTGACAGCAAAGCTGAGCAGCAAATCTTAAAGCTTCAAGGAGAGAATAATTCCTAACGAAGTATTTGAATATTTGCTTATTTTTGACCAGCTTGTGATTGTAGAGTCCAACTTGTAATTTCATCCATCCTGTTACTGCAGAGGGAGCGCTCATGCTGCTAGCAGTGATTAATTTTAAATTGAAATTACTTTTACCTAGGATGAGATTAAGTGATGGACAGGAAGAGGGAGAGGATGAGGGAGCAATTCACAGTTTGGGGATCTGTTACTGTTTGTGGTGCTCTCTATGGACTGGACGAGCTCAAATGTATGGGATAACAACAAGAGAGAGAGGGGAAAAAAACAAAACAGTGGGCATGTTTCTAAATGGTCATAAATTAATAAACCCTTAAATAATTAGTAAGAGTTAAAGAAATGAGAGAATGGGCTTTTAGGGCTTACCAACAATTACTGTCTGATGAAAATCCAGTCTTTCCCCCTGTAACTTATCATTCCTGGCTGGGTGAAACCCTAGGCCTCTTGAAGTCAATAGGAGCTTTGCCACTGGCTTTCTCCGGGCCAGGGGCTGCATCCCTGTTCTGCCACACGGGTTGTTTCAGAGCCTTCAGCGCCTGGCAGGCGCTGCCCCTGCCCTGGCAATAGCTCATTCAAACCATTGCCACCCCACGGGTCTACTTAAATACTCCTCTGCCTTTTGTGATGGGATAGTGACACCAGATTCATGGGTTTAGGAGGGGGGCAGCATTTGTTTCTCAGAGCTGACTGTTGTATAAGAGTGCTGAGTATCAACTTTTCTCATTTATGTTGGACAACACATTTATGTTGGCCAGCAGGAGGAAATTTTACCTACATGCAGGACCTTTTCCATACAGGTTTACATGTCATTGTTCAAGTAATGTACACATATTCAGGAATTGCTTACAGATAGGTCATGCTAACTTTCCTTTCTTGATTTTATTACAGGCATTCTTATTTTATTAGGATGTCTGCTTGGTTGCTTAAGCTATCTAAAGATAATTATTTCTATATTAATATAAATACATATATAGGGACATACAGAGACATTCACAGTTGAGGGTATGATTCCCCCAAATGAACAAAGGTAGGACCAGCAAGGCGCTCGACCTCTGACTGAAATCTCTCAATGAAAAAAAAAAATGAGAAAAATGTTGATTATTTAATCTGAAAATAAAATAGAAGAGGGGATGCAAGGGGGGACTCCAAGCTCTCATGGCCTAGCAAAGGTGAGAGAAAATAGACAAGCTGATCGTCACCGAGTCTTGTGTTTCAGAGGCCCATAACAGCACTTCATTTTTAAATTCCATCTTGTAAAATTAAGGTTAGCCTTTTTATTTAGTAGTGTAGTCAATGTAATTTTAAAAAATACTGAATTTGCTTACGGTTTTGAACTTGCAGTGAAAAGGATAGTCTTAGGAATAACAGATCGTGCCCACTGGCTCTCCAAAATTATTATTCCAGTAAGCAGAAGAGATATTAAAAAATACCGACCTAATTGGAGACTTCTGCTTTAGACAACGTTTTTGTTACACATTGTATCTACAGTACCCTCTGGGGTCAGAGATTAGCAATCAGTCATCTAATGGTAGAACAGAAATCTGCCAAATAACCGAATCTATAGGCAGACCTAGAATGCTTTGGTGAATAAAAACCATAGAGAGGGAACAAACTCTGTCCAGAGCTTCTCTTTCACTTTCAGTCCTTCTGTTTGTAAACTCCTTAAAATTAATTTCCCACCTCTGCCTCCTCGCAGCCATGATGGCGGTGATGACAAGGGGGCAAATATAAGCCGGCCCCCGGGAATGCCCAGGTTTATGACTTCAGCGAGGCAGAGAGAGGCAGATTTCCCCGGCAGCCTACGTCACAACCCAACCCAGAATACTTTCCAAGAAGCCCCCTTTGCTGCGCCACCCAGCAACCTTCCCGTTAGGTCAGAATAACCTGCCACTCCAAGAAAAAAAAAAAAAAAAAAAAGAGAATATTGCTCATCCAAGCCAAATGCCCAGGCAGGAATATTTTTAATTGCCGGGTTTCCTTTCTCGTCTCCCCCTCCCCGCCCTCCCCACGCAGACAAAAGAAGCTTATCTTGCGTGACCCAGAGCATAAGAAGTAAGAATAATGATACATTAAGAGAGTTCAATAGGCAAAACCTACTTGCAGCCAACAGTCCCCATCTTCTTAAATAGGAAAATCTGTCGCTTCTGCCACCACCAAGCATAATAGCTCTCCCGCTGTCAGACCTGCGCCGAGCTCTGCAGCTCCAGCGCCTGCCGGGGGATGCCACGCTACCCTACCCCATCAAATTGAGTTTTAAGCCTTATGGCTGCGAGACTCGTGCAAGCCCAGAAAGAGGAACAAAATACACCCTTCCTTCGGTCATGCGGAACCCTCCTGCCTTTGTGGAGCATCCCCTCTCCCCGCCGCCGTTACTATCGCAGCCGGCGCTCCGCAGCCAGCCAGGCGCGTTCGTGCCGCTCGGCGGCTCAAGGGCTGCGGGCTAACAATAAAAAAAAAAATATAAGAGGAAAAAAAAGAAAAAAAACCCAACTGATATCCCGGGGAAACCCCCCCAAATCACCGGCCGGCTCCAGGCTTGGCTTTGTGCCAGGCAGGCTCCCCCCGTGCGCTATCGATCAGCCCCGCCGGCGGCGGGGGGCCGCTGCCCGGGGCGGCGGGGCCCGGCACAATGGCCGGAGCGGCGGCGGCGGGACAATGGCCCACCCCAAACCCGCCGCGGCGGCCCGGGGGGGACGAGGGGACGAGGAGGAGGAGGACGGGGAGGAGAAGGACACCGACCCGGCGGGGTGTGTTGTGCGCACGATCGCTTTAAATAAAAGGACCCACAAAGACCTCGGCGGTGTATAATGTGACAGGCAAACGCAACATGGTGATGATGACTTGGGGGAAGAGGGAGGAAGGAGCCAACTGTGGCTGCGGCTCCCCCTGTGCCTCTCGCTCCCGGAGCGGGCTGCAGCGGCCGACATAGAACAAGGAAGACAATTCTCTACTAACCGTGGTTTTGACTGGCACGTACAGCACTTGCTTCCCTCCTCCAGCACCACCACTGACCTCGTCCGAGTTGCCGAGCTGGAAGCCTTTAGATTTGACCCAGAATTTGAATTTGGCATTATCCGTGGAGCTCGACTCGGAGCCGTTCAGGAGCTGGACGATCCGGTCGTATTTTTTACGGGTCACCGTCTTGGTTTTTCCTGAGTCCCCGTAAGTCCTGAGACACCAGTCTTGAAACTGGCGGTACATGTCCCGGTCGCTGCTCTCCATAATCTCCTAGTACACACACGCACACATGCACACGCYGGGGCGCACACACACACACACACACGACAGACACACGGACACACGCACACGCCGCCCCGCAGCGGGCCGGGGTGCGGGGCCGGGCCGCCCCGCCGCACTTTGCACCTGTTCACCCAGCGCTCATGAAAAATGCATCCACCTCCGAGCCGGAGCGAAGGAGGTCCCGGTGCAGGCAGATCCCAGCGGATTTTTTTTTGTTGTTGTGGTGGTGGTGGTGGTTCGGGGGGGTGGGGGGGCCCGGAGGGGGATGGGTGAGGGGGGGGCAGCAATCAGTTCAATAATGTGGCAATGTTCGCCGTCATTTTTTTTTTTTCACAGGACGCAAAACGGGTCTGGTGGAGGCTCCTCTTATCCTTCCACTGTACGTGATCAGTCTCTTTAATAATTGTGCAAGGCAGGACTATCCCACTGGCTCCAGCAGCGTCTTACCCGGAGAGGGTTCGGGTGGATAAATAATTAAAATCCTATCCCTCGGCTTAGCGAAGAGAAAAGAAAATATTTACTCGGATCCTTCTTCTTTTCCATACATCAGCTGCACCCGGATTCACTCTGGATGGTGCAGGTGAAGGGAAAAAAAAAAAAGGAAAGAAGAAAAAAAAGCCCACCCTCCTCCGCCCCGGCAGCCCTCGGCTGCCTTCTCGAAAGGCTTTCTGTCTCTGTCCTGCCGGGCCGTGCCTCTCCCCAAAGCAGCCTCGCCGCGCAGGATGGAGGAAGCACTGAAGGGCAAACTGGTCTCTCTGCTCCCCCTTTATTCCACGGCTGGGCGGCTTTGCTTTAGATATCCCCGCTCCGGGCATGAAGGTACTGGAAAGAAAAGAAAGTTCTTACCTGCTATTTTCTAAGCCTAATACATCCGATCCGCGTTTTAAGTACATATTTTTTTAATTAAAAAAAAAAAAAAAAACGGTCTGTGAGCATTTCACTTCCTCATATTCAGTCCCACTGAATTTTCAGATGCCCTTTTAGGAATTTTCCTCTATTTATTTACTTAGCAATCCCAGCAGATGGAGGAAAAAAAAAAAAAAAAAAAGAAAACCAAAACAAAACACCAAACCAGATAGATAGGAGATAGGCTCGGATATTGGACCAGAGGAGAGAGAGATCAGTCCCAGGAGGATGTTGGTAAAGGAAAGGAGGCGGCTCTCGGTTGCTCTGCCAGTGTAATGATGGTGCTCACACATGTAGGACTCCTCGGGTGCGGGGTATCCTTTGCTCTCTGGGCTAAACTGGCTACAAGGCATTCAAGTAAGTTTGCGTGCGGATGCTGAGCAAAGCCCCTTTTTTTAAAGGGGGGAGAAGAAGAGATAAACGCAATCTTGTTTTCCCCCTCCCTTTGCCACAGTTTCAGCTCACGCCGGAGATTTCCGCGCTCTCCCCGGTCTCCCCCGCCGCGCCAAGCAGGACACCCCCTCCGCGGGGGGAAGGCGCCGCGGCGGCGCTTCCTCTCGTCGCTTCTCCGCGGCCGCGCCCGCCCGCGCCTCCGCCATCCAGCGCCCGGCTCCGCGCCCCCGCCCGCAGCCGGCACCTCCGCGGCTGGGGCACGCGTCCG
>JASVER010000019.1:10133943-10163526 GCA_030449065.1 Oceanodroma leucorhoa | reverse complement strand
TATTGGAGCAAGAAACGCGCGCAGGGCCGCGGTGGGGGGCTGGCGGCCTCCGCGCCTCCGGCGGACGCACCCCCCCACCCCTCTGCCGCCGCCGCCGGCCCGCGCATGCCGCAGCCGCCGGCGGAGCGGGGGAGGAGCGGCCGCACCGCGCACTTTCCGCCGCACCGGCCGGCGGGGCCGCGGCGGACCCGGCGGGGGTCCCTGCGGGGACACGTGGCCGCCGCCGGGCCGGGCTGCCGCTTGGAAAGGGAGAGCGAAGCCCCTCCGCGGCGGCCGCCTCCCCCGCGGCCCGGCCCCCACCGCCCGGGCACCCCCCTCCGGCGCTTCCCGCGTCGCCTCTCGCCTCCGGGACCCGCCGCGCGACCCGGCTCCGCGTTGCGGCCCCACGGGCGGGGGCTCGGCCGGCCGGAGCGGCGGCATCGCACCCCGGGCTGCGCCGGGGCACCGCGCTCTGCTTCCCCGCCGCGGTCGGCCGCCTCACGGTTCGGCGTTTGTCGCGCTGGGTTGTTTGGATGGGGAGACCGAAATCAAACCCAGGGACGTGCCCTTTTCTCTTCAGTTGTGCTGAAATGAAGGGGGTTGTGGGGTTCCCAAGCTGTAACTCGCTTTCCRTTGCAGAAACCTTGCCTGTGCCTGGGTTTCCAGTCACTCGGGGCCTGGAAGGACCTGCTGCAAAGGCGGCTGTGGATTTTTCCTGCCGAGGCTTGGGCAGGGACAGGCACCCTCTGCTTTCGCCACCTTGCACCCCGCAGGAAAAGGCTGCCGTGGCCTGCGGTGCCAGCAAAACTGTTTACGCCAAGCCTGGATTTCTAGTGCAAAAAGGGAAGGGGCTAAGAGAGCCGGGAGAAGCCCTTCCTCGCACRCCCCTGCCAGACCACGCTGGTCCATGGGGCCGGCCCCGAGTGTGGGCACCTCAACCCGGCCTCCATCTCCCCACCTGACCTGACTCGTGCCCACGGTCGCTGCTCTGCTCCTCTCCTCTCTCCCTCCCCCTGGGTCCTGTGTTGACACTCTGCTTTTCTGCTTGCTGTCTAGAAACACTGCTGCAAACACAGGCGAAGCCGAGAAAAGACTGTTGCTTAAAAGCGGCACGCTGAASGATGTTTGTGTTGCCAAAACCTTTCCTGGCATCTGTAAAATCTGGCACAATGGGCAGAGAAAAGTAGGACTTAGAGATAACCCAAGGAGGCCTGAGACTTTTTGTCGGCCACAGGGCCCGTAAATTATCTTGGCAGCCCGTTTCAGTGTTGGAGGAGTGCGGGACTCCTGTCCATCACAGGGTCTGGAGGAGAGGCAGTAACAAAGGAACTGCTGTGCAGAAGGGAAATGAGGGGAACCTCACTGCTCCCTCACCCAGCAGGCTTTATGAGATGTAACATTACTTTAATGTGCCATTATATCTACATTTAGAAAAAGTGTCATAACGTAGGTTGGGCTGCACTGCTAAACAATTCTGTCAGATAATTGTTCTCAAACCAACCTCCTGCTGAGGGTCTCTCAGTAACTTCCATATCACACTGATACTGTGCTGTGCCTGAATCCAAAGTAAGCTCACAAAGCAAGGAGGGGAAAGGAAGATGTGACGTAGCCAGGAGTGGTGATCCAGGCAGTTATAACGTGGATGAATGAAATGCTTGAAATAAGCAGGAGTGCTTTAGTATATCAGAAAATAATTCCATATCCAGGAGTACYGCTTTGGATCATGTAAAGAGCCATATGCCTTCTCAGCAGAGACAAATTCGTAAATTCAGTCAAGTTTGGACCATGCCTTAAAAAAACCCAGAAATATTTGTTATTTTTTCAAACTGTTTAATGACAGGAGAGAGAACAAAGAAAAGCAGATGAAAACCAACTGTGGTGTGGAGTGGGGATGGAGAGTAGAAATTAGCATAGTATTTAACTCAGCTGGATTTGTTTGTTTGTTTTACAGTTAGGATTTTTGATTCACGTTGGTGGAAGGTATGGACATTTTATTATTGCTTCCATTAGTCACCTGGCCAGAAGTCCTAGGAGCATCCTGGAACCCCACCATGCCAGGCAAGGGATCAGCACAGGACACAAAAATGATGCTTACCGTAAAGAATTGGTGATCTAAATAAGGTCAATTTCATGGTACACGACTTCACTTTTATATAAATATACATTGTAGACTATATTTGCATAACCTATACTCATTACATATGTCCACATATATATATATGTCTATAGTAATTTCAGCAGAATTTATATGGTGAGTTTAGAATGCACATTTTTAATCTCCAATTTTTAAATCGTCTGAGACTCTGAAATTAGTACTATAAGATTAAATAAGAAAAATTACATTATTAGGTTCACTGTTCTGTTTTTTTGATATCAGAATTAACAGGGTTTAATAACACAGACTGGCATGTCCTTGCAATGAAAAGGGCTTGCACGGTCCCTCCTTCTGTCAAGACCTCGAGTGACACCCCATTACTCAGCTGAACTTGAAGAAACTCCCTTAGCATCCTTGGGGAGAGGGGCTATGTCGGTCCTTCGATGCTATGGACTGAGGCTCTTCTACGTYCTGCATTCTGCAGAACTCACTTGCCTTTGTCAGAAAAGGAAAGTTTTTGTCCTCTGGTTTGGAGACAGCCTTCCTACGGCAAATCTGTGCCTTGCTGGATTGTTTGCTCTGCAGCCAGCCCGAAACAATACAGCACCAACAGATGTGTGAACTTTTCCATTCAGTGTAATGAAGTGTTAGTTGCAAAACAGAGTTTTGGCGATTTAAATTGCCTCATGTGCATCAGGCTGTGAAAGAGGTTTAAAATAAATCATGAATAAGTTATAAATATTGTATTTTTGGAATTATCGGCTCTAACAAGTCCACTGGCAATAGAAAGTGAAGGCTTAGGCAGAATGGGGCCTGATGTCTCTCATTGAAGTTACCARTGTTTCTAGATTAAATTACAGTGTTGTGATGTAGCAATGAGTCCATAGAAAAAGCTGAGAAGATACTTTCAAGTTTTTAAAATTTACTGAAAAAAAGAGAAGGCTTTTGGCTGAAATCTATCATCTGACTTGGGCCAAAGAGTAGAAAACRTGCACCATATTCCAGCACAGTGCTTGATACGGAGTTATTGGATGGCTAAGGGTAGCCTTTGAGGGTAAGTATTTTCTGTCTSTTGKTTTTTTGTTCACTGACACAGCTGGAAGAATGATTTTGACACTTCTAACTTGCCACATCCATGAGTTACRATGGAAAGTCCGCTTTCTGTGCGGRCTGAAAATCGTCCTTGGTGAACTGAGAGAAGATGCGCTGGGGAATAAAGAAAYCGCAACTCCAAGTGATTTACTTTAAACTGCGTACCTGCTAGCACTTTTCCTCTCTCCTGGAGAGAATTTCAGTGGAAGGCTATTGTCGCGTCCTTTACAGCAACAATGAGCACTGCCAGTCCTAACGCTTGTGGAGGCAGAAGTCRGTGTTCACGCACTGCATGGGCTTGTCTGTGCTGTCTTCCTTTGGTCTCGGGTACGTGACAAAATCCCCCRAGCAGTTGGATAATCAGTCACCTCATTACATTTGGGGAGGTAGGACGCTGCTGTGACACAGCTTCCACGAGGAAAAAATAGTCACTCTTCCACCTACTAATATTACTGGCAAAGGACTGCTCTAGAAAGTTGTTCTTAATGATAACTCCAAGGYGTTTGCTGCTTAGAAGATCAGAAACCAGAGAGGTGGATACTTGGTAGTWTTAATGCATGAGAACTGCAAATAAATGAACTGCTCTTGGTTTTTGATTTATCTACTGAGTGAGCTATCGCGAAGCAAAGCCTGAAATATTCATTATAGTTGAATATAAATGTTTCCTACAAATTCTCTATTGTTTTCAATTCCAATATTATTCTTTATTTTTTTCAATAGGTTTTGGTCAGTTACTGCTGAGTTTGGAAAATTAAGCAGGGGTAGACCAAGGGAATGACTAGGAGATGGATTATAAGAACATACTGGATTGCTAAATCTTTTGGGGGAAAGAGGCTGTATCTTCCTGGGTTTATAAAGAAATGGGAGAAKGGTGCCATAATTCTGGTTAGGATCTTTTCACATAGAGTGATGTTGATGACACTGATGAGAATRATATTGGGATATGGTCCATCTTTGCCTTTTAACGATCTTGTTTGGAGACGTTTGGAATCTCTTATGGAAAATACTCAAACTCACTTTCCCTTATTGCAGTTAGAAAAATTCAGACTCAGCTTCATTCTACAAAGCTGCTTTGCTTTAAGTAGCAGTTCTGCAAAACATAACTTCACATATTTCTTTTACTCTATGCTTTATTACTCAGAATATTTGCATGAAAACAGGGTCTTTGTTTAAAAGTTCCTGCTTCTTATTCATCACAGCTCATTGGGTTGGAAGCAATTACGGTACCCTCTACAGAAGGCTCTGATCCCTTCAGAGCAGGAAAATATAAGCAGGAGTAGACAAACTTTTAAGAATCTAAGCTCTTGTTTTCATGCAAATGTTCTCATTTCCTTAGTAATAAAGAAAGGAAAAGGGAGTAAATATGTGACATGCAGTGGAAAAAAAAAGGATGTTTCAAATGTGTTAAGGTTTGTATATGGGCATCGAATGTTTTTGAATGTTATAATGATGTCTTACATTCAACTTTGCTTGCTTTTATCCTGAAGGAGAAGGTGTGCACAAAGGAATTTTTTTTTTTACGTAGGACTTTTTATTCTTTCTACAGGTAATGTATCTTTCTCAGCTAGAGCAACACTAATATAAACCAGCTKCTGGAATATCACCCAGTGTGTTGTCTAAACCAAGTCAGGGCTAATAAGGCAGCGCTGAAAATGCTAGCAGCCTATCTCTGTTAGTGTTCTCAAYTTTATTGCCATGGAGGAAGACATGATAATTGGAATTTTTTCCAGAAAGTTCCCGATACTGTTCTACGGCCATCGTATCYGGCACTACTAGACAAAGCCAACAGTGGAGCAGAGTGTGGTTAACCAGCTGGCACTGTCCTGCTTACAACAGGAGGAAACTGTGGAGGAAGAAAAAAGGAAGACAAGAATTACTCAATCTGAAATATTTGGCAAAATACAACGTTAATCCCTCCCTGGTGTAAAATACCATCCAAATTTTACTTTTGCATCTGATGTAAAAGTAAAATCCAGATTTTACTTTTGCATCAGCAGCATGGGGTCCTCCTGCCACTTCACAACATTAAAGAGATTGCTAGCTAAAGACCAAAACAGGAGAAACGAGTGTCACCTCTCCTTGCAGATATTACTTTCTTCGTTATTTGATGGGTTTCAGCTCTAACTTAATTGATCTTGCTTCACAGGTGAAATTTGCTCGAAGTACTTCCCAAATTTTTGCCGCTGTAGTTTTACTATAATCTGGCCGTGCTCTTTAARTGAAAACACCGTGCACATTTTGCGGTTGTATGTGTAGGGGCCCAGAATCGTCATTAAAAAAGTGCCCTTTCAGAAACTGTCRTTACTGGTAGCTTTTGACTTGGTAATATTTATGCGCCATTTCAATGTCCTGAATAAAGTTATCACCAAAACACCGAGTCAGTGTCGTTAGCATCAACTTTAAGCAGCAGAAGAGTATAAATAGTTTCTGCCCTCGTGACTTTTCCCCGCTCCCCAAATGCAGCTCATCTATTGCACACTCCTTACGCTGGTCTCTCTGTTCCTGTTAAACTACTGAATAAATTTTACTCAGTATAACCCCATTCTGAACAATAACAACAAAAGAAAGATCCTTAATTTAAAAAAGTGAACACAAACAACCGAACTGATTAAATAGAAAGAATTCTCAGAACTGAGGATTTGTAAATAGAAGTGGGGTGCAGATCTCCATTAGTTCATGGCAAGTAAAATTGGTTCAGACCCAAGAAGCAGTTTTGGTTTGGTTTGGAGGGTTCTCCTAGCTGGTTGGGTTGGTTTCTSTGTTGGTCTGCTACTTTCTGTGTGCTCTGCCTGACTGGGTTATTCCTCACCCCTCAGGAGTAAGGAGAGGACCCCTGACCAAGGATGATCCCTGCTACCTGTAGAGCAGCGGGACACTGCCACAAATCAATTAGGTAGAGAATTTCAAGGCTTTATATGTAGAAAACGCCCAGGATAGGGAGCTGGAGATTGATAGTTGTCATTGTGTCCTGCACACCTCCCAGCTTAGGAATACAGGCCTGGAGAGGATCTCCTCACAGGTCCCACCTACTGTAAGTACCTTGTAATATTTAGTCAAGGGTGGTCTACAAAACACCTATTCCATATTTTCCCCACGCTCCAGGGCTCTCCCAAACCTTTATGTCAATCTGGAAACCTGCAGAAAGAGACAAAAATCCACTATAGTTTGCAACAGCAGGGAAATAGTTGTGGCTTTCTGATTTCTAACCAGCTGTGCCCTACTGCAAGCAGTGCGGCAAGGAGGCACTAAGTGTGAAAGATGACAGCACTCAGGAATTAAATGAGGTATAAGCCCAGGACTGCCCCTCTGTGCTCTGTCTTTGGAGGTCTGCCAGAATGAYGGCTTTTATCTATACCAAGACCTTGTGGGTTATTTGCTGTTAGAAGCAGGTCTATTTAGACCTCAATGTGCCTGTGTGTTTCCTTAATCCCATATTCGTGTTGCTCAGAACAAAATCCACAATTGGAGTCTTACAACAGTGTAGATGGAGCCAGACATCACCGTGACCACTCTGCCCAGGCACCCCTTCGATACAGCCCCTCACTCTGAGCTGGGATATGGAAAGAGAGGTAGAGATGGAGCACGAGGCGGCAAAAATGCCTGTTTTGTTTCAGGAAAGACTCCTTTTAAGCAATGGCATTTCTCCACCTGCTGTCCCCAACCATTTAATGACCATTCTGTAGTATATAAAGCAATGCAAAAGTGGCTTTAACAAAAATGCCTTCTCTTTTGGATGCTTACAAGTCTCTATGGTACCTCTGAGGCTTGTCCATTGCTGCTAAAGCCTGAGTGATTCACCTGAACCAGCATGTTCTCTTAGATAATTTTGATTTCTCTCTTCCCAAAAGGAAAAGACCATCTGAAAAAAAMCCAGCCCATTGGATAATGCTTCAAGGCTCTGAAACAGAAAAAAATGCTTAGTGAAGAACTTCGCTAGTGATAGCAGTATGCCTGAAATGTGAAGGATTGCTTGAATATTTGTATTTATGACCGCCAGCCTACAGAGAACAATGCTGCCTTAGCAAAGTCCTCACTCTGTTTAACACATACTGAACTTTGCAGTGTTAATCTCTATATATTTTCATACATTTCCGATTGAACTTTGCATAATGGTTCTTATGAAAGAAAGTAAAACTGGAGCTCCTTGTACTTCCCACAGCCATTTTTTGAACCAGAGGTTTACTTTTTTTTCTGAAATTGATATCCCCATTCAAACAAATRTGTGATAAAAAATGTGTTCATGTGTGAAAAAGCCATATGCAGTGTTGAAAYTCTGGCCAACTTGTTATACAGATACTACATGCTAGAGAAATGATGGCTCAGTAGGGGAATTTTACTCATTGCGTAACGCACTCAACTTCATAAGCAACACCTTTCCTTCACTACTCCTAGTCCTGCCAGAGACCAGGGAGGTAGAGATGTGGATGGCCATAGGCAGGGTAGTTTAGGAAGCTATTCTACTGTTTCTGCTGTGGTTTTATTTTGTTGTTTTTTTTTTAAAAAAAGGATATATACTCTCTCTGTAAGGTCAAGTACTGCCATGGTGCTTCCAGTTTCTGATGGGAAGGAAAAGGCCATTTTGGCCTTTGCCTCCAAACTTGCAAGACTCCCCGTTCTGTAACCACCCACTCTGTTGTTGTGCTTAGCATGGGCACAAAGCTACCTGTTGGCGTATTAGTGACTTTCTATTTTGTGCTTTCATCTTCCTAATTAATCAGAGGAAACAGAAAAAGAACATAGCCTAGACCAAAACTTGTCCATCATATATTAGCTCATGCTGGCTAGCCCAATTGCTTTTTTTTATTATTTTTATTTACACACCTGGATTTATGAAAGAGGTGAGCCCTTAGCCCAGCACTTGCTACAGGCCTCTGAGAATGAATTAAAATACAATAAATCCATCTGTAGATGCAGTATCCCTTGATAACAGACAGCACGTTTGCAAACATACTGCAGGAAATAATGGTGGTGTGTTGAAGGCAAACTGTATCACCTCTGTTCTCAAAACCTTCCCAAAGCACAGATACAACACAAGAAGTCCTCTCATCAGCYCATTTTAAAGGGTGAGCTTGAAATATATTCTAAAGGATAACTAAAGGTAAAACAGCTTTCCAGATATCGCTGTGTCTGTAACTCTCTGTGCTATTGATGGGTGTCCTGGCTATGGTAGGTACCATTCCCAAACAAGAAAAGAGASGCATCCAAAAAGACTATCATCTGCAGTGTTGTAGAAAAATCCCAATATCTTAAATTCCATCTGGGAAACAAAGCAAYGGTCACAGATCTTGGAGTACACATGAAAAATAATCTGTTAAGGGGKTTGCTGTGTTTTGTTCTCTATGTCTGAGGCACAGTTTAGTGTATCTAGAGAAGCAGCTGATGTGCCCCCCTTCTTCAAAGAAATAATTTTCTCTGTTGCACACAACTCCCACCAGATCAGCCCTGTTTCAGACTGAGCATAACTATGCTTAGGAACTCCAGACTCACATCAGGGCTTGGTATATACATTTATAGTATTGGGGTCTCACCCATATGTATAAAGGCTCTCTAAAAAAAATATAAAATAAATCAAGAGTAATGGTGAATAATATGCTAAATGTAAATTTTCAATCCAAGGATGTGAGTCAAAGGGTCAATGCCCCGTATCTGCTGCAGGATTTCTCAGAGTAAAGCTGTGCTACCTCTGTATCAGCAGAGGTGCAGTGGTGACTAAAGTAGTGTTCGCTTCTGGGGTCCACCATTGGGGACTGGTGGCCAGGAGAGAGGGGTTCAGAGAAGGGCTACAAGAGGGGAGGGGATGACTTTCAATGAGAGGCTTAAGTAGATCAATCTATTTAGCTTAACAAAGACAAGGTTAAGGGGAGAGTTGGTTATAATTTATAAATTTCCCGTCTCCCTGTAGAAATAGAATAGAAGAGTGGAAATTTGATAATATATGGCATTTCAGTCAAGTGGAAAAAATTCTGACAAGAACCAGTGAAATTTGAAACTAGTCACATTTTAACATGTAAGGTAATTAATTATTAGAACAATTTACCAAGGATTGTAATGGAATCTCCATCACTAGACATTTTAAAGTTGAAAATGATTGATTTTCTCAGAGAAATGCTCTAGTTCCTACAGGACTTAATTCAAGAAAGTCCTGTAACCTGTGTAATATGGGGAAAAAATAGATGATCACAAATCATCTTTCCAGCTTTGTGATCTATAAACTTGCACCATATAGCTAATGTCCTATATTCTCCTACTGTAACTAGTAAGTATGATTCAAACATTTTTCCCTTCATTTACATTTGCTTGGGAAATTTACAGTGAAGGGCTATAACATAAACTACGTGCTTGCTGGCAACTACACTCTGTCTGGCATATGAATTCAAAGATTTTAAGGCTGGGGAACCCCTAATCATCATCTAGCCTGAGTACCTCCAGCACAGAGCATCGCATTTCACCCCACCGTTCCTCCACTACTTGAGGATCTGACGTCTAACTGACGGCAGCCTTTTCCAAAAGGCGCGTGGGTTATAGTTCACCACAGGGGTGCAGGAGGAAGCAGGATGCCCCACTCCTTGTCCATCTCAGTGGAATGTGAGCTCCAGATTTTTCCAGGCTCTGTTGTAAATTACACCCCAGACCCCGTTTAAAGAATGAGGCCCTGCCGCTGCTGAAGCCAGCAGACACCTTGACCGGGATTTCAGTGAATTCCACTGGGTGAGCCAAAATGGTGTAGAATTTGCCACACTGAAAATATCCAAAAATATCAGTTCATAGTTGTCCATGGATTTTGTTATGCAGAACTAAATGTAAAGTAAGACACCGCTGGACCTCCCTGACCAGAACCTCTCTATTCCTGATCACCTTTCACTGAGGTGTATGAAATAAGAAGGAAAAATCTACTTTAAAATAGGCAGAGAGTTTTTTGTTTCAATACTTGTCCGGTATTGCATCAAACCATATGGTCTAAATCCAGCAGAGGGTCTGTCTCTGAGCAGTGCTCAATGCAAATGTTACTTGACCTAGAAAATTACTGCTCACAAGGAAAAAGAGAACCCTTTCGATATTTTGATGGTAAGTCATGGAGACCAACTATACAGGGATCTGTAAATAAACATTACTTCAAAGTGTAGCTCTGGGCAGTCCTGTATAGTTCATCGGAAGCCATTACAACATACATAGCTATATAAAAGAGTCAAGATAGGGGAAGGAGTGTCTTTTATTACAGCTGGAGAAACGAATGTAACAGTTCTAATCAAAGAGGTTAGTTACTTTTTCCTGCAAACTTTGCGTCTTTGAACTGCCGTGGCCACAGTGCTACCACTCTTTCTGCATAAACAGTATTGTTAATAGAACTGATTTTACATACAGCACAGAGTACTTGAGAAATAAAACAAAAGCAACAATCATACACAGTAAAACATGCACTTTAAARCAAAGGTGAGAAAACCAATTGTTAGATTTTCTCACTGTTTTTTCTTTTTTTTAACAAAATGAGATGACAAATTTGTGTATAAAAATAATGCCCTCTCCCTCCACATTAGGTCTGGAAGTTCAAATGGGTAGAAATAGCAGTAAAAAAATAGTTAAAAGAATCAGCAGGTTGAACTATTGATGTCAGTTACTTCCTTCACAGAAGGTATCTTTTTATGAATTTTATCCATGATCAAGTTGAATCTATTTGCTATAATCATGCACCATCTCTTTCTGAAGAAAGATCAACTCATAATCACTTTTCTTAACTTCGTATCATGATATAACAAAGATAATTTAAAAGAAAAAAAAACACTTCAATTTTAACCAAACAAAAAGTAAGAGAAGAAAACAGTTAGACACTGGGTATCACTTTTTTTTTCTCTCTTCAAGATAGGTGGCAGCAAGACTGTAACAGAAAACAAAAATAGCCCCTTCTTCCACCTTCCTTTCGGAAGACCAAAACAATCACTCATTTACTAAATGACTGTAATGCAGAGCTGCACTTGGAATAGCATGTCAAACACCTGAATGAGACTCTGCTTGCACAGGGTACGAATGATTCCGGTATGAGTGATCTGACTGCCATTGATGTGCATTAACAGCGGAGATTAGTCAGTCAGCTCTATGCGAGTGTTCAGGTGGCAAAATGAGCAATAAGTGGCGATGCATTGTAAAGCATTAGAGATTTTTGGAGGATGAGTGAGAAGGAGGGAAAATTGCTGCTATCTGCAGTGCAATTTAACAGGTAACAGCAACTTTGGAAGAATAAAAAGCACTCAGAACCTCATCTATTTGCAATATTGGGTCAATTAGGCGATTAGAGACTGAGCCCAGACCAGGGTGCTATTGGGGCAGTTCCTGCTTTTGACATGACGTCCTGGGTAATTTTGCTCAGGACATCCACAATGACCCGGTTTTTTATTTCTCCAGCTGAATTTTTTTATAGCCATCACTAAATATTTAGTCAGAAATTTTGCTAGTAGCAAGGAACAACCATCCCATTGAGAAGGGTGCTCAATGCGGTGAGTGCGGTCTGGACGTTCAAGATAAACTCACTCAGAACCCTTCAGTTTGTGGAAAAAACCCATCGACGCAGGGCAATACTGACAGATCCCTGCTAGGCTGGACTCTGGCACTGCTAACACTTAACCACTTCACACTTAACTTTGAAAAACCTTTTTTTTATATGGGAATTTTGCAATCACCTCCGAAGCTTGCTCCAGTTTCTAATGTGAATCACTGTTGCTAGACAAACCTACACTTTAGGTTTATCGATAGCATGTGAGGGGTACTGGGTATAAGGGATTTGCCTATTCTGAGACCTCCACCCCCACTATTGTACCTGCCTTGGGAACTGGATTGCCGCTAGCAAATATGAGTAAAAATCACTTATTGTATAGCAAAATTTCTCAGGGGGATGTTCTGCCTAGCTGCTTTACACAGGGTCTGAAAAAGCATTTTGAAATTACACAGCGATAAAATGTAAAAATTACCACCACATTTAGCTTGCACCTTGAGTCTATACACAGGGCCAAATCCAAGGGCATGTCTACCAGGCGGTCCCTGAGGCATCAGGATGGCCGAAGCTACCTGCTCTTAGCAGCACCTTCTAAGAGCCCACAGTTGGGATACTTGACCCTGTTTCCTCATCGTGAGGTTTTTGACAGGGGATCCATGATGGAATAACATGGGACATCTTTTCCAGATTTCTCAACAAATAACATATTTTCAAAAATATTGGCAAGCGCTCTTCAAAGATCTTGCTGTAAAGGAGGGAGGTTTTAATGAGCGGGCTTTCTTCTGGGCTTTGGCATAATTGCTGCCGGCSTCAGCCAGAGCCGGGTGTAATGAGCCTGGCGCGGGGCAGCCGCATGGCGGGTTCCTCCCCTGCAGCTTCCCAGCTGAACCAGGCCGAGGGGCACGGATGCGCCTTTCTCTGAGGGGACAGGGAGGCAGGTCGCACACCGCCACCCACGACCTGCTGGAAAACCCGCTGCAGAGCACGCAGGTGCCAGCCGCTCCCTCTCCCGAGGCCGGGGACTCTGTCATTCCCTGTCCTAAGGCCGGTGAAGTGTTAAGGCAACATTTTCCAAGCCGGAGATCAGCCCCTCTGGAGACAAGGCAAATCTGCAAAGAAACAGGATAGTGGAGCAGAAGAGCAGATGAGAAGAAATCTCTCCGGTAGTTCCCCGCTTTGCAGGGGCAGAGGTGGGGCTGGGGGCGAAGCAGCAGGTGGGGAGCGTCCGGCCATTGCATGCTTCGCCCTTCCCATCCCCTTGTCCTACCWCGGGTGTCACGCTCCCACTTTCTTCTACTTGTCAGTACACTTCCAAATACTTGTTTTGTGAATAGCAACAGTTATACTTATCTGCAGAGGTGATTACTTTAGAAGCCCAAACTGAGAATTGAAAACTTCAAAAGCTTTAATTTGCCCATTTCCATAGATAACCATTTTCAAATAAATAATTACTTCCTTTAAAGAGACAGTTTCTTTGTGACAATAATGYTCTCATGTAGTTTTACAACTCAGGTACAAGTTGAAGCATTTCTTGTACTGCTCAAACCAAAATAACAATAAAACCAATAGTTTTTAAGAAGGAAGAAGCCAATTTCTCATCTAACCCATTGTTCTGTATAACACAGGTCACGTAATTTCACCTGGTTTCTTAGTAACCTGTAATTCTCGAAGTATGTGCTTAGGAAGACAGGCATTTTCCACACGTTCAAAAAAAATATAATTCATCAGGTCACATGTGAGATGGGGCTTTCAGGTGATGGGTTTAGCCTCTACCTGTAACTAATCAGCTGTCTCCCAGCTGATGAGATGAGGCTAACAAGCAGCTTACTTAAGGGAGGGAGTCTGCTAGAGCTAAAGAGACTGTGTCACGTTAAGGATAAGGCTCTGTTATGCAAAACTGGGTGATCTGCCTGCTACCTAGGTAGAGTGTTGGAAGGTGGTAAGATTTGGCTTACCTATTTTACCTGGCTTTGAGTGATGTTTGTGATTGATTTAGTCCCTTCAGGTAGAGCCTCAGAAAGCATTGCCTCTATTCAGTTCAGCTAGCTAGTCTGCCAGCCTGCTCAAGGAAAACAGAGGACTGAGGTGATGCTTGCTGAGTGGAAAATGTTCAGATGATGCAGAGGTWATTTTACTACAGCAATCCTTGCTGACCTGTGTGAGAGATTTGATTGTGGTATAAGTCTTCTAACAGTGATTGATGTGATTTCATTGAGGTTTGTTTTTTTGGGTTTTTTTTGTCCTTGAACGATGTTGCAGCTGTAAACTCTAATAAGGAACATGGAGAGTTTACCACTATGCAATGCAGAGCTCTGTATAGGATGGGCAATGCCTAAAACTAGGGAGGGTGTTAACCTCTTCTGTAGGAGTTCTTCTAATTCACTAGCGAAAGTATCTGTACCATCAGGGGCTTCAAGTCTTGCTAGAGCTTTCCTTAAAGCCTTGCAGTACCAGGTGCTGCACACAAAGTGGTTTGATAGCTCCCTCCAACCAAGTTCTTACCATCTGTCAATGTAGTGCTCAAATGGGTGTCTTAAGCCGGCAGTATGAATGCTCAAATCTATAGAGAGGCTTTATGCAGACATGCTCCCCCTTTTTGTAGCTCAGGCAAAGATCAAAAAAAAAAAAAAAAAAAAAATATCTGGGTGGCCAGGGTGCAAATCAGGCAGAACTTAAAAGGCACAAAGCCACCCTGGCATCATGTACTTGTATTTTCCATCAAAATCCTTCTGTGGTATGTATGGGTTTAGTCCTGTGATTCTCTTCCAGTTAAAGGCTAAACCACGCCTGGAGGCCGGCTCCTTCCCTGTCAGTGAGAGCACTACACTAGATGGCACTGCTTAATACTCACATTTTCCTCTTCTCTCTGCTATGTCCGCTCCCTGGATCTGGAGCATCCTATAGCTGCAACTTCATCAGACTTTAACCAATGCTCTGTGGTTGCTGGAGGCGGGATCACCTGCAGGGAGGTTTTTGGAGCAGTCATCTAATAAGGCAGTAGTAATGGTCATCAGAAACGTGTGCTAAGTTCTACCCTAACAAATGTGTAAAGCAGAGCTTTTTAGAGATTACACACTTAAATTAAGACTGAGTTCTGATGTTATCTTTGATTCTTGCTAGCATCCCCCATTTCCTTTCTCTCATGACTGGAATAAAAGGCATTGATAGAATTGCTGCAGACACCAGTCATTTCACAAAGCGAGAAATCTGAGTGATAATACAGCTGTTAGATACTGATCAATAAATATGGAGGAAGGACAAGCTATGGAGTAAAAAATCTCTGCTGTCATCAATAGCCTATAGATTTGGCAGTAAACAGCTGGGTTTCTGCTTTTAGAATAGTGTTCAGCTAATTCTGAACCTTAATTCTTGCAAGGAAGGTCTGATCAAAATTTAGGAATGCTGTTGAATAATCCTATGTTGTGCCTTTCACTCATTAATAAATTGCTGAATACATCTAAAACATGAAAGCATGGAGTCCCACCAGTATTCTATATTCTTTTGGAAATATGATGTAGACTTACAAAAGTCAAACATCAAATTTCATGACTAGTGTATAGCTTTTGCATAACTTCAAAATGTGTTGTAAAAGCAGTTATTAGTTGAAGTACTTGATCTCCTCCAAGAATAAGGATAGCTAAGTGCTCTTAACCAAAGTTAGATATTTTGAAATCAGCTGGGCCTAGAATACTTAAAAACTGACTAAAGTTGTGTTAGAACACCAGGAATACTTCTGAAGATGGATAAAGCTCTTGAGAAGGGCAAATGGGATAACTCTCTCAGGAAAAAAATGGGAAAAGCAGAGGATTGTGATAGCTGCAGGTTGCCCAGCCTGAAGCCAGTTCCTAGAAAGAGTACACATAAAAAGACTGGTAAGTGATGTGGGGAGTAGCAAAGAAATAAGTAATAGCCTATGCCGGTTCCTCGTGGAGGTGTCAGGCCACCTTACTTTCTCTGACACTGAAACAGGCCTTTTTGCYGGGGTGAAGCATCAGAGACATCTTGGCTGTTTTAATGCGGATCCGTTTGGTCTCTGACTTAGGCAATGGAAGTGGGAGTTAAACTTGAAGATGATTTGAAAGTGGGAGGGATTGCAAGTACACACAAGGGTTATTTAGAATTTAGAAGATCTGGAAAAATAGATTAAAAATACTAGGTGAGATTCAATAAAGACAAATAAGATGCAATACATTTGTTAGTTGATTATTCCTCCCCGACAGAGGATGAAAAATAAATGGTTAGGTAGCATTTTTTCAGAAAAGGGTCTTGGGAGTATACTAAAGATAAATCATAACTGTGCTGTTGCCAACACTCCCCCTGAATCTCATCAGAGTGGGGAATACAGACAGAAATATAGATTGCAAGACACATGGAAAGATCCTTTTTCCACCCATCATTGATTAAGCCTCAGCTGGAGCACTGTGGCTGGTTTTGGATATTACATTTTAAGAGCAATGTGGCACACTTGGAGAGCGTCCAGAGGAGAATAACATGTTCTCCTTAGTAAAGAACATAACCTACAAATAAAAGATTTTTTTAAAGTTATCTAGATTAAGAAAGAAAAATCTAGGAGTGGGAGAAAAGGAATGATCACAATTTTCAAGTACATAGAGACCATTTCAGAGAGGAAGGGGATATCTCTCCAAATATGGTGGATAGGAGCAATGGCTTTAAATTGGTGCAAGGAAGATTGGGGGTTGACATGAGTAAAAGCTTGCAGGTATAGTTAATCCTGCCTTGAAACAGTGAGACTAGGGACTAGGTAGTCCCTTTCTGCTCTGTTTTTCTATTATGATATTTAATAGTAATTAATACTGACAATTTCATTTCAAAGATACAACTATGCAACTCCAGATCCTGGATTTGGTAAGCTGACAAGACTGATGCTCTATTTTGAAGACTCCAACCTTGAATTTTATTGGTGTCCAAATAGTGTTCTCTTTTGTTTTCTCCCTAAAGCCATGCCAAATTGCCCATYTGAAATAAAAATAATGGATGTGGCTACACTTTCAAGACTTCCCCACTGAAATGTCATACATACTTCTTTTTTTACACTTATAACCCAGATTATGAAATAAGATGAAAGGAAGAAAACTTCTGGAAATAATTAGTAAGTAAATAATAATACTTCAAATATGATCATTTACATGTGGTGGGGGGTTTCCAGTGGCTCAGTAAGTAGTAGGTATAGATTAAACCTTTCAGCATGGCTACAAACCAGGCCCTACACCAGGTTTATAAGCAAAGGCGTAAGTTAAGTTTTCTGGAATTCTCCATCCAGGCTTGAGCCTAAACTTGAGAATTGGAGCCCCCCAAGGGGGGATAACGTTGGGGTGGGGGGAGAAATTGCTCTGTGCAGCTGAGGAGGCTGTCAAAGGAAAGTTGGGAGATGTGTGGCTAACCTTAAGAAGAATGAAAAGCAGAGTCTTTCTGAAGGCAGAACAACTTGGCTATCCCAAAAACACAAATCAGGAAAGTAATTATCATTACGTTTACTRTACTATATACTTTTTTGTTTTGGTAATAGTCCTCTACTGAAAATATTTAGCGACATACAAGCTGAAAAAGGTTGGATAATTCTGGTATGGGACTGCTCATCACATACTGCATGACTCAGCAAACAACTGTAGAGAGGAATCATTTGATCTCGAAAGTTATCAAATTTTTCAGTTGCCCAGAATATCAGATTCCCATGAGGTGCTTCATTTTCCCAACATTAAAATGCAACAAAAACCTTCATGTTCCTTAATCATAACATGGCAAAGGAGACAAAACAGGGAGATATCTCATGTTAAGTCTGAAAAAGTTTTCATCCTTTTGTTTTCAGCAAACAAAGAGACTTTCTTGTGATCCAGTCTTTTTCCTTAGATAAGGTGTTGATTTTTTGAAATGTTAAGTCTCATTGGTGGATTAAACTGAAGAAGAGTTGGATATGAATATATTCATATGTCTGAGGGTTTTTCAAGCTAGAGATTTAGTAAGCGATGCGAGTGGATACTTTAGAAGCCTTGTGTTAGGAAATGGGCTCATGTTCTGTTTTCAAATCTTAGTCCTGTCACATTTTTTAAGCGTTGTGGAATTTATGCCCAGCCTCAACTGCAGCACTGGAAAGAGTATTTTTCTTCTATAAACATTGTTGGACAGATGACAGAAGCCTGCTAAACCTTAATTTAAAGCTCAGGTACAAATAAATTTTAATGCTATGTACAGTAAGTTTTATAGGTGGGATTAATGTCTGTTTTAACTGACATTAAGTACCGTTTTACACAATAAATCAAGACATAACTGAGTTGTATTTGAAGATGGTAGGAATGTACACTTGAAAGRAAAATACTCTAAGGAAATCATGTTTCCCTAAAAAAGTAATTTTAAAAAGAAAATATTCTGCTTTTCATGCCATTGTCCTTGATTTCTGTATAAAAAGATGATTGCAGTATGGATAACAAGGAGGATGGGTGGGCACCTCATGGGTGTTTCAGATAGGCACTTTCTTTCCTCTGCTTACCTTGCCCCTTGCTCTTCGGTCTCTTGGGCTCCCTTACATGAGTGCCCCGACTCAATGTCAGTCACATTGGGGTAGCCCTGAGCCTGGATAAGGGTTGGACTAGATGGCAGAGCAGTTAGATGCTGGCCATTGCAGATGCCAAAAAGCCCTTGAGAATACAACCTCCTTGTTTCTCTCAATCCTGTTAGATGTTTACCTACTTAAATACATCTTGAAAATCTCTCTCTAAATGACCTACAGGTGTAAATCCCATTGGAAATCAATAACAATTTTTTTTTTTTTGCCTACGTGATCAATGTACTTCTTAAAATCCTACCCATAGCTTTAGCGCATGTACRGAAAGATAACACTCGCTCGCCTGAATTTCTGATGGCCTATATTTGCTATTATGAAACTTCTATTTTTGCAGAGTTACTGCCATCCAAGCTCACCAAGGTAACTGTGCTGAAGAACAAATGCTGTTTTGATTGAAACTCAGTGGAAACAAACTTAGACAGAGATTTTGCATTTTTTCTTGATATTATCGTGCTTCTGAAAAAATGACTAGTTAAAGGACCACCTCCTGCTTATCCAGCAAAACACTCATTCCTGGGTGCATGGAATCTGCTATGCAGCAATGAAGCACAATCAGAGGGAAAACAGTAAATGCTGAGGTGCTGCAAATAGGCAGTGCTTATTCTTCCCAGCACTTCAAATTGGTTTTGTCATATACAATCATAACACAAGCTGGATATTGAAAATTTGTGATTCAATAATTTGAGGTCTCCTCTGAATTGGCCCAAATAATTCAAAACACTTTTCCTGAAATCTACTTTAATGATGAAAACATTGCTGATTTTCAGTGCAAAGGTACATCTGTTTTATTTACAACAATGTCCAAAGTTAACTTTAATTATTTCACTTTGCAGCTAATAAATGATCCTAGCTCAGTAAYGAGGTCATCTTACTCCTGTGCATTTCATATAAGCAGCAGGGGTCACATGTTCATATAAAAAAATAACGTTTAAAGGTCTTCTAGCTACTTAAAAGAATAATTTTGAGACCTGCTCATAACAGCCAAAATTTTGTAGAGTATTTCCTACAAGAAGCCCTTAATGCTTTTAGCTTTCTGTGAGTTCTGTGATTTATGTGGATATTTTTCATACTGAAAAGTACTGTTTTCTAACTTTATTTTTTGGCCACAGGACTTGCAATAAATACCTATGTGAAATCAGTATGGTTTGATTTTACGTCCCCCCTGCCCCTTACTCTCTTCCCTTATTCACTTCCGAAATGATTTTTGAGAAAGTGTAAACCCAAAATTCAAAGATCAGTTAATAAAAGGAGTTATTTGTTTTGAATGATAAAGCCATAAAGTGCAAAGCCAGCTACCTTTATAGATGAGGATGCTGCACAGCGTGGAGACAACGCCAGCCTCGTCCTGCAGGCCTGCCTTCCATGCTTCCTGAAAATTAAAAAGAAGAGTTAAAGCAGGATTTCACAACTATCCCCTAAAGGAGATCAATTTCCAATGTGAAAAGGGACTTGTATCTTATTAAAAAAAAAAATGTGGAGCCTCAGTCATGAGCTGTATCTTGTTTCTGTGCTGGCTATTAACAGAGCATGGCAAGAGGGTAGTGGTCTTGGCTAGATACATTCACAAACCTAAAACCAGCCACGAAATGAAAACTAGGCAGAACAAATGCTTTTCAGGCACTCGCTGCCAGGGGCTGCACATTTCCTAAAATCCTTCCTCCAACTGTGTTATTGTATACAAATGGTTGGCATGCACACGCATAACAAGTCTGAGTGCAGATGGTTTTGGTGGTCTTAATGGTGCTTTTTTTTTCCAGTTTTCTCCCTTTCTTTCTGCATGCGTACGGATGTGGATGCAGAGGAGAGAGGGAGGAGGAACACGGAATGAGAGTTTCATGTTTAACTGTGGAAATAGTATTCTCCTTAATCTTTTCTTCCTTTCAGAAGCTCATATTTGCTATTTTAAGTGTCCCAGCAGCTTGCACAAGGTAGAAAAAGGCAATAYAGAAAAGCCAGGCTGGGCCGCATTACATCAGCTTGAGAAGCAGACGCTGCCACGTGGGAGCCGCCACCAAGCCCAGCAGTGAGGTGGCCTGAGGGCTCATCCCCGAGCCCTGTTTGCACAGCCAGCAACGTGCTCCAGGCTGGCTCCCGCGCTAGGTGTTTTCTTCCTAAAGGAAAGAACAGCCTCTGTTTGAAAGAAAAAGATTCAAACCTCGGTAACATCTCTGTCAGCACTGATTGTGCAACAAACCCTACATAATTCCAGTGAACAAGTGAGAAATAAATTCACTGTTCTGCAATTCACTGAGACTGTGTCCCAGCGTGTTTGTCATCGCTCTTTGGTGGGTGGTGGCTTAGTTTTTGTGAGGAGCGTCTCTGGCTGTACAGACTGCAAGCAGTCTGCTCTGAAGGGAGGAAAACACACATTTGTCATAGGCAAACTTCAAATCAAATTAACAAAGAAACTAGTAATGTGGTTTCAGCTGCTAATACACTCACATGCATGTTGCGTATGTGTAGAGTATCTCCAGGAAACTCCATGTAGTAGAAAAGGGCAACTTGCTGAAAATGATCTTTGGCGAACAGAAACTAATAAAGTACCGCTGGCCATTGAGGCTCATCTCACATGGCGTGGCTGCTTTTGCTCCTCATCATGAAATGCAGCAAATTTAACCGAATGTGGCAGTTTTGTAAGGGGAAGAGGGGGCACAGTTGAGGCTGTTTATGGCTCCCCAGTCACACTTTACATTCACATAGCAAATGGCACTGAATTATTCAACCTTTCTGGAGTTGAAATCACTGGATTCTTACTGGATAACTGGTGTATTAGTGGTACTGAAGTGGTTCCAGCTTTGTGAAATGGAGGCAGGGGTGGGGGGGTGGGGAGAAAAGGATGCTGCCTATAAACTACAACACAGTTTGCAAAAGTCCCTGTTAACTTCTCAAAGACCTGAGCTTGAATTGTGTGGCAGCCTGAGGGGTACGCATATGCTCATTTTACAGGCAGGGAAATTAGAGTTACTGAAGTACTGAAGCATTAATAGAAGTAACCTCTCCAGTCCTTCTACTAATCCATCAGAGCTACAACTAGCATCCAGAGCATTCCAATTCTCGACTTTTTTTAGCTGCAGTTTTCATATCTGTTTTTAAAATGTTTACGTGTCTACAGTCCCCTTGGGAACCTTGGACCAAGAGAAAAATAAAGATGAAGCAAAACACTGAGAATGTGGGTCTTGGAGGTTTCAAACGTGATTCATTTGAATATTTTGAAATGTTATAAAATAGGTCCAAAAATGAATAACAGCTTTCTAGTCTTCCCTAGCCCAATAAAACAAAAATAGGGACATACTAATAAAATCCAAATTCCACATCTAATTTCCAATATGCATTTAAAGCCTTACCAGGAACCTTTTGCATGTTGAACTGGCCTCAGYCAAACGTTTCTCACCATCTGTCCTTCGCTTCATGCTCAGTACATGACTCTCATTGTGCTGAACAGAAGTTGCACACGCACACAAAACACCAGCAGTTTGCTCAGCAAGTCGCAAACACCTCCATATATCTGCTGAGATAAAGCTGAKCCATTAAGACACACTTCACTGAAGCACCTAAACTGATGCAATACTTATCTGCACTAAAATTATAAGGACTAAACTTTATGAAGCAAATGAAATTAAACTAATTAAACAAAAAAGAAGGGCACAACCTGAGATTTTTCTCTGCACTAGGTTTTCAAACTACTGTTAACTACCATGCAATGCATTTCTGCTAGACCTAACTTTTTTCCTGATGTCCATAGATTACAGTACCAGAGAAAACTCCTCCTCACAAAGCCAGTACCAGCCCAATTCACCATTGATACCCCAGCCTTAAGCTTCAAGGTGATGATTAAAGAAACTTTTAAACACAATTGACTAGTAACATGTCCACAAAGTTTTAAACCACATGTGTAAGGGCAATGAGAAATTTTATGCTGCTTTTGAACTTCCTGAATTGGTTTAAAACTTACGTGCACAGGAGAAAAAGCACAGGAAAAAAAGCAAGGAAAAAAAGATGTTCTGCAGGACATCTGACCAACTTGTGCTTGTGAGGCCAGGAAAATCACCTGGCTCACTAGCAAAGTCACTCACTGTGTGCAGATAATTCTGGTTTAAGAAAAAAAGATAGAAAATATCACAACCTGCAGCCTGTCAAGGGTGGCTCCAGAACAAGCTTATTTTCATATAATAGCACAGCAATACTCTTCTTTAGGATATCTCTTATCAGAGAAGCCTTTTCACAGGAGCTCAAAAGCAATAGCATTTTCTACAAGCAGTATCCTACTATGCCGCAGCTTCTGCATGCTTGATTGTAGTGTAGGCGGGAACTCCTACCTGCAATAAACCAAAAGAAATAAATGTCCACCCATGAACTGTAGTCATGATTTCACCTCTCCTTGGGGAATATTCCCTCTCAATACCAAATCATCAAAGTGAAGTAGAAAATAACTTCATAGCTCTTGGCTCTTCTTTTAGCTAGGACTCAAATGAGACAAGCGTTTGAGAGCGGAGTAAGCAGCCAAGAATAATTTAGTAGCAAATCTGGCATGGGTTACACCTCCAGAGCACCTCAAGTCTCTGGTGTGGCAATTCTCAGGCGAGAAATCTCGTAGTCACTGTTCTCTGAGAAATGATGGTCTCACACGGCAGTTACAGTGGGTAATTAATGCTACATAAACTTTTTTTAAAAAGAACCTTGTAAAACAACTGTATTCCCTAGGAATAGAGTGGTGAGGGAATAAGTTGTAGGGATGGCTTAYCCCACTCCTATGATTACTCTTATGGTGAAAATAATTGCCTGACGTACAGATACGTATGAGCACCTCTTCTCCCCATGAGTGGTAACCTGCTGGTATTCAGAAGAAGACTTCAGGAAGCAAATATTCCAGTCTTTCTTCTGCTCCACCACAGCTGGAAATACACATCGATTTATACCAGAGCAAATATGATTTTTTTAATACTTTGGCCTTTTATCCAAGGCAGAAGTACCCTGTTATCCTTTTAATACTTCAGCCTTTTTTCCAAGGATCTCAAAACACACTGGACTTAAACGTCAAGTCTGTCTCCCAGACGTGACTTGAAACTTGTGACCCATCCACGATTTCAGAAATGGAAAAGCAGAAAAAGCATAAGAGGAGAGAAAAACTTACCTGTCATCGCTGCTTGAGCCAGTAGGACATTACAAGAGAGACCTCAAACTCTATGAGACTCGCTTCCACTTGAAACAGCACTTCACTTGTAGTAGCAAAGAGCTTGCCACTAGAAGTGTTTTGTAGGCTAACCCCTGGTATGTCAGAGGACATGAATTGTTACCCAATAAGGCTGTATTGCACAAAATTACTGACGTTTAACTGAACCTTACATTCTAGACAAGATTGAAGAAATGAAGAGATGAATAATCAGCCATGCCCCTTAGCTCCTTGTTCAAACAGTTTTCTGCAGCATTACAAACATGCCTGGTTTTGGATTTGCCTGTCTTTGGCTTCCTTTGTTTCATCAGCCTCATTCCTTCTCCTGCCTTCTCAGCCAGGTTAAAGCCTTTTGGATTTGTGTTCCTCCTCTGCGAAGGTACTTTGCAGTGATACCAAGTCACTTCTCGGTCTTCTCTTTGCTAAGCTAAGCAGACTGAGCTCTCGAAGTCTTTCACTGCAAGGCATTTCCTCCAGCCGTCAAAGCATTCCTCCAGCCCCCGTCTTTGTCCTTTTCAGTTCTGGACTTTTCCTGTTTGTTTCCTGCATTTTCTTTTTTAAAGCACCAGCAGCAGAATGGTGTGTACTATTCCAGTAATGGTGGCCCTGATGCCCCATTTAGTGGTAAAATCCTTTTTCCTCACAAGGTGGCCATTCGTACACAGTGCCCATCGCCAAGGGAGGGCACTGGGAGCTCCTGCTACATTGCCTGTTTCTTAGGACCCTCATATCTTCTTCCATGCTGCTGTTTCCTAAGATGTGACCGTCCATTCTATAGGTATGACCCCTCACTCCTTTGCCCTGTGTACGTAACTTACATTTGGCTGCATTTCAATGCATATGGTGTGAAGAGCTCCAGAAAAATCAAGTGTATCTCTATAATACTTCTAACTCAATGAAGAAAATGTAAAGCCTAATTTTAAGAAATGAAAAACATTCTCCAGTCTCTTGAGTTTATTAGCTCTAAATATCAAATAAACTATAAAATCTCTCATTTCTTACTTTCAGAAATTTCGATTTATATTCTTCAACTTAGAGATTAATATTCCAGTTTGCAATAAGGTTGGAGAAAACAGCAAGCAAATTACAGAATGGAGGGTTAAGGCACCAACCAAAAAGAGAAAAATATGCCTGAAGAGAATTAACAACATTAATAAGTGAACTACAGATGATAGAATAATTACTGTTTCAGTACAAAAGGGTCTCTATTAGAACTAAATCCCTTTGAGAAGGGAAGAGAAAAAAGGCTACATGCTGTAAGCAGGAAAGTAACCAACAGCATAATTATTGTTAGAATCTGATCTTGATAACCTACCCTTACTTAGAAATCTTGTCCACGTACGGAAAAGACATGACTGCAAATTAGTAAAACAAATAGAAGGCTATTTATACTTCAGGATAAAACTCAGTGAAAATCTTTGCCTTTGAGACCGCATGCGTATTGAATTCCAGGTAAAATTCCCAATGCAGTTGATTAAAAAGACCTTTGTCTTCAGCAAACGTGCATCTGATCAGTATCTGATAAATTTGAGGTGCCAGTTAGATCAATGGTTTCCCTGGTAAAGGCCAGAAATTAAAGGAGAGCACAGCTTCCTAAGAAGGTGATCAACAACACTTGGGCAAAGCACAGGGATCCCAGTACTTCATGGAAAGCTAAACAGTCCCTGTGTTTGCACAGAGCTGACTTGAAGTCACTGTGCTCCCCTACTCAGGCTTATCTCAGAGGTCTCATCTAAACGGTGTAAGGAAAAGCAGCCTGCCGCACACACAGAGACTTCCAGTAGTCCAGCAAGTTGAAAGAAAGGAGGAAAAAAAGAAGACCCAGATACTGCAAACACGTGCACTCATCCAAAGCTGTGAATACGTAAGTGGCCCCATTGACTTTATAGGGTTGACTGGCTGTTAGGTTTACTGGCAAGACGGGAGCCTGGCATGGTAAACCCCCTGGGGCTGAAGGGATCCGTTTGGGTTCTGCCCACAGAAAGTCTCAGCACCTGGGCTGAGAGACTCTTAGGGCACTAAAACAAATCAACTCGTAATCATTCTGTTCTGTACAATAAATAAACCTACAAGTTAAATACTGTCCCTGCAACAAGCTACACTGTAGTCTCCCTGGCCTATGCTCAGTGCAGGTGAGAGGCAATGCCACCCTGTACAGCCTTCTTGGACAAAGGCTTGGTGCTCACTTGATCAATCACGCGTGTCCCAGGTTAGAAAAGAGATCCTGACTAACTTCTTCCTGTGTAAGGAGAAGGGATAGTGTAGGACATAGAGCAGTCTTTGGTACGTCCCTGTCATCCTGCACAGCCCTAGCCTCCTGTACTGGACATCAGGAGTGAAGTAGCTGCACCGACCCTGGGACATCTACACACAAATTTCTCATTCTGAAAAAAATACTCACCCTCCAAGCCAATTAATAAAACTAGAACAGTGAAAGCAGCTTTAACCCATAGAGAATCAATCCCAGCAAAGTGGCTGCTGAGTCCATCACATTGCATATTGGTAAAAGTAACTTAAGTTTCTTATCCTATCCCAGCACCCTCATTTTATATCTCTGCTAAGTCCTTAGCCTGCAAATTCCCGGAACCAGAAATGTCCTAACAGGCTTTTCTGCCCATCATGAAATGCGCTTATTACCTCTAGACAGGAAAGTAATTTGGTCTTCTGATTTTAAGCAGTGATTTCTGTGTGAAGCATGGTGACTCTTAGTAGAAACTGGCAGGGTTTTTTGTATACTAAAAGTTAATCGTGATTCCCTTCTTCAAGTCAGGACATATTATTCTTCTAGTTGGATTAAATATTTTTTTTTYCTAAACTAATGCAAAGAATAGTTTAATAATCTTTTAACCGTAATTGTACTAACTAGAAATATCTTGAGCCTGATTTTATGATTGAGACATAGTCTCACAAAGTGGGCTGTGAACAGAAATATTGCGCGTTAGAGCAGATCCTCCAGCCCGGTCATGGTACTCTGTGTTATGACAGTGCAAAGCAACCATAAAGTGTGTTTAACTAGTCATATGAGGAGTCTTCAGGCCTGGAGAACCTCCGGGAGATGTGAGGCCACTGTAGGATTCATGCTAATCTGTACCCACTGCCTGATGTGAGGCACTGCTGTGAAAATACAGGTATTCCCAGTTTGACCCGTGGCTGCTGTAAATGTATTCGTGCTAGGGCCATGGGCAGATGACATCAGCTGGACTCGGGTCTACTAAAGGGCAGAAGCTGGAGGCTCAAGGGGGGTTCTGAGGGTACAAAAAGCTCTGGCTAATGCCTCCTGTGCTGCTTTTTCTTGACCATCACAAAGACAGAGTCTCTGCCCAGGAAGTCAAATAATTTCAGTTAATTTTGATATTTGAAGCTGGAATCTATTTTCAGGTCAAGTTCACCTTTCACAGACAACATTCCACTGGAATCTTCCTGGGGTTTCCATGGATGAACCACGGCCCCAGGGACCAGTAGTGTGCCCAGAAAATCAGTTGCCCAAAGGCTCTGATCTAAAGCCTATTTTTCAGGTGRAACCGACAGAAACCAATGGAAACATTTCAACTGGAACAGAAACCAGAAGTCTCTTTTGCTAGAAGACGTTCAAAAGGAGCAGAATTGTTGGCATCCTGACAATTCCCACATCACATAGACAGGAAAAGCGCTATCAATGCAGGCCTTCTTCTGGATCAGCTTCAGGCTCTTTCCCACCCTTCCACCCGCACTGCTAACAGGAACAGCGATTGATACAGCTAAGCCACTGCTGATGCTTCAGAAACATCCAGGTTTAAAGCAGAGCAGTGTTACTCATTAGCAGGGAAAGCCACGTCAGCGGCACTGGTTTAATAAAGGTATTCCTAACAGCCTGCGTGCTGGATGTGCTGTAATTACAACAGGGCAGCAGAGTGGTGCAGCTCCGGCTGCCCCCGACAGCTCTGCTTCCCTGGAAGAGCAGGGCTGGCAGCTCAGGAACGAGAGCAGCAGAGCTGGAGGCAGCTTTCCTGGCAGCTGGCCTGCGTTCGCAGAGCTCTCACCCAGACCGTGCTGCTGCATGGGAGCTTTCGGAACAATATGTGAAAGCCCAGGGCAAGAGGCAAACAAATTTCTCTTCTCTTTGGGAGAATACAGAATGCTGTGTGGTAATTAAATTTGCCAGGCTCTGCTGTAGTATGATGGTGCAGATGAGAGGATGCAGATGTATATTCTAGGGCAGCCTACTTTCACATTGAAGCAGTGGAAGGGTTTTTTTACAAACAATGGCATTAACAAGTCTGCCTTAGCCCTGCCTAGTCCAAAAGGTAGTATTTATGAAGTACAGCTTGCAAGGTTTTGGGTTTTTTTTTACGCTAAAAGAAGGATGCAATTTTTAACACTAATAGAAATACTAAGATCACTTCTCTCCAGACCTGAAGTAACAGAGATCTTGTTTTCCTAACTCAGAAAAAATACAGAACAAAGCATAGCTGAAGCAAATAGGACTATGGACTCCCCTTTATTTTAAAGGATTTCAATTCAGACCCCTTATGACTAGGTCCCACTGATCTCAATGGAAGTTATTTGTCCCTAAGGACAGCTGTACAGACCTTGATTTTCACACGATTATTCTCTTTAAATGCATTCCCTCAGCTTCCCAGGGAATGGAGGTGGACAGGGTCCAGAGTATGCYTTTGAACTCCTGGGTATTTTACTTGGTATACTGCAGTATTGCATTACAACATGGCCACAGAGTTGCAGGTAGTTCATTTTGGATCATGCCTACAATCACTTGGGAAATCTCCTTTTATTGTTGTATGCTCAGATACCATCATGATCCAAGTCCCTGGGCTGATCAGTGCAAATAGCTAATGAATACAKGTATAACCTCTCCTGATTATCATGCAGCTGAACTGTGCAGTAGCTTTCTTCCATTTACTTTGTCATTACCTGTTTAATGTTCCTCTGTCTCTCTCCTTTTAAAAAGGAAATCTTCTTGACCTMAATCAGTGTTTCTTCAAAATCCTTCCTCCCTCGCCCCTATCAAGTTCATGCCTCTCCATCAGCCTTTAATGCTCATTCAGTGGGGCGGATTGTCCTTGATCACTTGCTGTCACTCTCCCACTCTGTCTTGCTATGTTAGGACATCTTCTGTGTCAACATACCAAGCTAATCTTCAGTGCTGACATCTTATCTTCAGGCTAGTAGTGTTAAGCAAGAGCAAGTATTTGCTTTCAGAAGGCAGCCAGAGATCCCRGGATAATTACTGCCTTCCTGTGATTTAGTGCAACAAAGTTTTACACTAGGCCTTGCTCTTTGACTTTTGATTTTCTGTTGCAAAAATGAATGTGTGACAAGAAGAGGGAAACAAAAGAGAGAGAGTTACCAGGAAGTATCTGATTTGTTTGTTTTTTCCTGAGGTAGCATTTACTACTTGGGATCTCTGCTTCCCACACAAAGTCGTAGGTACCATAATGCAGCCATCACAGGGAACAGCAGAGACAGTCAGTGGACCTGCACTTTCTACAATTAGTCAAAGGCAAAAAGAATCTCTCCATTAACACAGACAATAGTTGTCTGCTTGTGTCTTACACCTTAACAACACCTCTGCTGCAGCAAACATCAAACTTTTAAAAACCAGCTTTGCACTGCACCGTGGAGGTTGTGCTGTTAGAATCATAGGATCATTAAGGTTGGAAAAGACCTTTAAGATCATCGAGTCCAACCATAAGCCCAGCACCCATGCCCCCTAAACCATGTCCTGAAGTACCACATCCACACATTTTTTGAATGTCTCCAGTGTTGATGACTCCATCACTTCCCTGGGCAGCCTGTTCCAATGCTTGACTACCCTTTCAGTGAAGAAATTTTTCCTAATATCCAATCTAAACCTCCCCTGGCGCAACTTGAGGCCATTTCCTCTCATCCTATCACTTGTTACTTGGGAGAAGAGATCAACACCCACCTCGCTACAGCCTCCTTTCAGGTAGTTGTAGAGAGCAATAAGGTCTCCCCTCAGCCTCCTCTTCTCCAGGATAAACAACCCCAGCTCCCTCAGCCGCTCCTCATAAGACTTGTGCTCCAGACCCTTCACCAGCYTCRTTGCCCTTCTCTGGACACACTCCAGCACCTCAATGTCCTCCTTGTAGTGAGGGGCCCAAAACTGAACACAGTATTCGAGGTGCGGCCTCACCAGTGCTGAGTACAGGGGCACGATCACCTCC